>AP025058.1:35177029-35515809 GCA_036186865.1 Eustoma russellianum | reverse complement strand
CGTGATGGGATGTTGTTTAAAACCATGCTTTATAACAGCCTTATTGAACCTCTTAAACTAAGCTCTAGGTGATTGTTTAAGACTATACAAGGATTTCTTTAATTTACACATGTCCCTGGTTCTGGTTATTACTAAATCTAGGTGGAATATTCATGTACATCTCTTCTTGCAAATCTCCATTTAGAAAGGCATTTTAATATCTAGTTGATACAATGGCAAGTCTAGGTTTACAGCAAAAGAAAAAAAATTATCCTCACAGTGTTGAGTTTCGCTACATGGGCAAAATTTTCTATATAGTCAATTCCATAAGTCTGTGTGAAGTCCTTTGCAACTAGTATAGCTTTATATCTATTAACTATACCATCTGAGTTATATTTAATAGAAAATATTCATTTACATCCCACTATTATAATTCCTTGGATGACTGGAACTAATTCCCAAGTGTTGTTTTTCATAAGGGCATTCATTTCCTTATAAACTGCTACCTTCCACTGAGGTATGCTATGTACTTCCTGAATAGTCCTAAGTATAGTTTGATTATCTAATGAGTTTTTAAAGGCCTTGAACTGTAAACTAAGTTTTTCATGTGCTAGGAAGTTATATAATGGGTAATCTGTACATTTTCTTACACCTTTTCTAATGCAATAGGTTTAGGGTCCATAACAGGTTCTGGTTCATATACTTCTGGGATGGTTTCACTGTCCATCATAGGCTGAATACTATTTTCTACATGTGTATTTCTCCTAAAATAGATTTTAGTTACGCATAACTGAATTCTATTTCCTGCTTCATTTCCTCCCGTCTCATTCTCATGCTCTCCCTCTTCAATTCTATTTGTTTGACTATTACTTTCCACGGATGCATATCTTACTATATTTATTATACTCTGGAAGTTGCTCTGGTCATGATCACTATGCCTAATCCTGGTATTTTTCTAATAGAAGGGATTTCTTTTACCAAAAGTAACATCTAAGGCCACAAACACTTTTTTTTTGATTTAGGACAGTAACATCTACATATAGAGCCGAGGGTCTCACTAGAAGCAAACTCTCTATCCCTTAGAATGGAGGTGTTGTTTGCCTGCCTCTCACCCTCCCCAGACCCTAACGACAGCTTGTGCTGTCGTTGGAATATACTGGGTATGATTGTTGTTGTTGTTGTTATTGTAGCAGGACAGTAACATCTAAGGCCATTAAGTTTTCTAGCACTATCAATCATCCTCCTCAAAGTTTTTTCAACAGTCATCCACAGTGTGTCCAATCTTTTTGCAGAACTTGCAGACTAGTCTGTTGTCTTTGCCAGGTACTCCTGCTCTTCGGACAAACAACCCAGATGTCTAAGTTTCATGAGGTGAAACCTCTTGTTCATTGATGGTGTCAGTAGTATTTGAAGTTTTCTCAACCAGAAGGGTTGATCCTTCTGTTGCCAATGTGAAAAGTGTTTCCATCATTAATTTAATTCTGTTTTTTTCATGTCTAATTTCAAAGACAGCAGTGTTCAAGCTTGATAAGGGTTTTGCGCCAAGGACTCCACTCCTTATAGCATCAAAATTTTTATGTAAACCATTTAAAAATTTGAAAACTCTTTTGGGTTTCAGTAATCTGTTTGTACACTTGTCATCAACTTGACAATTCCAAGTATGTGTTTCGAAAAGGTCAATATGTTGTCAGATTTTAGTTATTTGGCAGTAATATTTGTTACCAGGCAAGTCACCATGTTTAATGTCTTGAAGTTGTGCTTCAAGCTCATATAGTTCTGAGGTATATCCTTTTTGAGTACATTTCTCTTACAACAACCATATCTCAGTTGTAGCAAACTAAAGTATAAATGTATCACTTTTTTCTGGGACATTAACCCTATAAGCCGTAACATAATTATAGACTTTTCTGCCTTCTAGGTCTTGAACTTGGGATCTGTAGGTGCAAGAGTAGTTACCTCTCCAAAGAGATAATCCTCCTTGCCCTTCCCAGTGATGAACATTTCAATTGTCATACTCCATGACAGGTAGTTATTACCATTTCACTTCTGGTTGTGATCATTATTGGAGCTCTTTCAAAGGAACTTATGCCATTAGACCCTGTCCCTAAAGTTTCAAGGGTGGAGTTGCCTATGTCTCTCCACTATTTGACACCATTTATAATGTATGATCTTCACAGAAATGAGTAGAAGTGAGTAATGGCTTTTATAGCTCTGGTACCATACAAAAGATTAAAGAAATAGACTTCGTTCGATTAGTTCAAAATGTACAAGGTTGTGCTCATTATATAGGCAGTTTATATCCTTGAAGTGGCCTAAGACTTCTAACAAGTGGAAGACCCACTACTCTAAACACCTAGTTTCCAGTGTAACGATCACACCGACTTGTGATGTTTAGTCACTGATCTGATGAATTATTTGACTATATAATAATGTCTACTTTACATGTACGTGAGTATGTATTGTGTGTGTATTCTGTGTATACAGCATGTGTACGTATATGTATGTACAGTGTATTTGCCTATATTTTTATGCAGTAACACTCTTTAGGGAAAAAATGTAGTCTTGGCAGTCAGTCCTTGGTTTGGTGGCGCTATGTTTTGGACAGGACTGCTATTGTCCTTTCTGGTAGGGGATGTTCGTATAGCACTCTGCTAGAGAGGAGGTGTCTTGGGCTATACCCAACCTCTTGGTGCTGCATGCACATCAGCGGCTTAGGGGAAGCCTTCCTCGCCGACGGCTTCTTGACTGCGGAAAGTTTCTCCTTTTCGGATGATAATGCAGATCTCTCGGAGCTGTTCCACCAGGATTTCCATGCGGGCCTACATGGCCTGCTGCCGCTGGGTCACAGCTTCCAGGAAAGCATCCACCTTCGCATGATTACTATCAGCATCCCCAGAGGACTGGCTCGGGTAACAATTAACAAATCGTTATGAGCCTGAATTTGGGATATAGCCACGGGACAGGATGCCACCTCCACACATACTGGCCACTGGATTGCTCTCAACGTGAGGGACCAACGGCTCCTGTCTTACGTAATCTAGCACATGGGTATGGTTGCGTACATCCGGCCCCATACCTTCCCATAGATGGGAGCCTCTAAGGCAATAAGGGTAATGTTGTTGTATTTTATTCTTCAGTCTGCTTTTATATAGGCTATCTCGACTAGAAAGTAAAAGAAAAATTCCAATCGTAAGTAATTAATCACCAATGGTGATTTATTCCTCAACAGACGACAATAAGATCGAATAAAAAAGGAAAAAAGCCAAATGGAAACTATTCCCTTGGTCTCCAAGTCAACTGCCTTGGTCCCCAAACTTTCTTAGCCTCCAAGCTGCTCTTTAGCCACGCCTCTGATATGCATCCGTAACAGAGGCTAGGCATCACAATTGATTTCACTCTAGCCTTTGGTTTCCCTCCACTGTAAACCAACGTTGCTGGCTCCGTTGATCCCTAACCCACTGCTGCTCAGGTGGGCTTCCCATAGCCAGCCATTCCTTTCTCGGATCATCCCCAATTACTGCAGTTCCATCCAGTCAACAGATAACCACCCCCTTTTTCCTCTCACTATCCTGTTTTCTTCTTTAAGGACCCCAGAAGGAGTGGGGTCCTGGAGAACATTTCTCCTATGCTACTCTGCCAGAAAAAAGAGGCTTGCGCTCTTTCAAAGAAAGATAAACAAGGTACAGAAAAGGTTTGTCCAATGGAGGCAAAATACTAGGGGACAAAACTAACTCTCAAAGCTATTAAGCGGTTCGCCGAGTAAAAATGGAATTCACAACACTTGTTACGCACAGCAGAAGAGGACACAATTCTCTTCAGATTTCAATTAGAGCGAGAGAAATTGAGGACTATGGAGTAGTCTCTAGTTGCTTAGGGAAGTAGGGTGATTTTCTCAGGCCATGGTCACCTCATAAGCCTATTCAAAATACTGGATATGGGCTCATGGTACTAGATTCGAGCCTCAAAGAAACGGTATGTCATGTGAAAGACATAATGCTCTTCTTCACTTCAACATCCTTATGAAATTAACCCATTGTTTTACTCCAACATTTCACAGTATTTACCCCCAAATAAGTCAACGGTCATAGGTACTTTAACTTGCCCCCTCGGGAAAAAAAAAACACTCATCCTACTCTTAACGCCAAAAGTTATAATATTTTCTTTTCCTACGTTATCCTATATTCTCCAAAATAAGTACCATTCACAACAAAATGCATCACAAGTACTAAGATAGGACTGCTGTTTATATGCACACTGATAAGCAGAGAACTTTTTTGTTTCCTCTTGATTGCAACACAAATTTTTCCTTTGAAGAACCAACTTTCTTTCATTTTTAAACAAGTGGAGAAATTCATTTGAAAAGAATCAAGCAATCTGTTCATACCTGATCCTTTTAACTCACAATACGCTGAACCGAACCTAATACATAAAACCCGATAGCAAAACAACATCTCATTTTATCTTTATCATTAACCATTTATATCCAAACGAAAGCATATTAGCTAATCTTAGAAAGCAGAAGGGAAAATTATGTTGGGCATGATACACAAGGGCTTCTAAGTTACAAAACAGGAAAAGTAGATCTAGTAGATACCTGGAGCTCAGATAGCTCTTCAAGAAACTCCGGGGGGCACAGGTCAGGCCTGGTAGACAAGCCCTGACCAATTTTAACGAATGTAGGCCCCAACCTTGTAAATGTCTGCCTCAGCTCAATCGCCCGTAACCTTCTGTTAGCAGTGACCAAACTGTTCTGCTGATCAAGCCACAAGTTGAAGCCGAAAGAGCCAAGCCCAGTAAAAATCTCGATAGCCCTGCGTATTACCTGACATAACAGGGAAAAAAAGACAGTTCCATCTTGAGACCCGTGGTAAAATTAAAATCTGACCCAACGGAAATAGGTAATCCAGCATATACTTAACCTTGATTGGACGAGAACCGTAAGCCTCAGCAAGAAGATTGGGGCTGTATACAGACGCGTTAGCTGCACGGGCCATGGCTCTGGCTTCGGCTTGCATGTCCTCAGCTCGGTCTCTGAAGAATGGAAGTGCACTACCATCTCTGGTCAACGCAACTGGACGGAGAACTGGAACTGCGTCTAATTGGCTATTCTCCTTGGTGACATCGGGAGTATCGTTCCCGTCTCTGGTGAGTGTAGGCGGTGGTGGCCGCCTGGACTCTACGAGTGCCATTCTTATCGGGAAAGCTTTAGTTCTGGAATTTCTGCGGCAGGAAGTGAAGGCAGCAGGAAAGGGATAACCCACCAGACTACTCATCTTTCCGGGAGATACAGATGAAGGTAGAAGAGTCCGACGAGAAACTAATCTATACCGTCACTCAATCAATCAGCTGACTTAGATTAACAGCGCCACAGTGTTGAGCATTAGTGCAGTCCATTTGTTATTGGACATTTTATAAGTGATAGACCAATCACTTATTTTGTGAGACCCAAATGGTTTGGGTATTTGGGAGCTTCTATTAGTAGCCCTATAAGGCATTTTTTGCTGGCTAAAAATTCGTATGGTAGTACTGTACAACATCTGAGGCAGAAAAACAGAGAGAGAAAGGGAGAACAGAGTTTTCGCGCAGAATAATTTTTTCTGGGCAGCCTCTGCTATTCTGACGATCGCCGGAGATCCGACTGTTGGATTTTGCTGAAATTTGGACAGCATCTTCGGAACACACATGGCTACATTCTGACCGTTCATAATTTTAATCCGAGCTCTGGATCGTTTTTAATCGCTGCTGGTGTCAGCTGCGGTTTTTGGTGAAATTTCTGCATTTTTGTTCTTCTTCAATTGTTGTCTCTTATGTATGTTGTTGTTGGTGGACTGTAACATCCTTGTAGACTGATTTGGGTGTTTTTACCCTCAATTTCATAATAAGAGAAGAAGAAGGGTGGACTCCTTATAAGTCCCATGGTTTTTTATCCTTCACATTGAAGGGGTTTTTCCACGTATAAATCTCTTGTGTTGTTTGAAACTTTATCTTGGATAATTTGCTTATGGTGTTGATGTGAGATTGATCTTTGCTTGGTGAATCAATTGTGGTGAATTGGTTGAGCATTTGATTGGTTGTCTTGAAGTTGATCCTTGTAGGTGTTGTATCCTACTTGTTGTTTCTCCCCTACAACTGGTATCAGAGAGTTTGGTTAAACTGCAGATATGGAATCTAGAAATCATTCTATGGTTAAATTGACATCAACCAATTATTCCATTTGGCGTCCGATGATGGAAGATTTGCTATACTGTAAAGATTTGTTTGACCCAATTGATGTGGATAAAACCAAGAAAGATGACACGCCCACTAAACCAGAGAAGATGTCGGATAAAGAATGGGAAAAGCTAAAGAGAAAGACATTAGGAACAATTAGACAGTGGATTGACATTAGCATATTCAATCATGTGTCCCAAGAGAATGAGCCACTTGAGTTGTGGAGAAAATTGGAGGATCTTTATGAAAGAAAGACTGCTCACAACAAGGCCTCATTGATTAAGAGACTTGTTAATCTCAAATTAAAGCCAGGAAAAGTCAGTTTCTGAGCATCTAAGTGACTTTCAAGATATCATTAACAAGTTGACTGTGATGAAGATTGTTCTTGATGATGAGTTGCAGGCTTTATTCCTATTGAGTTCTCTGCCGGACAGTTGGGAAACCTTGGTTGTGTTCATCAGCAACTCTGCTCCAGATGGTACGCTTTCATTGGATGTCATTAAAGAGAGCATGTTCAATGAAGAGCTTAGAAGAAAGGAGATGGGTGTTGATATTTCACAGGCACTTGTGGTAGAGAATAGAGGAAGAAGCAAGAGTAGATGTCCCAAGGGGCGTGGCAAGTCAAAGTATAGGTCCAAGTCCAAGGATGGGAGAGAATCCACGATATGTCACTATTGTAGCAAGGCTGGCCATATTCAAAAATTTTGCTATAAGTTAAAAAGAGATCAGTGACAGAAGAAAAATGATCATCACAAAGAGGGTGAGGACAAGAATACAGCTGCGACAGCTTCTACTTCAGATGATTCTGTTTCTTTGATTTGTACTACTGGGGATTGTTGTCATGTTGACAATTCCGATTCTGAATGGCTTGTTGATACTGGGGCTTCTTATCATTGTGTTCATGTTAAGGAGTACTTTGTTGACTACCGAGCTGGAGATTTTGGTAGTGTGAAGATGGGAAACCAGAGTTCAGCTAGTATTGTTGGAATTGGAGATATTCGAGTACAAACCAGTGTTGGGTGCTATTTGACATTGAGAGATGTTCGCCACATTTCAGATTTACGCCTCAATTTATTGTCTGCTAATGTACTTGATCAAAAAGGTTACAAGCACACTTTTGGTGAGGGTAAATGGAAATTGTCTAAGGGTTCCTTGACTGTTGCTCGTGGCAAGCTCTGCTGCACCTTGTATCAGACACACTTGAAAGTGTGTACTAGTGAGTTGAATGCTGTTGAGGAGAAAACTTCACCTAACTTATGGCACCGAAGATTAGGACATGTCAGTGAGAAGGGTATAAAGTTGTTGGCTGGTAAGTCTCTTATTCCTGTTGATGTTACCATCTCCCTTGACCCTTGTGATCATTGCTTAGCAGGAAAGCAACATAGAGTTTCTTTTCCGAGGAGATCCACAAGAAAGAAAGTGAAGCTAGAGTTGGTCTACTCTGATGTATGTGGTCCTATTGAGGTGGAATCACTTGGTGGTAACAAATACTTTGTTACATTTATTGATGATGCTACTCGTAGAACTTGGGTTTATATGATGAAGAACAAAAGCGAGGTGTTTAGTATCTTTCAGAAGTTTCATGTCATGGTGGAAAGGGAGTCAAATTACAAATTGAAGCGTCTCCGAACTGATAATGGAGGTGAATACACTTCAAATGAGTTTAAAGCATATTGCTCAAAATATGGCATCCGGCATGAAAGAACAGAACATGGTACCCCACAACACAATGGTGTTGCCGAGAGGATGAACAGAACTATTGTTGAAAAAGTGAGATGTATGCTTAGGATGTCCAATCTTCCTAAGTCGTTTTGAGGAGAACCAGTTGGAACCGCTGTGTACTTGATAAATAGAGCACCATCAGTTCTTTTGGAGTTTGAGATTCCTGAGAGGGTTTGGTTCGAGAAAGATCCCTCTTATTCTCATTTGAGGGTGTTTGGATGCAAGGCTTTCATGCATGTACCGAAGGAACAGAGATTGAAGCTTGATTTCAAGACTTCTCCTTGTGTGTTTGTTGGATATGGTGATGAAGAGTTTGGTTACAGACTTTATGATCCAGCAAAGCAAAAAGTTGTGAGGAGTAGAGACGTTGTCTTTTATGAGCACGAGATGGGTTTTCATCTCTTAGGTGCTGGTAAGACTTATTCTACTGATTTCTCTCATGGTGTTATTGATATGTCTCCTATTTCTGTTCGAGATGATCAACAAACAGGTGATGCTCCCGAGGATGGTCATGACACCATTCATGAACATGACCATATTGAAGAGGTACAACCAGAAGTTGTTGTACCACAACCTGAAAATGAAGATGTAGATATTGAAAATGGAGAGTCTTCTAATCAGGGGGAGCAATTCAGCCCACAGGTGGAAGAGCAAACACTTAGAAAGTCAACCCGAGTTCGACAACCTTTAAGACTTTATCCCAGTTCTGAGTATATCCTAATCACAGATGAGGGGGAACCTGAGAGCCTTCAAGAGGTGTTGTCACATCCAGACAAAGACCATTGGCTCAAGGCTATGCAAGAAGAGATGAATTCTTTGAAGAAGAATGAAACCTATGACTTGGTGAAGCGTCCAACAGGGAAGAAAGTCTTGAAGAACAGGTGGTTGTTTAAGAACAAGAAAGATGGCCACAAGCTAGTGAGGCGGAAGTCAAGACTAGTGGTGAAGGGATGCCACCAGAAGAAAGGCATCGACTTTGATGAGATTTTTGCACCAGTGGTGAAGATGACTTCCATTCGTATAATTTTGGGACTAGCTGCCAGTTTGGATCTTGAAATTGAACAACTTGATGTAAAAACTGCTTTTTTACATGGTGATTTGAATGAGGAGATTTACATGGAGCAGACAGAAGGATTTGAAGTCAAAGGTAAGGAGAATTTTGTTTGCAAGTTGAAAAAGAGTCTATATGGACTCAAGCAGGCACCAAGGCAATGGTACCGCAAGTTTGATTCCTTTATGAGTACTAATGGATACAAGCGGACTTCTGCAGATCCTTGTGTTTATTTTAGAAAGTTCTCTGAAGGTAACTTCATTATCCTTTGCTTGTATGTTGATGATATGCTGATAGTGGGACAAGATGTTGAGATGATTCGCAGGTTGAAAGAGGACTTGTCAAAGTCCTTTGATATGAAAGATTTGGGCCCTGCAAAGCAAATTCTTGGCATTGAAATTGTTCGTGATAGAAAAGCTGGTAAGCTTTGGCTATCACAAGAGAAGTATATTGAACGGGTGCTTGAAAGGTTCAATATGAAGAATGTCAAGCCAGTAAATACACCACTTGCAGGTCATTTCAAGTTGAGCAAGCGGTGTTGTCCTACTACCGAGAAAGAGAAGGAAAGTATGTCACATATTCCTTACTCCTCTGCTGTTGGTTCATTGATGTATGCTATGGTGTGTACAAGACCGGATATTGCACATGCTGTTGGATTGGTTAGCAGATTCTTGGCTAATCCAGGCAAGGTTCACTGAGAAGCTGTAAAGTGGATCTTGAGATATTTGCATGGCACCTCAAAATTGAGTTTGAGTTTTGGAGGTGGTGAGCCTATTCTTGAGGGATTTACAGATGCTGACATGGCTGGTGATCTTGATAACAGAAGGTCTACCTCAGGTTACTTGTTTAAATTTGCAGGGGGAGCCATTTCATGGCAATCCAAGCTACAAAAGTGTGTAGCATTGTCTACTACCGAGGCAGAGTATATAGCAGCTGTGGAAGCATGCAAAGAAATGCTTTGGTTAAAGCGTTTCTTTCAAGAGTTGGGTTTGAAGCAAACGGAGTATGTTGTGTTTTGTGATAGTCAAAGCGCTATGGACTTGAGTAAAAAAGCATGTACCATGCCCGCACAAAGCATATTGATGTAAGGTATCATTGGTTGCGTGATGTCATTGAAGAGCAACTAATGAAATTGAAGAAGATCCACACCAACAAGAATGGTGCTGATATGTTGACAAAGGTAGTTCCTGGAAGCAAGCTTGAATTTTGTTCCAAGCTTACAGGTATGTCCTTTTGATGAGCTTTGCATATGATCTTCCCCAAATTGGACTGGAGGGGGGGATTGTTGGGGCATTAGTCCAGTCCATTTGTTATTGAACATTTTGTAAGTGATAGATCAATCACTTATTTTGTGAGACCCAAATGGTTTGGGTATTTGGGAGCTTCTATTAGTAGCCCTATAAGGCAGTTTTTGCTGGCTAAAAATTTGTATGGTAGTACTGTACAACATCTGAGGCAGAAAAACAGAGAGAGAAAGGGAGAACAGAGTTTTCGCGCAGAACAATTGTTTCTGGGCAGCCTCTGCTATTCTGACGATCGCCGGAGATCCGACTGTTGGATTTTGCTGAAATTTGGACAGCATCTTCGGAACACATAGGGCTACATTCTGACCGTTCATAATTTTAATCCGAGCTCTGGATCGTTTTTAATCGCTGCTGGTGTCAGCTGCGGTTTTTGGTGAAATTTCTGCATTTTTGTTCTTCTTCAATTGTTGTCTCTTATGTATGTTGTTGTTGGTGGGCTGTAACATCCTTGTAAACTGATTTGGGTGTTTTTACCCTCAATTTCATAATAAGAGAAGAAGAAGGGTGGACTCTTTATAAGTCCCGTGGTTTTTTATCCTTCACATTGAAGGGGTTTTTCCACGTATAAATCTCTTGTGTTGTTTGAAGCTTTATCTTGGATAATTTACTTATGGTGTTGATGTGAGATTGATCTTTGCTTGGTGAATCAATTGTGGTGAATTGGTTGAACATTTGGTTGGTTGTCTTGAAGTTGATCTTTGTAGGTGTTGTATCCTACTTGTTGTTTCTCCCCTACACACAGAACCATCAACCATGATTTGTTGTTTCTCTCCTGTTCTTATCACCCGAATTGACAGTCCTTTGAGACGGGCATGCAAATTGAAAGTTCACGTGTTTGTTGGTCAACCAATCGTCGATTCTTCATTTTCCTAGCTCACCTACTTGCATAATTAGACGAATCTTAGAAAGGAAAAGGGGGAAATTACACGGCACAATCTTTGACAATGAGAAGACTAACATACCCTTTTTAACAAAGCGATTTCAAATTATTACATTTAAAATTATGGGCAGGAACAATTGACTTGTCCTTTAAAGTGTAGTGAGTGGAGTGTTTGGTTCGTACTTGGGTATCGGAATCAGAATCGGAATGGGTATGACAGTGTATGAGTTTGACAGTATATGAGTTTGGACGTAAAAGTTATATTTGTTTGGGATTGAAGTGGGAATAAATATAATTGACATTGATAGTGTTTGGAATGTATCAGAATTGAAATGAGTATCGAAGATGTGCGGCCAGAAAATTGGCCAAAAAAATTTGACCGGTCGGAATAATGACCGACTGACGGTGGCGGACCGGCGGTGGCCGGCGGCGCTGACCGGCAGGGGCCTTTGACTGGCCTGTTTTACCATTGAAGGGTGGGTGGAGGCAGCCGACGTAGGTCGAGGGTGGTCAAGATCATATCCCCCATTCCCCCAATATTGAAATACAATGGCAGCTAGTGTTGAGAAATATGTTCGGATAATTTTCAAAGTCATGATTTTAAGTGGTGAATACATAAAAATGTCACACATGGTGTTATATGTGATTAAAAGTTGTAAAAGTTGAAAAAGTTGACATCGATCTCTCAAGTTGTTGCACATCGATCGATCTATGTACATAGATCTCTCACATCGATCGATCTATGTAAGGCAGAAAAGTTTAAGACCTTTCTGTGAGACATCGTCTCTAAACTTGAGACACATCGATCGATCGATGTACATCCAACCCTCACTTCGATCGAGCGATGTAGGTCAGAGGCAAACTCTGAAACTTTCTGTGAGACATCGATCTCTGAAGCTGAGGCACTTCGATCGATCGATGTCTAGGGTTTTTAAAAATAATTTTCTAAAATGTGTTAAAATGTTTGTTTTCTTTTGTATATGAATTATACACGTTCATTATGTGATTATTATGTGTTTTTGGTGATTATTATTTTCTTGTGACTAACGTGCCTTGAAAGTTTCTACAACTTACCAAAAAGGGGCAAAATTGGTATTTTGAGTTTTGTAGGAACATCATATGATAAAAATATTTTAAGGATGTATTCTCATCATATTTATCATGACAAAGGTGATAACATGAGTATTTATGACCATCCGGGTCATTTCTGGAGTTTTCGTATACCAGGGGTATTTTGGTAATTTCACCTCTGAGGGTATTTTTGGTATTTTCACTCAAGGAATTTCTTGAGCATATTATTATCTTCATTCTGGAGTTGAGTAATTATTATCTTGAAGATCATTTGGTGATTTCTTATATCTTATTCTCTCAACCGATGATATTATTGACTATAGGTGGATATGTGACGATTTGAGATGTCACATTCTATTTTTTCTTGAAGACCCTCTTATATATGTTATAAGAGGATATTTATCATCATTATTCAGAGATATTAAAGGTGTCAAAAGTGTGGAAATGTTCATGATATATAAGAAGAAATATTGAGAATTTCGGTGTTACACGTTGACATAATCTTGTCAACTGTTATCTATTTATTTCTTCTTCGAAAATCTGAGTTTCTACACATATATATAGGTTGAAAAACGTGTATCATCAGGTGGATATAATGTCGTACATATTTTATGAGTTGGTGACAAGTGGACCAACCAAAAAGGAGCTAGTTGACAAAAATGCCAACTTGGAATTTTCAAATTTGTAGCCAACGGCTAGGCTGAAATTTTCAGCATATTTTTTGGTCAAAAAGCAGCCTCATATGCCCTATTATTGTGCTTGGAGTTGAGGATAATTTGGTGGTATTATCCTTTCTTATTTTCTTCATTTGATAAAGGAAAGTCAAAATTAATATTTGGAAATTATAAGGTTGTAGCCAACGGCTACATTGCCTTATTGGAGCAGATTTTTTGGTTTGAATCCTTCAATGTCCACATGCCTATTCTCAAGCCAAGGAGTTGAGGGAATAGTGGTGTATTATCCCTCTAATTATCTTCATTTTTCTCAAAGGATAATCAAGACAATTTTAGTTGATAAAATCGGCCACATGGAATTGCCAAGGTAGACCAATCATTGTGTTTTATTTTGCCAAGTGTACAAGGCGAACCAATGATGAGAAGACATTTGGAATTGATGATGAAGATGGTGACACATGTGCATTCTTATCTTCAAGGCTCAAATCACACTATAAATAGAGGCAATGGTGAAGAAGATGAAACACACTTGAAGCTCACAAGCATTTGTTGAATTGTCTAGCTTTCATCTTCATCTTCTTGTTGTTGTTGTTTTATTCATTGTAACAAAGGTGTTCTTGTTGTATTGTGGTGAGCTACAAGCCTCTTGAGCTTCATTTGTAAGATTGATTAGCCATCTTATAAGGCTATATCAAAAGGTGTTAGAGGTATTGCAACTAAGTGTTGCTTTGAAGATGATTATCCAAGTCTTGAGTAGGGTTGGTGTATAACCCAAGGATCAAGCTTGGATCTTGTTGTAAGGTGTTCGTTTCATAGTAAAACCCAAAGAAAGGTGTTCCTTGGGACTGGAGTAGGTCACATTGACCAAACCAGGATAAATCCTCTGTGTTCTTCTCTTGTTTCTTTATTTCTGTTTTCTGCCCGTTTTTACTACAGTTTTCACACAACTTCTCACAATTTGAAAAAATATCTAAACATTTTCAAAATTCGTGATTTTTGGTGGAGTTATACTTCAGACTGTTAGCTTTCATTTTCAACAATAATCATTTGATTTGAGTAATGGAAAGTTAGTCTTTCAGTCTTTGTAAGATAACTGCTCCAATTTGGCTGCAATCTGACCAGTTTTGAGAAAACTTAAATTCTGTATTTATCAAGAATTGTTTAAGGTTAATGCCTTTTGGAAACATCATCTAGACATCCTAAGGAGTGTTTTGATATAAAGATCAACCTTTTTGGTTGAGTATTCAAAGAGAAACACGTTTTGCAAAATCAACAACATTCTGTCCAATTCTGTCCAGATTGACCATCTAAATCTTTTTATTTGTTTGAAGGGTCAAACGATCTTATTTTTGTCTGATTTTTGGACAGAGTCTTGTTAACTCATTGAAGTTCTATTCTGGAAATAGATTGACTAGATTCACCCTCATCTTATTCAAATGTTTCATTAGTGTGAACATTATCATATGTAATTGGATCATTAGTTACATTATCTTCCAATTGCAAAGTTTCTTCATTTATTTCATCTAAGGGTTCATGCATGTCTTGTTCAGGGGGAGTTGGTTCTAGATGATCAAGTATAGGCTCAAGTATTATCATAATTTTTGGAGTTGTGTACAATTATTTGTGAATTTTTCAAAAACGGGTTCTGAATCTAAGGTGGTCTCAGATTCTGTTTTCAAAGGGGATTTTAACAAAGGGTTGTAGTGTAATTTCTGCTAACCACTATTCACCCCCCTCTAGTGGTGTTTATTGCAGGTGCACGGTCCAACATTTGGTATCAGAGCTAGACCAACACCACTCAAAAGAAGCAAGATTCAACACCATACGAACAATACAAGGCCAAGAAACAACAATTCATAATATACTGCTTGTCTCAAATCCAAGGTATATACAATGGCTATTGTTTCTCACAAAGGTGAGTTGGAAGGTATGTCTTCACATCGCCCTCCTCTTTTTGATGGTAATAATTTTGTTCATTGGAAATTAAGAATGAGGCTATTCTTAATGGCTATAGACATCGATTTATGGTCTATAGTTGAAGATGGACCGTACATTCCAATGAAAGTCGTACAAGTTAGTGGAGTCACACAGGAGGTTGAAAAATATAAAAGTGAATGGTCATCGGAAGATAAAAAGAAAATGTCCATGAATGCTAAAGTTATGCAATTACTTTTGAATGGACTTACAACTTCTGAAGCAGAATATGTGTCAAATTGCACAAGCGCACATGACATGTGGAAATCACTTGTATTAAAGCATGAAGGTACTAGTGGTGTTAAAGAGTCAAAAATAAACATGCTTATGACTGAATTAGAGACTTTCAAAATGTTGCCGAACGAATCCATTACATCTATGGATTTGAGGATTACTAATATTTTTAATGCCCTTGAAGCTTTAGGGAAGTCATTTTCGAACAATGAAAAGGTTCAAAAGGTGCTACGAAGCCTTCCTGCTGAATGGGATCCAAAGGTGACTGCAATCGAGGAGACAAAGTCAATCACCAAGATGGATGAATTGATCGGGTCTCTTAAAGTTTACGAGGTTAAATTAAACCAACGAAAGTCTGAATCATCTAAGTCATCTGGTAAGTTAATAGCTTTCAAAACAACTGAAACACATGCTAGTAACGATGATAGTAATAGTGATACTGAATTAGACGATGACTTGATATTGATAGCTAGAAAACTTAGAAAGTTTTTCAAACGTCCAAATAGGAATAGACAACGTAATTCTTCTTCTTCTTCTTCTTCTTCTTTTCAATCTAAGAAATAACACAAACAAATGGTATAATAAAGAATTAAAGTGTTATGAATGCGGTCAAAAAGGACATATTTCATACGATTGTCCAACAAAGAAAAATAATAATAATAACAACAATAACAAACAAGCCAAGGACAAGGAGGCACAAATGACAAAGCCAAAGGAGTCTAAGGCAAGGAAAGGGAAACGAGCAATGAAGGTGAGCACATAAAGCGACTCATCCGACTCAGAATCCGAAACTGAGGAAGCTCAAGTCTGCTTCGTATCCAACGAGGTATGTTCTTCATCTGATAGTGATTCTGATAGTGACATGACATTTGATGAAATGTATGAAGAGTTCTTAAGAATGCATGCTCACTGTAAGAGGCTCTCTAAAGAAAAGAAGAAACTAGTTGAAGAAAATGACAAGTTGAAGACGTCCAACTTGGAATTTTCTGATCAATTAGAATCTCTTAAACAAGAGCCTTCTAATACTCTTGATTCTTTAGAGAATAAAATTGAATCAAATAGGAAAGATGAACAAAAGTTAATAATAGAAAATAATATGTTAAAGTCTAAGTTGGAAAATTGTGAACATGAGATAGTAGAACTTAAGTCTTCTAAATTTAACTTAGAAAAAATGTTAGAACAATTTAAGTCGGGTGCTAATATGTTAGATACACTTATCTCATCACAAAAGTATGGTAATAATAAAACCAGCTTAGGCTATAAAGAAGAAACTGAAAAAGTAAATAAAAAGACTAAGTTTGTTTCATCTAGTACAAGGTTGCCATATAATACAAAATCAACTTTGCCTGCTACATCTTCTTCTACACCTTCTTCTACTTATATCAAGACAAAAATACAACACACACCCACCAATATACACACGCATAAACATACATCTAGGCCAAACTTCGCATCTAGACAACCTAGAAACTATGCCTACATGTATACAAATGCAACTAGACCGAATAAAATGCATCCAACTTATTATGAACCTAAGTATAGGCAACACTCATATAAATCTTACAGAAATGTATATGAACATACATATATAGCGCCATTCAAGAAACAAAATAACATGTCTTATACACACTATCAAAATCGGCCAAGACATAGAAGTGATCAACCATGGCGCAACATGTATAACAATGCATCTTCACTTATGTGGAATAATCATCTATATGCTTATCCTTCTTATTTTAACCATGCTAAAAATGTGCCTAAAAGGTATGTTCAAGTTTGGATACCTAAGGGTTATCTAAACGAGAATAATGCCCCTAACATTCAAGGACCCAAATAAAGGGTACCTAAAACTTTGTCTCCATTGTAGGAACAACGCAAGGAATACAAGAAGGAGGCAAAGTCAAAGAAGCTAAAAACCAAATGGTTTTTAGATAGTGGATATTCGAGGCATATGACGGGGAACCCTAAACTATTCATCGAATTGGAATACATCAAGAATGGAGGAAAAGTAACATTTGGTGACGACAATCAAGGACAAGTTGTTGGAAAAGGAACAATTGGGGACCCTAACACATTTCAAATACGAAATGTGTTGTTAGTAAGCAATCTCTCTTATAATTTACTTAGTATTTCTCAACTTATAGATTGTGGTTATAATGTCTCTTTTCTTCCCACTTCTTGTGATATAATAAATGAAAAAGGAGAAACGGTTTTAAAAGGAAATAGAGATGGTAATATTTATACTCATACCTTAGATAACATGTTAGATGCTAAGGTTAAGTGTCTAATATCACATGACTTAGATGTGAATTTATGGCATAGAAGATTAGGCCATATAGGAATTTCAACCATTAAGAAATTGTCTAAGAAGAATTTAATTAGAGGAATGCCTAAGTTAGACTTAGATAATTTTCAAATGTGTGAAACATGTATTAAGGGAAAACACATTAAAGAAACTTTAAAACCGAAACATGAAGTGAGTACTAGTCATGTACTAGAATTGCTTCACTTAGACTTATTTGGTCCAAGTAGGACAAAAAGTCTAGGTGGACACTACTATGTGTGTGTCATAGTAGATGATTACTCACGCTACACATGGACATTGTTCTTAACACACAAAGATGATGCTCCATTAGCAATCGAAACCCTTATCAAGCAACTTGAAAACATTTACGAAGAAAATGTCAAAACAATTAGAAGTGATAGAGGTGGAGAATTTAAAAATAAAGACGTAATCAAATTTTGTGAACTATATGGAATAAAACATGAATTCTCACCACCTAGAACACCACAACTCAACAGAGTTGTTGAACGCAAAAATAGAACGATTCAAGAAGTTGCTAGGACAATGCTTTGTGAAAATAAATTACCTAAATATTTATGGGCTGAAGCTGTTAGTTGTGCATGCTATATTATAAATAGGCTTACTATTAGAAAGAAATTAAATAAAACGCCTTATGGATTGCTAAACAATAGACAAACTAAAATAGATTATCTTAAAGTATTTGGATGTAAATGTTTTGCGCTGAACACTAAGGATAATCTAGATAAGTTTGAACAAAAGTCTGTTAAATGCATATTTGTTGGTTATTCTACTAACTCAAAAGCATATATGTGTTATAATCCTGCATCTAGAAAGATAATTGAATCCATACATGTAAAATTCAATGAAAATGCATGCTTTGAAATTAGTGATAAACATCAACATAAACAAGAAACAAATGTTGAAAATATGTTTGATGATGATGTAATACTTGAGCCTGTACTTGATCATCTAGAACCAACTCCCCCTGAACAAGACATGCAGGAACCCTTAGATGTAATAAATCAAGCGACTTTGCAATTGGAAGATACAACTAATGATCCGATTACATATGACAACGTTCATACTAATGAAACATTTGAACAAGATGAGGGTGAACTTAGTCAATCTAGGAATTGGTGACACCCTAGAGAATTAATCATTGGAGATCCAAGTGTTGGGGTTAGAACACGAAAAAACGTAAGTCAACTTGAAGGACATAGCTTAGTCTCACACATAGAACCTAAGGATATTAAGGAAGCCTTAGGTGATATATCATGGATAGATGCTATGCATGAGGAATTAAATCAATTCACAAGAAATAATGTGTGGGACTTAGTACCTAAACCCGAAAACAAGTCAATAATAGGAACGAAATGGGTGTTTAGGAATAAAATGGATGAACAAGGAAAAATTACAAGAAATAAAGCTAGGCTAGTCGCACAAGGTTATAATGAACAAGAAGGAATAGATTATGAGGAAACCTTTGCACCCGTTGCATGACTAGAAGCAATTAGATTGTTAGATTGCAAGTCTAAGCAATATTAAGCTCTTCCAAATGGATGTCAAGAGTGCATTCTTGAATGGATACATCCAAGAAGAGGTGTTTGTCAAACAACCCCTTGGATTCGAAGATCCAAAGAATCCTAACCATGTTTACAAGCTTAAGAAAGCTCTATATGGTTTGAAACAAGCTCCAAGAGCTTGGTATGATAGATTTGGAAACTTTCTTATTGCAAATAATTATCAAAGGGGAACAATAGACAACACATTATTCCTACGAAGAAAAGGTAATGATTTGTTAATAGTTCAAATATACGTAGATGATATAATCTTTGGTTCAACCAACCCTACCTTAGTAAAAGACTTCGAAGAATGTATGAAGTCAGAGTTTGAAATGTCAATGGTAGGAGAATTGAACTACTTCTTAGGCCTTCAAATCAAACAAACCCCTCAAGGAATTCATATTAGCCAACTTAAGTATGTCAATGATATGATTAAGAAGTTTGGATTTGAAGAGTTGAAATCTACAACTACCCCCATGAGTGTTAGTACCAAACTTGATAAGGATGAAAATGGTAAACCTTTTGATGACACGCTCTATAGGTCTATGATTGGATCACTGTTATACTTAACTGCATCAAGACCTGATATTATGTTTAGTGTGTGTATGTGTGCTAGGTTCCAATCTTGCCCTAAGGTATCATATTACAATGCAGTGAAAAAGATCTTTAGATATCCTAAGCATACACCTCACTTAGGACTGTGGTATGATAGAAACGCTAAGTTGGAATTACACACATAAGTGATGCTGATTATGGTGGTTGCAAATTAGATAGAAAATCCACTAGCGGTACTTGTCAATTCATAGGAACCAACTTGATCTCTTGGTTTTCTAAAAAGCAAGCTAGTGTAGCTCTTTCTACCACTGAAGCCGAGTATATTGCTTTGAGTTTCTGTACTACCCAAATACTTTGGCTTAAACAGCAACTTAGTGATTTTGGCATTAAAATGAATAAGATTCCAATTTTCTGCGATAGCACAAGTGCAATCAATCTTTCTCGGAATCCGGTGTTTCATTCTAAGGCTAAACACATTGAGGTGTGAGACCACTTTCTTCGCGATCATGTTCAAAATGAGGATATAGTGATAAACCATATAGAACTGATCATCAAATCGCTGACATCTTCACCAAACCCCTTAATCAAGCCACTTTTGAAAACTTACGAGCCAAGTTAGGAATGATGACTTACAATACCATTGCATAGTTCTATCTTTTGCATGATTTGCAAAATAAAGGGGGAGATAGAATAAGAACATGATTTTAGTTGGTAAGTCATGATGAATCATATGCTAAGTTTTAATTGGTATAAATTTTAGAGCATAGGTTAAGGGGGAGAGTATGAGTTGAGGGGGAGCAACATACTATTTAAAAGTTGAAAACATTTGGTTAAATTTTTTGTTATAAGTTGTGACATTAAAATCATATTAGGTTATTTTGAGAATCATCCAAAAGGGAGAGAATGTTGAGAAATATGTTTGGATAATTTTCAAAGTCATGATTTTAAGTGGTGAATACTTAAAAATGTCACACATGGTGTTATATGTGATTAAAAGTTGTAAAAGTTGAAAAGTTGACATCGATCTCTCAGGTTGTTGTACATCGATCGGTCTATGTACATAGATCTCTCACATCGATCGATCTATGTAAGGCAGAAAAGTTTAAGACCTTTCTGTGAGACATCGATCTCTAAACTTGAGACACATCGATCGATCGATGTACATCCAACCCTCACTTTGATCGATCGATGTAGGTTAGAGGCAAACTCTGAAACTTTCTGTGAGACATCGATCTCTGAAGCTGAGGCACTTCGATCGATCGATGTCTAGGGTTTTTAGAAATAATTTTCTAAAATGTGTTAAAATGTTTGTTTTCATTTGTATATGAATTATACATGTTCATTATGTGATTGTTATGTGTTTTTGGTGATTATTATTTTCTTGTGACTAACGTGCCTTGGAAGTTTCTACAACTTACCAAAAAGGGGCAAAATTGGTATTTTGAGTTTTGTAGGAACATCACATGATGAAAATATTTCAAGGATCTATTCTCATCCTATTTATCATGACAAAGGTGATAACATGAGTATTTATGACCATCCGGGTCATTTCTGGAGTTTTCGTATACCAGGGGTATTTTGGTAATTTCACCCCTGAGGGTATTTTTGGTATTTTCACTCAAGGAATTTCTTGAGCATATTATTATCTTCATTCTGGAGTTGAGTAATTATTATCTTGAAGATCATTTGGTGATTTCTTATATCTTATTCTCTCAACCGATGATATTATTGACTATAGGTGGATATGTGACGATTTGAGATGTCACATTCTATTTTTTCTTGAAGACCCTCTTATATATGTTATAAGAGGATATTTATCATCATTATTCAGAGATATTAAAGGTGTCAAAAGTGTGGAAATGTTCATGATATATAAGAAGAAATATTGAGAATTTCGGTGTTACACGTTGACATAATCTTGTCAACTGTTATCTATTTATTTCTTCTTCGAAAATCTGAGTTTCTACACATATATATAGGTTGAAAAACGTGTATCATCAGGTGGATATAATGTCGTACATATTTTATGAGTTGGTGACAAGTGGACCAACCAAAAAGGAGCTAGTTGACAAAAATGCCAACTTGGAATTTTCAAATTTGTAGCCAACGGCTAGGCTGAAATTTTCAGCATATTTTTTGGTCAAAAAGCAGCCTCATATGCCCTATTATTGTGCTTGGAGTTGAGGATAATTTGGTGGTATTATCCTTTCTTATTTTCTTCATTTGATAAAGGAAAGTCAAAATTAATATTTGGAAATTATAAGGTTGTAGCCAACGGCTACATTGCCTTATTGGAGCAGATTTTTTGGTTTGAATCCTTCAATGCCCACATGCCTATTCTCAAGCCAATGAGTTGAGGGAATAGTGGTGTATTATCCCTCTAATTATCTTCATTTTTGGCAAAGGATAATCAAAACAATTTAGTTGATAAAATCGGCCACATGGAATTGCCAAGGTGGACCAATCATTGTGTTTTATTTTGCCAAGTGTACAAGGCGAACCAATGATGAGAAGACATTTGGAATTGATGATGAAGATGGTGACACATGTGCATTCTTATCTTCAAGGCTCAAATCACACTATAAATAGAGGCAATGGTGAAGAAGATGAAACACACTTGAAGCTCACAAGCATTTGTTGAATTGTCTAGCTTTCATCTTTATCTTCTTGTTGTTGTTGTTTTATTCATTGTAACAAAGGTGTTCTTGTTGTATTATGGTGAGCTACAAGCCTCTTGAGCTTCATTTGTAAGATTGATTAGCCATCTTATAAGGCTATATCAAAAGGTTTTAGAGGTGTTGCAACTAAGTGTTGCTTAGAAGGTGATTATCCAAGTCTTGAGTAGGGTTGGTGTATAACCCAAGGATCAAGCTTGGTTCTTGTTGTAAGGTGTTCGTTTCATAGTAAAATCCAAGGAAAGGTGTTCCTTGGGACTAGAGTAGGTCACATTGACCAAACTAGGATAAATCCTCGGTGTTCTTATCTTGTTTCTTTATTTATGTTTTCTGCCCGTTTTTACTGCAGTTTCCACACAACTTCTCACAATTTGAAAAAATATCTAAACATTTTCAAAATTCGTGATTTCTGGTGGAGTTATACTTCAGACTATTAGCTTTCATTTTCAACAAGAATCATTTGATTTGAGCAATGGAAAGTTAGTCTTTCAGTCTTTTGCAAGATAACTGCTCCAATCTGGCTGCAATCTGACCAATTTTGAGAAAACTTAAATTCTGTATTTATCAAGAATTGTTTAAAGTCAAGAACTTTTGGAAACTTCATTTAGACATCCTAAGGAGTGTTTTGATATAAAGATCAACCTTTTTGGTTGAGTATTCAAAGAGAAACACGTTTTGCAAAATCAGCAACATTCTGTCCAATTCTGTCCAGATTGACCATCTAAATCTTTTTATTTGTTTGAAGGGTCAAACGATCTTATTTTTGTCTGATTTTTGGACAGAGTCTTGTTAACTCATTGAAGTTCCATTCTGGAAAGTTTCATAATTTTTGGAGTTGTGTACAATTATTTGTGAATTTTTCAAAAACGAGTTCTGAATCTAAGGTGGTCTCAGATTCTGTTTTCAAAGGGGATTTTTACAAAAGGTTGTAGTGTAATTTCCTCTAACCACTATTCACCCCCCTCTAGCGGTGTTTATTGCAGGTGTATGGTCCAACTGCTAGTATATCAAAAAACATATCTATTACCAAATACTACGGTAACAATCCGAAACACATACCCGTAATTTTAACAATCAAACAACGTATATGGGTTTGGAGGCCCTCCAAACCTATACTCTTAATGAAGAAATCCCCAACCAAACACCCCCTAAAGTTAATTGATCAACTTATGTTGTAAAAATCTTCAGAAGTTATAGATACATAACTCTCTAGAAGACCAAAGTTGGTCGAATAGTGAAAAACGTTATCAAAATCTTATATACACTTAGTTCATTGTCAGATGCACAAGTTGAACAACGTTAGAGGTCCTGGACTTTTTGTGATGTCGATGTAATTTTTTGTTCACTAGATTAAACATGGCCACTGAAGGGCGTCATTGCTTACTTTTGTATAGTTTGGGCAGTTAATGCATGTTGATAAACTATGAGGGTGTCAAGTGTCATGTTTTGCTTGTTCATGACTACAATGTGTCACCACGTGTCGAATTGCATGGCTATACATGGAGCACTGTTCTAGCGGCAGTGCCAGTGATTGTTGCAGGCTTGGAGGAGATTCAGAATATGGGCTCCAATGGAGTCGACGGGACAGCGACACACACATGGAAGCTGACCTCAAATGGGAGGTTTGCCATCGTATCGGCTTATAACATTCAGGTTGAGCAACTGGATAGGGAGGAAAGTGTAAGAAAATGTACATGCAGGAATATGGATATCAAATGAATCAATAGAGAAAATCAAAAGTCGAGACGTAACTAGATTGTCACTGTCCTTAAAGCAATTTTGCCTCTACGAGTGAGCAAGGTAGTCTTCAAGCAAATGCTTCTCAGAATATAATGGCTTACTCTCTTTCCTTTTCTCTAAGACAGAGTTTGAACTTGCTTATAGAAGTGAATGATAGTGGAGGAACAAGAAGAATAAGTTGGAGGAAGAAAAGTGCTGAAATTTTCATAATTTAGCAAAAGTTCTTGTATATTATTTAAGATAGCAAAGCCTACTATTTATAGGCTTTGAGTTATGTAAATCCCACTTTCAAAACCTATTTCAACAGTTTAATTAACCTCCATGTCAGTTGCAAAATGTTCATGTATGAAGGGAGATGATTCTTGAATCAAAAGATGCAATTCAAAGTGAAAAATCCTGACTTTTGGCACATTGTGATCGATCGATGTCACTTCGATCGATCGATGTTGGACAGAGAGTTCCAACTTTGCACCCCTGCCAACATCAATCGATTGATGTATTGATACATCGATCCATGTGACCGATCTATGTTGGACAGAGAGCTTCCAACTGTGCATCCATGCCACATCGATAGATCGATGTCGATCGATCAATGTGATCGATCTATGTCCAACAGAACACTCAACTTCATTTCAGCTTTCACTTGGATCGATCCAACTTACACATGGATCGATCTAAGTGATTTCTTACAAGTTCAAAGTATTCAAATCGTCTTTCAATCTCCCAAACAACATCTTACATGTTTTTATATAAGTTTGGAGCACATTTTAAAGTACTTTGGACGTACTTTCTAACAATCCTTCTCATGATCCAAACTTATATACAAACATTTCGGAACGTTAATAAACTAACCTCTTTGCTATCAAACAAAGATAATGACACATAACGGAGCAGTGACAAACGTCTTGAACTGGCCGGTAGTACAACTTGTAGTTATATAAACGGAAATAGGGTGACAACCGTCTTGAACCACATTTTCACTACTGTTTCTATGAACACACAAATAACATGCCATTATCTAACTTCTTACAAGTTTGTAGTGTGGTGTATTAATGGCCCTGCACCCAATCCCAGGATTCATAAGTGACCTAGAGATTTTTTTAGGTTCTCATAGGAAGCGGCCTCACTTCCACACTTATATAGGTGATATTCATCAAGTGTGTACTGCAATACACCACCATCTATAATGGCTATGAATTATCCATTAAGAGAATTAAATCTCACCCTCAAACATGCAGTAAGTACTATCCTCAGACATCAGCACATGAAAAGACATGTATGATAGTACTTAACAGAACTCTTCTACAACGTGTTTTTACCACATTAAACTCTGTTTGTAGGATCTCTACTAATAATGAGTTGGGTTCTTGTCATAGAGAGTTCACATCAGATGAAATTAGTCTCATTCCTCTCGATGTTCTTAGAACCATCTTACGGTTCAGTCTTTTAATTAAGGGGTCTGCAAGGTTCAACTCGGTTCTCACGTACTCCAAGTTAACCACCCCAGAACTAATCAAATTGCGCACAATAATGTGCCTCAAACGGATGTGCCGGCTCTTCCCGTTATATATCTTATTCTTGCTCGAGCGATCGCTGTCTGTGAATGTCAACATGTAAATTCCTTAACAATTCCGCTTCTGTACATGCAAGTTCTAAAGCAACAAATTCTGACTTCATTGTTGATTTAGCCTTAAAGTTTGTTTAGAAGATATCCACGAAAGAGCACCACCACCCAAAGTAAACACATACCCACTGGTGCAGTTTATTTCATCATTATCTGTGATCTAATTTGCATCATAATAACCTTCTAACAATGCTGGACAACCATTAAACATGAGCCCTAAATCAATAGTTCCTTATAGATATCTCAATAATCGTTTTAAATCATCCCAATGTTCTTTACTAGAATTATGAGTATATCTTGCTAACTTATTTACAGAATATGCAATGTCCGGTCTAGCTCAATTCATGAGATACAAGACACTACCAATGGTCCTAGCATATTCATATTGAGATACACTATCATTTTTATTCTTCTCTAATCTCATAGGTGAATCATATGGAATGCTAACATGTTTAGCATCAAAGTGACTGAATTTTCTCAAAATAATTTCAATATAGTGAGATTGGGAAAGCATATACCCCCCCACATTTCTCTAATAATCTAAGAACAAGTATTAAAGCTGCTTTTCCCATATCTTTCATTTCAAAGACAGAGGACAAGAATGATTTAGTACGATTTACAACTTCAATGTTTGTTCCAAAGATGTATAAATCATCCACATATAAACAAACAATCACACCATCAAGATTTTCAAACTTGCTATAAATTCATCTATCACTTTCATTTACAACATATCCACTAGCTAACATGGCATTGTCAAACTTTTTATGCCATTGCTTGGGTGCTTGTTTTAAACCATACAAAGACTTCTTCAATCTACAAATCTTATGTTCTTGGCCCTTAGCAATCATTCCTTCTGGTTGTTTCATATAAATTTCTTCTTCTAAATCTCTATTTAAAAATGTTTTTTAACATCCATTTGATGTACCACTAATTTATAAATGGAGGCTAATGCTACTAGCACCCTAATGGATATTATTCTATCAACTGGTGAACATGTGTCAAAGAAATCTATTCCTTCTTGTTGTGTGAAACCATTAGCAACAAGACTAGCTTTAAACATATCAATTGTTCTATCCGCCTTTAGTTTCTTTCTAAAGACCCATTTGCAACTGATAGGTTTACAACCTCTAGGCAAGTCCACAAGTTCCCACGTATAATTACTAAGGATGGAATCAAGTTCACTATTAATTGCTTCTTTCCAAAATCTAGAACCTATAGACTTAATAGCTTGATACGTCTTTGGATTGTTTTCTATAATAAAGGCAGTAGCAAAATCATATCCGAATGATTTTCCTGCTCTCTTTCTTTTACTTCTTCTAGGTGAACTGTTATCGTTATTCGCTATCTTACTAGACTCACCTTTTTCATAACCCGAATTTACTATTGCTTCTTTCTTCATAGGTAAAATATGCTCAAAAAACTCAGTATTCTTAGCCTCAATAATGGAACGATCATATATTGACAATAATCTATATGATATACTATTTTGAGCATAACCGATGAAAACACAATCGTTAGTTTTAGGACCTATTTTACTCCTTTTGAAATCCTGAATTCCAATCTTGGCTAAAAAACCCCACATCTTGAAGTAATCCAAGTTAGGTTCATAGCCTTTTTGAAGTTCATAAGGAGTTTTATTAGTCTTCTTATGTGGAATTCTATTTAAGATATGGCATACCCATAAAATTTCTTCTCCCCATATATTATTAGGCAAACCAGAACTTATTAGCATGGCATTCATCATATCCTTAAGAGTTCTATCTTTTTTTAGCAACTCCGTTAGATTGAGGTGTGTGGGGTGGTGTGAATTCATGAATAATTCCATTATCTTCACAAAACTTTTGTAAAGACAATACAATATACTCACCACCTCAATATGTCCTTAACCTTTTAATTTTTCTATCCATTTGATTTTCAACTTCATTTTTATACCTGACGAACATGCTTTCAGATTCATCTTTATGAGACGACAAGTACACTCGGTGTATCTAGAAAAATCATCAATAAAAGTAATATAGTATTTCTTGCCACCTTTACTTGTATAATCTTTAAAGTCTCTTAAGTCACGATGAATGAGTTTCAATTTATCGGTAACTCTTTCAATGGACTTAAAAGACTTTTTGTGGTGCTTAGCTTCTACACAAAATTCACATTTATCAAAGTCATCATTACTTGCATAAGATATCAAGTTAGTGAACTTTAACCTTTTTAAAGCATCCTTATTAACATATCCTAGTCTTGCATGTCAAATATCAAGAGAATCAACAATATAAGCAGAACTAGATGCATCCTTATTATTGATAACACAAGTAGCATCAAGAATAAGTAGGCCCCCGGAGCAAAATCCCTTCTCAAAAAATTCCTCATTCTTAGAAAATACAAGCTTATCAGATTCAAAAACAAGTTTGATATTAGCCTTGTTTAGTAGCACTCCGGAAATCAAGTTCCTATGCATGGCATGTACATGTAGCATATTGCTTAATTCTAGTCTTTTACCCGAAGTCAACTTGAGAAGCACCTTTCCTTTTCCAAGAACTTGGATTCTATGTGCATCTCCCATGAAGACTTGTTCACCATCACCTATTTCTTGATAATAAAAAATAAATCCTTACTGGTAGCAATGTGCTTGGAAGCTCCTGTGTCTACCACCCATTCCGTAGCACCACTGACAAGATTTACCTCGGATAAGACGACCGCATCAATGACCTCTTTGTCCGCTATTGTAGACTCCACTAGATGCACTTGACTACTGGTTTAGCCTTTTTGCTGGTTGCACTTGACTGCTTGGTGACCATATTTTCCACACATCCAGCAGGCTCCTTTAAGTTTCTTCTGTCCCTGTCCCTATACAAAAGTCTTACCTTTGCCATTATGCTGAATCTTTTGCTTTTTGGGTTTGTGCTCCACTACGTTGGCTTGAGAGTCTCTCTTATCACTTTTTTTGTAATCCAGCCAATTATTTTCTTCAATACGAATATACTTGATGACTCCATCCATGGTTAGTTTGACATCATCATGTTTCCTTCTATTCTTGTATTTGTTCCAAAAAGATAGAAGCTTCTCTAGCAAGGAGGCTGCTTGAAAATTTTCGTCAATTTTGATGCATTCTTGCTCCATATTATCCACCAATTGTTGATATTAGTGAATCTGATCATTGACTGGTATGTTGTCTACCATTTGAAATTTTAAAAATTTGCTGACCGCATACTTCCTTTTGCCAATATCTTCAGAATCATATTTGTTCTGAAGTGCTGTCTATATTTCTTTTGCTGACAAGAATTTGACATAAATGTCAAACAAAGAATTGGAGAGGAAGTGCAAGATATGTCCTCTACAAGTTGTATTGTTACCATCATATTTGACACTTTATGTTTCATCTGTTGGTTTGTCTTTGGTCAGCACATATGAAACAGAGAGCATCTCAAGGAAGAAAAACACCTTGGTCGTCCATCGTTTGAAGAATTTGCCATCGAATGGCTCCATCTTAGACATGTCAGGAACTGGTGCTTGTCTGGTTGCCTATTCAACAAAAATTGCTTTAATACTGTAAGAAAAACGTGCAGGAAAATGGATACCAAATGAATCAATAGAGAAAATCAAAAGCCGAGACGTGACTAGATTCTCACTGTCCTTAAAGCAATTTTGCCTCTACCGGTGAGCAAGGTAGTCTTCAAGCAAATGCTTCCCAGGATATAATAGCTTACTCTCTTTCCTTTGCTCTAAGAGAGAGTTTGAACTTGCTTATGAAAGTGAATGATAGTGGAGGAACAAGAAGAAGAAGTTAGAGGAAGAAAAATGTTGAAATTTTTAGAATTTGTATTATTTAAGATAGCAAAACCTACTATTTATAGGCATTAGATTGTGTAAATCCCACTTTGAAAACATATTTTAGCAATTTAATTAACCTCCATGTCAGTTGTATAACGTTCATGTATGAAGGGAGATGCTTCTTGGATCAAAAGATGCAATTCAAAGTGAAAAGTCCTGACCTTTGACACATCGATCGATCGATGTCACTTTAATCGATCGATATCATCGATTGATGTTGGACAGAGAGTTCCATCTTTGCACCTGCCAACATCGATCGATTGATGTATCGATCAATGTCACATCGATCGATCCATATGATCGATGTATGTTGGATAGAGAGCTTCCAACTTTGCATCCACACCACATCGATCGATCGATGTGATCGATGTATGTTCAACAGAACACTCAACTTCATTTCAGCTTTCACTTGGGTCGATCCAAGTGATTTCTTATAAGTTCAAAGTGTTCAAATCATCTTTCAATCTTCCAAACAACATCTTACATGTTTTTATATATGTTTGGAGCACATTTTAAATTAATTTTGACGTACTTTCCAACAGAAAGTAGGAAATGGGGTGCTATATGGACGATGAAGGGACCCCAGAGATCATCCTTACTATTGTGGCGGGCGCGTCTTGACAGACTCCCCACTCGGCGGCTATTTTTCCAGCAGAGTTAAGGGGACTCACCCATTTGCAATTTATGCGAGCAGCATGAGGATACAAATATGCATACTTTGAGAGATTGCTATTGGACGGAAAAGATATAGCGGCAAGTAGTTCCAACGCAAAACTGGAACCTGTTCTTTGCAGCAACCGAGGACATTGCTTGGTCGATCGATCGAAACTGTGATCGTGCTCACCAGCTTGGAGCCGAATAGAGTTACACCTTTCGTGAATGTGTTTGTATGATATGGACCTTGCGGAACAAGAGACTTTTTGAGGAGGAGTTTGATATGTCCGGTTTGCATGAAATAGTAGATACTGTTTTTGAGAGAGTCAGGAACATTCGTATAGCATGGGGATGGATGATACATTCTAGTACCCTGTAGATAATACATGACTTCACACGACTATTAGGAAAAGCAGGTCCATGATATACATATCTATACGTTGATCCGATTGGAATAAACATTACTAATATGTAAACAAAATGAACAAAAACCAAACGAGTAAATGAGATAGACACACACACACACACTCTCTCTCACTCTATATATATATATGTGTGTCTCTCTATATATATATTTTGTCACCTCTCCTATATATATATATATGTATATATATATATATGTATATATATATATATATGTATATATATATATATATATAGTGTGAGGATAACAGTTTCCAGTACTTGAAATAATCCAATATTCATCTTTATCAAATATATATATTTTAACGCTAAATTTACATTTATGAGATTTATCTAATAAAGAGGGGTGCTTAAGGGTTTGTCTGCATGTGTATTCAACTTCGAGTAAGTTGAGAAGTAAATGTTGTATTATCCTCCATAAGACATTTATTGATGGTAGGAGACGGGACGAAAAGATAAACATAGGAGAATTATGGGATTAGCTCAAAACTTAGCGCTTAAGATGTGATAAATATCCGAACGTTCCTCTACTCAAAATTTATTTAGTCATAGACCACCCATCTTTTTCCCTATCCGAAAACACACAAGAGCGGCAGATAGAGGAAAAATAATAGCAGTCGTATGCCAAGGAATCAGGGAGTAATAAGTGTGGGAAATTTTGTCTCGGATAAATAGAAGACGATGACGTATTAATGAAACCAATATAATAAACTAAAAATCCATAGGACTTGAAAAAATTAGTATAACAACAATCATATTAAATATTTCTCAATGACAGCAAGAGCTATCGCTAGGGTATGAGAAGGGTGAGAGGCAAACAAACAATACCTCCATCCCAAGGGATAGACAGTTTGATTCTAATGAGACCCCTGGCTCTATATATATATATATATGCATAAATAGCATAATAATATGAATATGCACTCATCAAAACCTTTTGATTCTTCTATTTATAGACTCCAATTCACAAGAAAGAAACTAATTTCACACATATCTGCAGAATTTAACTTCCAAAGTTAGTTTATGACTATTCTGAAAAGATGTCCCAAGTTGCAAATGTTGCATTATTTCATGAAAAGACAGCATAAATTTTTGAATGTTGTAGCTCATAACTCATTACCGAACTCAGGACCAAACATTTGGTAAATGAATTTTTCAACGTTCGGTGCTACGTTCAATGACTTGTGAGAAAACTTCACAATTGGACCAAATTCAGAGACCACACTCAAAGTTCATCACCGAACGTTTTGTCTCACTCACCGAACGTTCAGTCACCTCAGAGTTTAAAAAATTCAGAGTATCATCATATCCATCCAATCTAAGTTTCACTTCATCCTTCCATCAACCTTCTTACATATTTTTATATAAATTTAGAACACTTTCTCAAGTATTTTTATGTTTTTTTTCCAAAAATCTCCCACATGATCCAGCATTTTTATAAAAACATTCATGAACGATTAAAACTAACATCTCCAGTATTAAACAAAAACAAATGACATATACTAGGTCGATGACTCACTTCTTGAATCATTATTTAGTACAAATAGAAGTATATAAACATAAATAAGATGACATAGACATCTTGAATCTTTATCATGGAGTTAGTTTTATCAATAAGAAAATAAAATTAATTTCATATACAATAACAAAGCCTATCATACACGTAAGCTCAAACAACAAAACTTTCAAAACTTCTTTATAAGTTGCACAACATATACAAGCTATTCACATGTGAAAATAACTTTTATTTTCATACAAACATGAAAGACTAAACCCCCACTTTTCTCTATAATCTCACGTCCACATTAACCACAAAACCTTATTCTTTAAACCAAAACCAACATTCATTTTACTACATGAATACTAGCATCCATACCACTTTAATTAGTCATCAAGTAACAAACAACAAATTATGATGTCATTCAACTCAAAAAGTTTTCAACAATGAACATAGACTTAACTTTCTATGTTTTTTTGGAGTAAACTCCAACAACTTTCTTATTAACCAAGATTCATAAGAAAACAACCCTTTTGATCTTTTGACTACACCATGACTCAACAAAATCATAATTTGTCATACCCTTACATTGAGCTTAATGTTCCATTTTACATGCTATGTTACGCCCTAAATTTTTTTCTTACATTGTAACGTTTTGAATACCGCATTTATTTAACATCGGTATATACTCCTGTGTTGAGTTCTTCGATACACCGACAACTAGTGAATTCGATAACGAACGTTATCGAATATACGACAAAATTAAATAAACTTAGTCGATAACGAACGTTATGAAGGTTTTCTCGTATATGCCCTCAGTGACGAGTTAGAGACACCATCGATTGACAGTATTCTGGTGGTCAAAGAATTTTCACATGTTTTTCTGGACGACATTCCAGGCTTACCTCTGGATAGAGAGATTGAGTTTGAAACAAATGTTGTTTCGGGAGCAGAACCTATCTCAAAAGCGCCGTATCGGATGGCCTCCAGCAGAGTTGAAGGATTTGAAGGCACAATTACAGGAGTTGATCGAGAAGAAGTTCATACGGCACAACGTATCGCCTTGGAGAGCCCCAGTATTGTTCGTTAAGAAGAAGGATGGCAGTATGAGACTCTACATTGATTACCGAGGCCTGAACAAGATTACTATCAAGAATACTGCCCAGGATCGATGATTTGTTCGATCAATTGAGAGTAAGTAATTTAAATATTTAAATCGTGAATATATAATTGTGTTTATGAATATGAAGTATAACTTTGCGTACAGGGTGCTAAAGTATTCAGCAAGATTGATCTTCACTCCGGATATCATCAGTTGAAGATCAAAGCAGAGGATATTGCTAAGACCGCATTTCGTACTTGATATGGCCATTATGAGTTCTTGGTGATGCCATTCGAATTGACCAACTCCCTTGCAGCATTTATGGATTTGATGAACATCATGTTCCGAGATCAGCTGGATAAGTTCATAGTTAGGTAAACAAATAAACAACTTGAGCTACTGTGAATTCCTTATAAATATACTTGCCATAACCTTTTCCCTGTAGGTTGCGTGTTGATCCAGAAAGAGCAGGTAGTTTCTTACGCGTCGAGACAGTTAAAACCCTATGAGCAGAATTACCCTACTCATGACTTGGAGTTGGTAGCTGTAGTCTTTGCACTGAAAATTTGGAGGCATTACTTATACATTGAGAGATGCAAGGTCTATACGGATCATAAGAGCTTGAAGTATATCTTCACCCAAAATGAGCTAAATATGAGACAGCAGAGATGACTTGAGCTGATTAAGGACTACGACATCACGATCCATTATCACCCGGGTAAGACGAATAAGATAGCGAATGCACTGAGTAGAAAATCGATCCATGCCCGACAGACACCGCTTGAGAGGGAGATCACCGAGTTTGAGTTGGATATGATTGATTCGACCACAAATGTCTTGGCTACACTGATGATCACGTCGACACTGATTGAAGTGATGCTGAGTTGACAAAGATAGCCGATAAGTTGAAGGAGGAGTAGGTCAAAGATTTTCAGATTCACGACAACGATTGTAGCGCCCCGCTCCCGAACCCTAGCATCGGGAACAGTGCACCCGCCGTATCTCACTAAGGAGGATACAAAGCGTCGAATCAATTTCCAACATGTCCGAAGAGGCGTAGAAATTTTTCGCGGAAACGTAATACCATAACATTAATTCACATGAATAAAAGTTAATCCTCCATGGAAACAATAAATATATCACTACAATAAAGTCAACACGCTAGCGTCTAGAGCCTATCACACTAAACAAGGTAATGACTGATGAAATCCCAATAAAATAATAAACAATGACCGCAGGGTCTCCTCATGTCCTAAATGCGACCATCGTCCACCCACTCCACTGTGTCAGCCCCGTCCTCAACAAAGACATAATCGAATGCTTCCACTTGCTCACCTGGTGGGGGGGGGGGAAGTAGGGGTGAGTGACTGAGAAATCACTCAGTAGGCACCTGCCTCCAAGCAGTACAAGGCAAACATACAATAATGATATAGCACATAGCACATAGGACATGACATCACATAAGCATATGAATGCGGAAAAGTAATTCACTCCAGATAAAGAATGCGCAACGTCGTGATGCATGTCCTACTATGCATGTCACACGCAACCAAGTCATGTCAAACAAAATGCCGATATCTCCACCATGCAATGCATGAACCCGGGTCCTACTGAGTGGCTGCAGGTCGTACACCCCACAGTCACCATACTGAGTGTGCGTGGCCGCGCCTCCGCACACCATCCTGAGTGTAGTGGCCCCGCCACCGTACACCATCCTGAGCGTCCGTCACCCGTACGTCACGACCCGCCATCAATGCAATGCACGTGCCATGAATGCAAAAACACAATCACCTGAGGCCCCTGGCCCATCCTCACCATCCTTCGGCACTCAAATCTAGATTCATTTAACGATCGTCTGAGGCCCTTGGCCCATCCTCACCATCCTCCGGCACTCAAATATAGGTTCATTTATTATCTGAGTAATGATTTAAATGTTGATTGTTGCTAAATCTACTTTTTACGATTTGTATACAATTATTGTGCATTTTCTATATTTTTCCTAATTTTTTCCTAATTTATTTCTATTTATTACTTAATTATCCTAATTAAATAAATTATCACAAATACCGAAATTTAGTACTTTCAGCATTTTATAATTTCTGGAATTTATTTATAATTTTTTGATATTTATTTATATTTTTCCTATAATTATTACTATTTTAAAATTAATTAAATAACCTTTATAGAATTTCCACAAATTCAGAATTATCTAAATCCCTAAATTTATATTCTTTTCTGTTTGGGCTGGTCTTCTTCCAGCCTGGTTTCTCCCAGCACAGTCCGGCCCGCTTCGGCGGCCTGCTGCCCCATCCTCCGTTTTTTTGTCATTAGCGATTTGGGCCGACTGGCATCTGGTCCGGTCCGCTGGCCATCCGACCCGACCCGCTACCAGCCGCCCTTTTTTTTTTAAATTCGTTTGCTGTTGGGCTGGTCCTGCAGCTGCAGACCGCGGCCCACTAAGGGCAGGCCTGGTCTGCGCGCTGGCAGGCCGGCCCTAAGCCCTTTTTTTTAAATTATTGTGTGTATATCGCGCTGCAGCTACAGCAGGCGCGTGCAACCCACGCGCTGCCGATTCCGGCGGCGCGTGCAGCCCACGCGCCGCCGATTCCGGCGGCGCGTGTGGCGCACCGGCGACCCCCGGCGACCTTTTTTCGACCCCGATCTATATTTTTGCCTATTTCCAGTCTATGGGGACATATTCTAAGGCCAAAACAAAATGAAAATCCTCTAATCTTGCAATAGTTTTACTATTTTGATTATCAAAATTTTCCCTAAAACCAAAACTAAAGCACGCAATACACATCGCATACACGCATCACATACACGCAGTAGATACACGCATACCAGAGTCTTCAAATCTTCATGCTTTTCACAGATCAAACAACATGCATTGAAATTCAACAATTAAAACAACAAAAACACATAAAATATCACTAGAGCATGCTTGAATTTGTACCAATTGAAGGAGAAAAAGGAACCTACCTGGGTTGCAGACAACACTACGCGATTGAAATATACACGGTTGACTTCTCTTCCTTCTCTCTCCTCTCCGTCTTCTCTTTTCCTCTCTTTCTTCCCCTGTGGCCGCTGCCCTCTTCTCGTCCCTCTTTCTCTATTTTTTTCCTTTTGTTTATTCCTTTCATGCGTTGCCATCCCCTGCCCCTTATAATTTCCAACTGCTAAAATCAAGGGGGGCGGTTATTCCCCCCACTAAACACGTTTCCTCCTTTTTTTTATTTTATAATTTATCATTATTTTATTCTTTTTATTACTGTTACTGACACTTCTCTTAATTATTTAAAATTTAATTTAACCTTTCACTCCTACCTTATATTACTACCTATACACATGTTTACATAAACGTTATATGTAATTACAAAATCACTCGGGCATAATTAACATGCTACAACTAATTTAATTTCGAAATGTCGTTATACCCATCGACTACCTATTATTAATTAACGTGTAACAATTAGTTCAAAAATTCCGGGATATAACATCCTACCCTCCTTACAAGAAGTTTCGTCCTTGAAACTTGACGTACGTTATACAAAGAGGTAGGAGTAACATTTTCGCATCTGGTCCTCTAGCTCCTGATCTCTGCGGTCTACAATTCGAACAGGTGCCTTTTCATATGACGCACCCGGTCTAATTCTTAAAGTTGGCGTGTCCAATACATGACCCAGAGCTGGAATGTACCTCCATAGCTAAGGAACATGGAATACATCGTGCACTTGGGTCAGCGCCGAAAGTATCGCCAAACGGTAAGCTAACAAACCGATCCTTTTAAGTGTCTCATAAGGCCCAATGTACCGCGGTCTTAGTTTACCATTCAGACCCAAAAAAAACATACCACACCTTCTATATGTGACACCTTCAAGTAAACTTTTTCTCCGACAGTAGCCTCCAAGGGATGTCTCTTCGAACCTGCTCAATTCTTACTTGTGTCTTGGGCAACCCTAAGTCTTTCCTGAATCAACTTAATTTTCTCCATGGTTTGCTTAATCAGTTCTATATCGGTAATAGTACGCTCTTCCTCTTCGTCCCAGTGGACTGGGGATCTGCACTTACGCCCGTAGAGCACCTCAATTGGCGTTATGACGACGGCGCTACGATAGCTGTTGTTGTAGAATGACTCAATCGACTTGCTCACACCATCCCAGTTTCCTTTGAAGTCCATGACGCAAGCCTTCAGCATGTCCGCTAATGTCTGTATCGTCTTCGCTGACCAGTCATCGGTCTGGAAATGGATGAAAGTACTCGATTGTAGCTCTATCCATTGCATACCCGGCATACACAAGTCTTAATATGTGTGTCATTTTAATAGCTAAGTTGTTTAAACATGTTTGGTATAGACATATAGTATGTTGTGTATCCTCATCTCAAACGCATATATGATTTTTGTATCATATGTAGCCCACGGATTCACCACTGTTATTTGCATTTAGTCATATTTATTGTGTTTTTTTATTGTTCATTAGATGAATTTTAAACGATATACACGTTATGCGCGTTCATTTTAGTATTTGTTTATCGCGATCTCTCTTTTGTACTAATGTTAGTCATTGATAATAAATAATAAATTTTCATTTTTATTTTATTTTTTTATTTTTTATTTTTTCCGTGCTCTATATTTTCGTACTAGCTTGTCTTACGGTTATATAAATATCGTATATGTATTATTTGGAGAAAATGCATAAATGCATAGGTTTAATGTCATGTACATATATAATTTCTTTGGGTGTACATGTACGGTGTGTATATACTACTGCTTGGTTATTCATATATTTCATGTTATTAAGTTTACTCTTTAATCTATTCCTATGAAGTCATGCCATACCATGTCGTTCCTAGCTCGTGTGTTTGTTGTCGTTACATATTATGACATTTATTACTGTTTTATTGTATTAGTTATGTCGTGGTATAATTAATATAACCGTGTGCATACCTGCGCATATTGGCGTAGCATCATGTATTTACTTTTGTTTCGTGTATCCATTGTATGTTTTCTTAAATCTTTTTTTTTGGTTTACAATTTAACATTTACATATAATCCCAACTCATCGTATATCTTTTACAGGTTCGTTATTCCTACGTTGCTATCGTATTATATGTATACAGATTCCGAGCCTTTACCAATTGTTTCGTGTTTTCATGTTGGTTGCTTTGTATGTATACGTGCATTTATTTAGGTATATGTGTAAATATGTATATATTTCGTGGACTTACGTTACTGCATGTTCATAGTTCGTTATGTTATATGATATATCTCCCTTTTTTTTTACTGTGTTGTGTCTCTTTGCATAGTTATGTTGGATTTCGTATGTTAATGTTCTAGTACGTATTTGATATGTGGAATTATGTCATTGAGTATGTTGTATTGATCATTACGTGTATATATAGTTAATTTAGCAGATTTTGTGTATTATGATCTTGTGTTGTTGTTTTTTTTCGAAGCCTTGTTGAATATCTTTGTTGATATCAACTGTACATTCGAACTTCGCCTCCTTGTGATTCCTTCCGTTCAGGGGCACTAGTATCGACGAAAATCCTAAAACTAATTTCATGTAGCAGCCGGCTAACCAAGAAATCTCCTTGCTTCAGTCACCTTGGTCGGTCAGGGCTACTCAGCGATATCCTTAATCTTCTTCTGATTCACTGAAGTTCATTCTTCTGAACTTACGTGACTTAAGGAAACCACGCTTCTGCTGCGCGACTCTGATCATTTATCCTTAACTGGCATTCTCTGTACTGACGATGAGTCATTGATACATGGTCGCCAGCGGTTGACTCTGGTATGACGTCGCCAGTCTCCCCAACGTCCACATCAGTCATCATGTGGATCTGGCACCTATCCTTGTTTCCCTTTATGTTGTACCTGATTCTGTTGTGGTCGTGGCGTCGGTCTCCGCTCAGTGTCCTCTATAGTAAAGCGTCTCGGTTGTCGCGCTGATACTTGCATAATTTCCCCCCACACGGACCTTAGTGTGGCATCCACATTGAGCACTTGGTGGCGGCAGTGGCCCTGTACTACTTCGTGGTTGTACTTTCGTCACGAGCGGTCTTGTGATTATTAGCGGCCATGTCCCATATTTATCCTTCCCCGGTGAAGGATCCTTCTACACATTGCATTCCGGATGTCATGCATTTCCTTGTAATAGAACCTCAGACCCGGTGGTACCGGCGTCGGGAGACGCTAGTTCAATTGCTACTGACATTGCATAGCCTATAGTTGCTGTTGCGCCCAAGTGGTGGCCATGGTGTCGGTCAATGCTTGGAGGCTGACCCCCTGATCCTGGTGGTTGTTACCATAACCACCGTTGTCTCCTTCACCAGATTTCTCTTTTTTTTAATATGAATTTTTTTTAACGACGCGGCGGCATTTTCCTGGATTCCGCAAGAACCTCGACGAGAATCTGGATTGACGAGAATAATAGAGGGATTTGAGCATTCAGTGTGCTCACGTGATAGTCCTGGGGCACAACGGTAATGAAATAAGAAAAGCTCACCAACGGCACACACCTCCCGTAACCCGATCATAACTTAGGTCTACTTCATTTATTAAAGGTATAATCGTTATTCCTAGGTAAAGATCATAGCTTATGTCTAAATGATCTAGTTAATCCTGCGTTTCCGATGCAGATCTAAAGCCTCGGCTCTGATACCACCTGTAGCGCCCCGCTCCTGAACCCTAGCATCGGGAACAGTGCACCCGCCGTATCTCACTAAGGAGGATACAAAGCGTCAAATCAATTTCCAACATGTCCGAAGAGGCGTAGAAATTTTTCGTGGAAACGTAATACCATAACATTAATTCACATGAATAAAAGTTAATCCTCCATGAAAAAAATAAATATATCACTACAATAAAGTCAACACGCTAGCGTCTAGAGCCTATCACACTAAACAAGGTAATGACTGATGAAATCCCAATAAAATAATAACCAATGACCGCACGGTCTCCTCATGTCCTAGATGCGGCCATCGTCCACCCACTCCACTGTGTCAGCCCCGTCCTCAACAAAGACATAATTGAACGCTTCCACTTGCTCACCTGGTGGGGGGGGGGAAGTAGGGGTGAGTGACTGGGAAATCACTCAGTAGGCACCTGCCTCCAAGCAGTACAAGACAAACATACAATAATGATATAACACATAGCACATAGGACATGACATCACATATGAATGCGGAAAAGTAATTCACTCCAGATAAAGAATGCGCAACGTCGTGATGCATGTCCTACTATGCATGTCACACGCAACCAAGTCATGTCAAACAAAATGCCGATATCTCCACCATGCAATGCATGAACCCCGGTCCTACTGAGTGGCTGCAGGTCGTACACCCCACAGTCACCATACTGAGTGTGCGTGGCCGCGCCTCCGCACACCATCCTGAGTGTAGTGGCCCCGCCACCGTACACCATCCTGAGCGTCCGTGACCCGTACGTCACGACCCGCCATCAATGCAATGCACGTGCCATGAATGCAAAAACACAATCACCTGAGCCCCCTGGCCCATTCTCACCATCCTCCGGCACTCAAATCTAGATTCATTTAACGATCGTCTGAGGCCCTTGGCCCATCCTCACCATCCTCCGGCACTCAAATATAGGTTCATTTATTATCCAAGTAATGATTTAAATGTTGATTGTTGCTAAATCTACTTTTTACGATTTGTATACAATTATTGTGCATTTTCTATATTTTTCCTAATTTTTTTCCTAATTTATTTCTATTTATTACTTAATTATCCTAATTAAATAAATTATCACAAATACCGAAATTTAGTGAAAATAAGTTACTTTCAGCATTTTATAATTTCTGGAATTTATTTATAATTTTCTGATATTTATTTATATTTTTCCCATAATTATTACTATTTTAAAATTAATTAAATAACCTTTATAGAATTTCCACAAATTCAGAATTATCTAAATCCCTAAATTTATATTCTTTTCTGTTTGGGCTGGTCTTCTTCTAGCCTGGTTTCTCCCAGCACAGTCCGGCCTGCTTCGGCGGCCTGGTGCCCCATCCCCCTTTTTTTGTCATTAGCGATTTGGGCCGACTGGCATCTGGTCCGGTCCGCTGGCCATCTGGCCCGGCCCGCTACCAGCCGCCTTTTTTTTAAATTCGTTGCTGTTGGGCTGGTCCTGCAGATGCAGACCGCGGCCCACTAAGGGCAGGCCTGGTCTGCGCGCTGGCAGGCCGGCCCTAAGCCCCTTTTTTTTAAATTATTGTGTGTATATCGTGCTGCAGCTACAGCAGGCGCGTGCAGCCCACGCGCTTCCGATTCCGGCGGCGCGTGCGGCGCACCGGTGACCCCTGGCGACCGTTTTCCGACCCCGATCTATATTTTTGCCTATTTTCAGTCTATGGGGACCTATTCTAAGGCCAAAACAAAATGAAAATCCTCTAATCTTGCAATAGTTTTACTATTTTGATTATCAAAATTTTCCCTAAAACCAAAACTAAAGCACGCAATACACATCGCATACACGCATCACATACACGCAGTAGATACACGCATACCAGAGTCTTCAAATCTTCATGCTTTTCACAGATCAAACAACATGCATTGAAATTCAACAATTAAAACAACAAAAACACATAAAATATCACTAGAGCATGCTTGAATTTGTACCAGTTGAAGGGGGAAAAGGGAACCTACCTGGGTTGCAGACAACACTACGCGATTGAAATATACACGGTTGACTTCTCTTCCTTCTCTCTCCTCTCCTTCTTCTCTTTTCCCCTCTTTCTTCCCCTGTGGCCGCTGCCCTCTTCTCGTCCCTCTTTCTCTATTTTTTTCCTTTTGTTTATTCCTTTCATGTGTTGCCATCCCCTGCCCCTTATAATTTCCAACTGCTAAAATCAAGGGGGGGGGGGCGGTTATTCCCCCCCACTAAACACGTTTCCTCCTTTTTTTTTATAATTTATCATTATTTTATTCTTTTTATTACTGTTACTGACACTTCTCTTAATTATTTTAAATTTAATTTAACCTTTCACTCCTACCTTATATTACTACCTATACACATGTTTACATAAACGTTATATGTAATTATAAAATCACTCGGGCATAATTAACATGCTACAACTAATTTAATTTCGAAATGTCGTTATACCCATCGACTACCTATTATTAATTAACGTGTAACAATTAGTTCAAAAATTCCGGTGTATAACAACGATCGTCTATAGTTTTGTGGTAGGTTGTGCATACCCAGTGTCGATGAGATTAAGAGGAAGATTATAATTGAGGCACACAATTCGAGATTATCGATTCATTCTAGAGCTACTAAGATGTATCAGGATTTGAAGAGAAATTATTGGTGGAACGGGATGAAGTGGCAGATTGCACAATTTGTTGAGCGTTGTCTTGTGTGTCAGCAAGTAAAAAGGGAGCATCAGTGACCTTCCGGTTTACTACAGCATTTAGAGATCCCCGAGTGGAAGTGGGAACATATCACGATGGATTTCGTCACCGAACATCATAAGACTCGACAGCTAGAATGACACTATTTGGGTAATCGTTGATCGGCTCATTATGTCAGCAAACTTTCTACCTATATCGATTCAGGCTTCGATGGGGAAGTTGGTGGATATGTATATGGACGATATCGTGAGCTTACATGAGACGCCAGTTAGCATTGTTTGTGATAGGGATCTGCGTTTCATATCGAGATTCTAGAAGACATATCAGCGGGCTATGGGTACTGAGATAAGAATGACACAGCTTTTTAACACAGACAGATGGACAGTCAGAGCGCACCATACAGACTTTGGAGGACATGTTGCGTGCGACGCATTAAACTTCAAGGTTAACTGGGATAAGTCCGTGAAGCTGATAGAGTTCTCATATAAGAACAGTTACCACAGTTCTATCGGCACCGGCACCATTTGAGGCGTTGTATGGTCGTAAGTGTCGATCGCCACTCTTCATGGATGATGTTGGAGAGAGAGCCGTCATGGGTCTGGAGTTGGTAAAGAAGACCTTAGACAAGGTCAAGTTGATCCACGATCGACTGAAGGCAGCTCAGGATCGGAGTAAGTGTTGGACAGACTCTAAGAGGCGACCTATCGAGTTTGAGGTTGGAGAGAAGGTATACTTGAGGGTTTCTCCGACGAAGGGCGTCATGAGATTCGGTATCAAGGGGAAGCTGAGCCTTCGATTCATTGGTCCTTACGAGTTATTGGAGAGAGTTAGAGTAGTTGCATATCGGTTAGCATTACCGCCTTCATTGTCGCAGGTACATGACGTATTCCATGTATCGCAGTTGCGACGTTATGTGCATGATCCGAGCCACATCCTTGAGTAGCAGCCAGAGGATGCTGCGTATAAGGAGGTACCGATATGTATCGTAGACCGTAAGGAGCATAGATTGTCAAGGAGATCGATTTCGTTCATAAAGGTGTAGTGGAGTAATCATACCGAGCAAGAAGCGATTTGGGAGCTGGAGCAGCAGATGCAAAAGTAGTATCCAGATCTTCGTATAAGGTACGTAAGTTTCGAGGACAAAATTTTTTATAAAGGGAGAGAATGTTACGCCCTGAATTTTTCTGTTGCATCGTAACGTTTTAAATACCGCATTTATTTATCATCGGTATGTGCTCGTGTGTTTAGCTCTTCGATACACCGACAACTAGTGAATTTGATAACGAACATTATCGAACATGCAACAAAATTAAATAAACTTAGTCGGTAACAACTTAGGTATTAGTTTAAATTAAATCAAATAAAAAAAATACATGACACAGTAGTTTTCACTACTTAAACAAAAAAAGAAAGATCAATTAGGACATGATAAATACCTTGGGGAAGAAGAAAAGAAAAATGAATATACAAATACACACATGCATACACATGGTTTTTAGGAGGGAAAAAGAAAGAAAAAATTGTGGTTAGAAAAATACCCCAACAAAATACCAAGTGTAGAAGATGGTACAGAAACCAAATGATGGTATTTTGTCCTATTCTACCCACTCAAACCTCCTATGGGCTGCCCCCTCCATGCAAGTGGGAAGAAAGTTTTCTTCTCTGTTGTCATCAACTACACAACAAAACCCTATACACTTTTATACCAATCATCACATTTTCTTCCACTTATCCTATATGGCAACAAGACAAGCCACCCTTTTCTTCCCTCTCTATACCCTAGGCCAGCCAGACCTGTATCCAAGAAGAAAAGATTTTCTTCTTCCACTCATCACGTCCCACCATCATAACCCTACTTCCTAATAACACCAAAACACTCATCATGAAAATTTCCCCTCTTCTTTCCACTTACTTCACGCTTCAAACATTTTCATCATCCACAAAATACTTTCCCCTCTCTCTTCCAAGACACCAAGCCTTCCAACTCCTTCCTCTTCCCTCTATTCGGTCGAGAGCTCCCAAGGAGAGCAAAGAGAATTTTTCTCTTCATTCCATATCACACAAACATCATCCAAGACAAGGTTCCAACACCCTTCATCATCCGAATAGTGATTCAAGAAAGTTGTAGAGCTAAGAATCAAGGAAGAACAAGGTAAGAAACTCCAAGTAGATTAAGTTAAAATTCTTCCATTTACCTACTTCAATAAGTTGTTCACTAACTCTTTCATTTTATTCCCAAAAACTATGGCCTAGAAAAGAAGAAAAGAGGAAGTTTTCTTCCAAGTCAAGTGAAGAAACCATCACTTTAAGTTGTAAGAAAACTAAGAAAGGCAAGTATTCTTCCTAGATGATTTGTGGATCTTGAAAAGTTAAGTATATATGTTTATATTAAAGTTGGATCATCCATATAGTTTGTTCAAGTTTTAACCATATGAATATGCAAAATATATGTTCTTATGTGATGTATATATTGTCTTATACACCCTTTGTAAAATCGGCCAAGACACCAAAAAAGGACTTTTATGCATAAATAAAATGAAATGAATATTCTTAGGTGATGTATGTAGAAAATAAAGAAAGAAAGTGAAGTCATATGTTATGTTAAGAAAAGTATACTAAGAATGTAACTTTGTTGCATTTGTTGATGTATTTTTCCATAATGATCATCAAGTATGTATTTTCTATGACATTTTGGCTTTCATATGTTTGGATGATCTTGTTTTAGCATGTTTATATATGCATTGTAAGCATGACTAATATACTAGGTCACAAGTGTTGTTTTGAAGATCATCATCTTCATATATATATATATGTATATATATATATGTATATATATATATGTATATATATGTATATATGTATATATATATATGTATATATATATGTATGTATGTATAAATATATATATATATATATGTATGTATCATATATATATATATATATATATATATATATATATATTTATACATACATACATACATACATATATATATATATATGTATGTATGTATGTATGTATATATGTATATATATATATATATATATATATATATATATATATATATATATATATATAAGTTTGCTGCATTTGTTCATGTATTTTTCCATGATGATCATCAAGTATATATTTTCTATGACATTTTGGCTTTCGTATGTTTGGATGATCTTGTTTTAGCATGTTTATGTGTGCATCGTAAGCATGACTAAGATACTAGGTTACAAGTTTTGTTTTGAAGATCATCATCTTCATACATACATATATATATATATATATACACACATATATCACACGACCATAAGGCCATTTTTGACTCTTCACATGAGCTTCATCATCCATCTTCAAGATGTGTATATTAATGATGTTTATGGCTCACAAAGTTTAATTTTTATGGTTTCCATCATCTTTATGTATTATGTGTTTTCATTATGTTCTTAATCTTGAAAATAATCATGATGATGAAAACTAGTATGTACATGGTTAATATATATATACATATATGTATATGTGTATATATATTAAACTTATAACATGTGTGTAAAATGGAAGAAAGATGAGATTTATGAGGTTATGTGTAGGTGTGTATAAATCAGCCATAAGGCCAAAAGTGTACTAATTAAAGTGTGACGTGTTATGAAAATATATATGTGATATACATCTACACATATACGGCCATAATGCATTTTTATGGCATAAAAGTTGTTGTTACATGTTACGTATACATATATGTATGATATTGTAGAAATATATATATATGTAAATACACACACACACACACACATATATATATATATATATATATATATATATATATGTGTGTGTGTGTGTGTGTGTGTGTGTGTGTGTGTAAACTGAAGCATTTGTTATAAATTCAAATATCTCTATCAAAACACAATTTTTGGTAGTTGATGATATTCATCATGGTGTTATATTAGGAACTCCGTTTATGAATCTAATAACACCATACAATGTAGACAACAAGTTTATTACTTTTAAGATACATGCTGAGGCTTCTTGGGATGCTAACCCTACCGAAGATACTCGTGAGGCATATCATCGAGCAAAGGCAGAATATCTTCGGGCATCTACTTATGAATTACATTTCTGGAAACAAAAAGCCAGGGTAAAATGGCTTAAATAGGGCGGCGCAAACACTCGCTATTATCATTCTGTTGTCAAAGGGCTGCGAACCAACCTCCGTATACAACAGATTCGCACCTCCACTGGCACCCTATTAATGACATCGGCCGACATTATGGCGGAAGCCATTTCGTTCTACACAACTCTATTTGCTCAGGAGCCAACACATAGTCATTCGTCAATTCTTTCCCACATCCCTTGTATCATATCGGCGGAAGATAATATTATGCTTACTCAGTTACCCGTAGCAGCAGAGGTAAAGGAGGCAGTTTGGCATTTAGATCCTCAGAGTGCAGCAGGGCCAGATGGATTTCATGGTACGTTTTACAGATCGTGTTGGCCAGTTATACATTCTGATGTAGTTAAAGCTGTGCAGGAGTTTTTTCTTGGTGTGCCGCAACCCACTGTCATGGCAGTGCATTGATTACTTTGATACCAAAGACACAGTCTCCCCAAAATTTCAGTGATTTTCGTCCTATCTGTCTTACAAACTTTCTGAGTAAAGTTTGCACGCGGATTAACGCCATGCATTTGGGGAAACTGCTTCCTAAATTGATTTCCCCAGAACAGACAGGTTTTTTGCCTGGGCATGATATCTCTTCACAAGTTCTCATGGCACGTGAGATGGTGCATATGCTTGATAAAGGTAGATCTCAATTATGCTTGAAATTGGACATGATGAAAGCTTTTGACCGCGTTAGCTGGGAGTATCTAGAATTATTGTTGCGACAGTTTGGTTTCTCCAACTTCTTTATTCGGATAATCCTCAACCACTTACGTGCTACTACACTATCGGTTTTGATCAATGGCCAGCCTTCGGCGTCTTTCAGGCCATACAGAGGGGTCAAGCAGGGTGACCCACTGTCTCCGCTACTTTGCATTCTATCTTCTGAGGGTTTTAGCAGGGGCTTTAAATCTTTAGTGGACTCTGGAGGCCTACAGCCTTTTTGCCTGGGCCGTATCCTATTTTCCATCGCTCATTTAGCATATGCGGATGATTTACTTATTTTTTAACGGGGTACACAACGCAATTTGCGACGATTTCACTCTTTCTTAACTTCATATGAAACTGCTTCAGGGCAAAAAATTAATTTTCACAAGAGTAGTTTTATACCCTCTGCCAGCACTCCAGCTCACCAACGTCGCTCTTTTGAGGCAATCTTAGGCATGCGGAGTGCCGCTTTGCCATTTCGGTATCTTGGTTCATTTTTGCATAAGGGTATTAATCGCGCCAGATATTGTACATCCCTCCTGCAGCATATTGATGAGCGAATTCAAGGATGACATTCTCGTCTTCTTTCCGCAGCAGGACGATTGGTGCTACTACGCTCAGTGATTTTAGCCCTTCCACTTCATATTTTTGCAGCAGGAGGTTTGCAAAAGTCAGTTATCAAAGTCATTGAAAGGAAGATGACATCCTTTTATTGGGGTAATCGACATCATTGGGTTGCATGGTCCAAAATAACTTTGCCAACTGAAGAAGGCGGCTTGGGCCTCCGGGATCTCAATAGCTTACAAATGGCATATCACTATCGAATATGATGGTCATATCATCAGCAAGATACACTATGGAGTAAGTACATGCGTGTTAAATATGGCAGCAGAGGAGATTACCGCCCACGTCTCCCGGATTCACCGATTTGGAAGCTCATTTGTAGAATCCATGTTAACTGCATTGCTCAGACAGAAGGCTCTGAACCTCATCTTACATGGAAACCCACAGCGTCTGGTGAGTTTTCTTTGAAATCTGCTTATGACATTTGCCGTGTTGCAAGGCCCACACTGCTCTCTGCTAAATTCATTTGGTATAAGCATCATTCTCCCATCATAAAATTATTCTTATGGCGCATTTTCCACTCGGCGTTGCCATTTGAGGATCATATTGGCAGATACTCTACTGCTCGACCCACACAGTGTCCTTTCTGTAAACAACATTCGGCCACGGTAGACCATGTTTTTCTCTACTGCAGCAACATTCGCTCCATTTGGGATTTCTTCACCATAGAATTACATGGTACGTCACCCATCTTGCTACACCTTCGTCAGTACTTGCTATCTTGGTGATATCGCTCCTTGTTCTTGTCACTATTTGGGATTTTAAAGATCGTCATTCCGGCTATTGTTGTCTTCAATATATGGCGAACCTATGCGGCATTAGTATATGGAGACTCGGCTTCATTTGCTCCTACTACACTTCGGGCTTCGATACATTATGATATTGAGCTGTGGGTCAAAACTATACAAGGATCAAAGATTGCGGTGGGACCCAACTTTCGTCTTTCATGGATTCCAAGAATTCAGTCCCCATGTCTACAGATAGTTCGCTGGCAAACACCACCCTCTGGTAGGCTAAATTTGAATATTGATGCGTCGGTTGGCAGGCACAACGACTCAGGTGGGGCAATATTGCGTGATCATTTCGGTGTTTGCGTGGGAGCGATCTCATTTCGACTTCCCCATTGCACACCACTTGCAGCAGAGATTTAGGCAGCAGTGTTTGGTCTGCTATATTTTCTTCCAATTTATCATTCTATTATTTTAGAATCCGACTCCGCACAACTGATTACACACCTTGTTATGTCCCGCACTTTCCGTAGGGTAATTAAAAAGGCAAAGAAGGGACTAAAAGGAAATTAATGACGGTCAACGGAAATAAATTAGTCATTAAGTAATAGAATTAATTGGAATTAATTGAGAGGATTAAATTTTAGAAATTAATTACCATTTAATTTAGAATTAAATAATGGAAATTATCCTTTAAGATAAATAATAAAATAGGATATAATTTAGAAACTCCAAACTTTCCCTTCCCATATAAAAACTGACTGAACGTCAGTTTCTCCAATTTCCTCACAGCAACCGACGTTCCCCTCTCCATTCCATAGGCGGCTTCACCCTCTTGGAACCCTAGGCAAGGATTTCTTCAAAATCTATTATCCGATCTTCGTCCGTTCTTCAATTCTCATTCGAGTAATCAAAGGCAAGTAATCTACTTATAAGTTTTTACGTTTTGCGAAAGAGAAAGGGCCTATTTTGATATCAATTTGGATCACCGTGCAGTAATTTCTCTATGTGAATCTACTTGTGAGATCTATGTGTTTTGGTTTGAGATTTGGCCATTATATGTTGAAATCTGGTTCGTTGATTTTTGTTTATATGAGATAATGTAAATCCCAATCCCTTGAACCCTACTTTGTTGATGATGGTGGTTGAAGGGAGGGGAGAGTGAAAAGATTTGATCTTTGGGTTGATTTGATAAGTACTTGGAGTGCTAGGCTTGAATCCGTGAATCGTATGCTAAAGATGTTGTCTTGGGTGATTTTAGGATGGATTGATAGTGGGAAATAGGCTTGGAATGGTTTTGAAGGAAGTTGGGGTCGAATTGGGGGTTATTTCTGCAGTTTCTGCAGAAAATTGCAGAATGGTGTTCTGGAAGGGGGACGTCGATCGATCGACGTCAGGGTATGACGTACGTCGATCGATCGACGTATAGCAAGTGAGGGTATGACGTGCCTCAGAAGGACGTAGATCGATCGACGTAGGATGAGTGAGAGTTCGACGTACCTCAGATGAACGTCGATCGATCGACGTAGATTGAGTGAGAGATCGACGTGCCTCAGATGGACGTCGATCGATCGACGTCAGGGTATGACGTACGTCGATCGATCGACGTCAGGGTATGACGTCAACCAGTTTTGTGGGAAAGCAAGGGAAGAAAGAGGGAAGCTAGGGGATCCTTTGGGTGACCTTAGGGACTTCTTAGGACCTGATTATGACTAGTCTAAGTCTTGGGAACATGACTTAAGATGGTGAATCAAGTTTGGAGAATTTGAAGGGTATTCCAATCGGAGTTCAACGTGGATGACTTAGAAGGGTTAGGAGATGAACGTACGAGGTGATTGAGAGTTCAATGATGGATGGTTAGGGATACTTGCCTTAGGTTACGAACCTTAGAGTCAAGACTAAGTGTTGACGAGATGGTTGAAGCCTAAGTCATGATGTGTAAGTCGGTGAAAGCTTGTGTGTTGCTTGTACTTGCGCATGTGTACATGAAATATGAATGTGACTTGCATACGAGAATGAGAAGTGAGAATGAAGAGAGGAGTCTTGCATCATGGCACGTGCATTTGCATATTGATTTGAAAAGAAAGGTGCTACGGTACAAATTTGCGAAGGTGGCCTGCAATGTAAACTGGGATGGAAATATAAGCCGGGGCGCATTGTAGGGCACAAAAGACTGTAACGTAAACTGGGATGGAAATATAAGCCGGGGCGCGTTACAGGGAATAAAGTTGTCTGTAATGCTACTCGGGATGGAAATATAAGCCGAGGTGCATTACAGGGTATAAAGTTGGCTATAACGTAAACCGGGATGGAAATATAAGCCGGGGCACGTTACAGGGTATAAAGTTATGTGAAGTGACCGGACATTATGACATGCATTGCACTGTTTTAAAAGAGAAAGCGTTCATGCATATGTAAATGTGTAGTGTAGTGCATATTTTGACATGCATCACGAGAGTCAATGTGGTATGAGCGTGTGTGGTACCTGATTGCCTACGAATTGTTAAATGTGAACAGATTGTTGTACTTGCTTTACGACGTTATTCAATTCTATATTTGGAAGTTTACAAGACATGTGCCCCTCAAATCCCTTGACTTATATATTACTCATGTCTTGCCATGTGTGATCCCGTATGTCTTATAAGCGGGTTACTTGCTAGCGTTTTTCGCTAAGGGTACTGCCTTTGGTTTTGCAGATGAGCCTAGTTACGATATGATTTTCATTGAGGACGACGGCGAGTGGGCAGAATGGGATGCTTAGACCTTGTGGAAGGAATTGATTAGATAGATTCTGTTACTTCTGTTCTCAATTTGTCTGAGGATTTAGATGGCTGCGACCATATCCAGTTTTTGGGTATTCACTTTGTCTTTAGATATACTGCATTGATGATTTAGATTCACGAGATATATGTTTCCGCACTTATTTCTCTTACGTCATTGATGATGTGTAATCGAGAAGTGAGACGTCTTGTAGTCTTCTCAGTAAGCTACGACGGGTGTGCCGGTTCGGATTCCGCTGTCCGGGTCGGGGCGCTTCAGGTGGTATCAGAGCCTAGGCTTCAGATCTACCTCGGAGACCTAGGTTATGACATGTAGAGTCTTAAGCTATGACTTTCACCGTAAGTTGATCTTTAAGTCTAAGCATGCAATCTTAGATTTAAGTTTGATTGGAAGGGGTGTGTGTACGAGCGCGATTAAGTGTAATCAATGATTGTAGTTATTTTCATTTATAAATTCCGTCTTGTAACATGTTATGGACCCAAGTACTTATTTTGGAACTGCGAGATACTAATAAGCGTAATCTTGCAGAAAGATGCCCCCTAGATGCGATAACCAAGGAAACGGTGGCAACGGAAACGATAACCCTCCACCACCACCACCAGTCCTAGTTCCCCAAGCGTTGATTGATGCTATCACAGTGATAGCTCAAGGAGTTGCCCAACAACAGCAGCAGCCACAACAACCTCCTCCACCACCTCCCCAACAAGGCATCAGGTACTATATTGGGGAAATGCGCAAGATGCATGCCCCAAACTTTGAAGGGACCACCGACCCAGAGGTGGCTGGGTTCTGGTTAGACGAAATGGAAAAATGTTTCCGGCTTGTGCAAGTGCCTGAAGATCTAAAGGTGGATGTGGCCACGCCATTTCTGACTGGCAGAGCCAACGCATGGTGGAATGGCATTCTGCCCAAGATGACTCCTCCGGTTCTGTGGAGACAATTTGTACAGGCTTATAAGGATTACTACGTGCCTGAGACTGCCATTTTGGAGAAAATGAGGCAGTTTGACAAGTTTGAACAAGGGAGGATGTCTGTCTCGGATTATGCAGATAGGTTTCATGCCTTGGGCAAGTTTACGCCCATGGTACTGGAAAACAACCGCATGAAGATGCTGAAGTTTGAGGAAGGTTTGAATCCCCGCATACGGACGGCCATAGCGGGGTCTAGCTTGAAAACGTTTGAGGAAATGTTGGACGCATGTTACCGGGTGGAGAGTGACATGCGTAGGTCGCAACAAAGAGAGGCTCGGGAAGAATCGAGCAAGAGACCAAGGGTGGAGCAAAGCGGAAGTAGACCCGGACGTTGGGTCAAGATTCCCAGGAAGGGACAAGCGGGGCCAGTTCAATGGGCACCGCAGCCAAATCAACCTGATCGCCAAGCACCTGCAGAATGCCCGCACTGCCATAAAAGACACGTGGGCGAATGTTGGAAAATATCAGGTGCGTGCTTCAGATGTGGAAAGCCAGGCCATAGGATCAAGGACTGCCCAGAATGGAATCCTAAACCGCAAGCCGGAGCAGGGCCAGCTCAACAGCAGAGAGGTAGGCCCAATGCGAGAGTCCACGCGATGACGGACGCTGAAGTCCAAGAGGATGCGAACGTGGTGACAGGTACGACCTAAGTTAAAATAATTGTGGTTTAAGTTGGATTTTAGTTTTCTAAGTTGATAACTGAATATGTGCTTTATGTGAAACTTTTATGTGTTACTCCCTTGTGAATAGGTGTGATCTTAGTTAACAAAGTACCTGCCAACGTGTTATTTGATAGTGGAGCTAGCCACTCCTTCATCTCTAAGCGATTCGCCAAAGGGCTTGACTGTTTACCCGAATGGCTTGAGAACCCATTTAGGGTACAAGCAGCAGGAGAACAAGTGCTGATTTCTCACCATCATTACAAGAATTGTGATTTGGAATTAGAGGGGAAACTATTCTCAGTGACCTTAGTCCCAATCCCACTGAAGGACTTCGATGCAATATTGGGCATGGATTGGCTGACCAAGAATCATGCCAATATCGATTGTAAGCTCAAGCAAGTGACCCTCAAGGACCCTGAGATGAATAACATCACGATACAAGGGAATGTCAAAATGACCAAAGCTCCAAAGAAGGTATACTTGACCGCAATTAAGGCCTTTAAAGCTTTACAGAAAGGAGCTGAGGGGTTTATGGTATATGCCCTAGATGCAAAGCAGGAGGTTCCCTCTATGGGGCAAATTCCGGTGATCAACGAGTTTAAGGATGTATTTCTGGACGACTTACTGGGAGTACCGCCATCAAGGGAAGTGGAGTTTGAAATCAACCTGATTCCTGGAGCAGAGCCTATATCTAAGGCACCTTACAGAATGGCTCCAGCTGAACTTAAGGAACTGAAGGGGCAACTTCAGGAATTGTTGGACAAGAAGTTGATTCGCCCCAGTGTATCACCCTGGGGAGCTCCTGTATTATTTGTGAAGAAGAAAGATGGCAGTATGCGGTTGTGTATTGATTACCGCGAACTGAATAAGATCACCATCAAGAACAAATACCCTCTGCCAAGGATCGAAGATTTATTTGATCAGCTAAAGGGAGCTCGCTGGTTTTCAAAGATTGACCTCCGTCAAGGTTACCATCAATTGCTTGTGAAAGCGGGAGACGTTCCCAAGACCGCTTTTCGGACTCGATACGGGCATTATGAATTTTTGGTGATGCCTTTTGGTTTAACTAATGCCCCAGCGGCCTTTATGGACTTGATGAACACTGTGTTTCGAGAGCAGTTGGATCAATCTGTAGTGGTGTTCATCGATGACATCTTGGTCTACTCCCCCGATGAGCAAGCCCACGCCGAACACTTAAGAGTGGTGTTGCAAATCCTGAGACAACAAAAGCTCTACGCCAAGTTCAGCAAGTGTGAATTTTGGCTAAGGAGTGTAGCCTTTCTTGGTCACGTGATTTCGGAAGATGGGATCTCTGTGGATCCTAAAAAGATAGAAGCCATGACTGAATGGCCAAGACCCACCAATGTGACCGAAGTCAGAAGCTTCCTAGGCTTGGCAGTCTATTATAGGAAGTTCGTTGAGGGTTTCTCAACCATAGCAGTCCCATTGAGTCGACTTACGCAGAAGAAGACTAAGTTCGAATGGACTGCGGAATGCGAGCAGAGCTTTACCGAGCTCAAAAAGAGATTGACTACAGCCCCGGTGTTGGCATAACCTTCCGGCACCGACGGTTTCGTGATCTATAGCGACGCGTCTAAGAAAGGACTAGGTATGTACATCAGTACAATTGATGCAGTGTATATACATATGCTAGTCTTAAACTAACGTTCTGTTTATAGGTTGTGTTTTGATGCAAAATGAACGAGTCATATCATACGCGTCAAGACAATTGAAACCATATGAGCAGAACTACCCGACGCATGACTTGGAACTCGCAGCTGTGGTATTTGCTCTTAAGATCTGGAGACACTACCTATATGGAGAGAAATGTGCAGTGTTCACGGATCATAAGAGCTTAAAGTATCTATTCTCGCAGAAGGAGTTGAATATGAGACAAAGGAGATGGTTAGAGTTGCTCAAGGACTACGACTTGACCATCAACTACCATCCAGGTAAGGCCAACAGAGTGGCGGACGCATTGAGCAGGAAGTCTAGCCACGCAAGACAATCTCCGTTGGAAAGGGAGATCGAAGAGTTTGATCTTGAATTGGTAGATTCAGTGACAAATGTACTTACAGCCTTGTCTATCAGTCCAGACTTAGTAGACAGAATTAAAGAAGTACAGTATGAGGATCCGGCACCGAGAGAAATCCGAGACAAACTAACTGCGGGACCAGTAAAGGACTTCCAGTTGCGAGAAGATGGGAGTCTATGGTTTCAAAACCGGTTATGCGTTCCAAGTAAGGACGAACTCAGGACGGAATTGCTCCAAGAAGCGCATAACTCAAAGATGTCTATTCATCCCGGGAGCACAAAGATGTACAAAGATCTTAAAAGAAACTATTGGTGGATGGGGATGAAAAGATCAATTGCGACACATGTCGAAAGGTGTTTGGTATGCCAACAAGTCAAGGCTGAACATCAACGACCTGGTGGCTTGATGATGCCACTAGAGGTTCCAGAATGAAAATGGGAGCACGTGACGATGGACTTCGTAATGGGACTACCCAAGACCCGCAATGGAAACGAAATGATTTGGGTAATTGTAGACAGATTGACGAAAACGGCTCATTTTATAGCCATGCCTCATGGTACCTCGTATGAAAGATTATCCAATATCTATGTGGATAACATTGTAAGCCTACATGGAGTTCCAGTCAGCATTGTATCGGACCGTGACCCCAAGTTCACCTCTAAGTTCTGGAGAGCATTTCAGAAAGCTATGGGTACAGAGTTGAGAATGAGCACAGCATACCACCCGCAAACGGATGGACAATCCGAGAGGACCATCCAAACATTGGAAGATATGCTGAGAGCATGCGCCTTGGACTTCAAAGGAAACTGGGATAGCATGTTGAAGTTAATGGAGTTCTCCTATAATAACAGCTATCACAGTGCAATTGGCATGGCGCCATTCGAAGTGCTATACGGGCGTAAGTGCAGATCCCCGATTTGTTGGGATGAAGTTGGAGAAAGGACAATCACTGCACCCGAATTGGTTGAGCAAACAGTGGAAAGGGTCAAGGTGATAAGAGAGAAACTCAAGGTGGCTCAAGATCGCAGTAAAAGTTGGGCCGACACCAAGAGACGACCGTTGGAGTTTGAGGAGGGCGACAAAGTTTATCTGCGAGTTTCACCAACCAAGGGAGTTGCTAGATTCGGAGTGAAGGGCAAGTTAAGCCCTAGGTACATTGGTCCTTACGAAATACTTGGTAAAGTTGGCGAAAGAGCATACCGACTAGCCTTACCTCCGAGCTTATCCCAAGTCCATAACGTATTCCACGTATCTCAACTACGGAAATACGTATCGGATCCGAGCCATGTCCTTGAAGCCCAACCCTTAGACGTGAAAGAAGACGTCACTTACGAAGAGCATCCAATAAAGATTGTGGATAGAAAAGATCAAGTCCTACGCCGACGTGTCATTCCGTATGTCAAGGTTCAGTGGAGTAACCATACGGAGCGTGAAGCCACGTGGGAGCTTGAGGAGCAAATGAAGGAGCTATATCCACATCTTTTCCAATAAGGTACGCCAGTTTCGAGGACGAAACTTTTTGTAAGGGGGGTGGAATGTTATGCCCCGCACTTTCCGTAGGGTAATTAAAAAGGCAAAGAAGGGACTAAAAGGAAATTAATGACGGTCAACGGAAATAAATTAGTCATTAAGTAATAGAATTAATTGGAATTAATTGAGAGGATTAAATTTTAGAAATTAATTACCATTTAATTTAGAATTAAATAATGGAAATTATCCTTTAAGATAAATAATAAAATAGGATATAATTTAGAAACTCCAAACTTTCCCTTCCCATATAAAAACTGACTGAACGTCAGTTTCTCCAATTTCCTCACAGCAACCGACGTTCCCCTCTCCATTCCATAGGTGGCTTCACCCTCTTGGAACCCTAGGCAAGGATTTCTTCAAAATCTATTATCCGATCTTCGTCCGTTCTTCAATTCTCATTCGAGTAATCAAAGGCAAGTAATCTACTTATAAGTTTTTACGTTTTGCGAAAGAGAAAGGGCCTATTTTGATATCAATTTGGATCACCGTGCAGTAATTTCTCTATGTGAATCTACTTGTGAGATCTATGTGTTTTGGTTTGAGATTTGGCCATTATATGTTGAAATCTGGTTCGTTGATTTTTGTTTATATGAGATAATGTAAATCCCAATCCCTTGAACCCTACTTTGTTGATGATGGTGGTTGAAGGGAGGGGAGAGTGAAAAGATTTGATCTTTGGGTTGATTTGATAAGTACTTGGAGTGCTAGGCTTGAATCCGTGAATCGTATGCTAAAGATGTTGTCTTGGGTGATTTTAGGATGGATTGATAGTGGGAAATAGGCTTGGAATGGTTTTGAAGGAAGTTGGGGTCGAATTGGGGGTTATTTCTGCAGTTTCTGCAGAAAATTGCAGAATGGTGTTCTGGAAGGGGGACGTCGATCGATCGACGTCAGGGTATGACGTACGTCGATCGATCGACGTATAGCAAGTGAGGGTATGACGTGCCTCAGAAGGACGTAGATCGATCGACGTAGGATGAGTGAGAGTTCGACGTACCTCAGATGAACGTCGATCGATCGACGTAGATTGAGTGAGAGATCGACGTGCCTCAGATGGACGTCGATCGATCGACATCAGGGTATGACGTACGTCGATCGATCGACGTCAGGGTATGACGTCAACCAGTTTTGTGGGAAAGCAAGGGAAGAAAGAGGGAAGCTAGGGGATCCTTTGGGTGACCTTAGGGACTTCTTAGGACCTGATTATGACTAGTCTAAGTCTTGGGAACATGACTTAAGATGGTGAATCAAGTTTGGAGAATTTGAAGGGTATTCCAATCGGAGTTCAACGTGGATGACTTAGAAGGGTTAGGAGATGAACGTACGAGGTGATTGAGAGTTCAATGATGGATGGTTAGGGATACTTGCCTTAGGTTACGAACCTTAGAGTCAAGACTAAGTGTTGACGAGATGGTTGAAGCCTAAGTCATGATGTGTAAGTCGGTGAAAGCTTGTGTGTTGCTTGTACTTGCACATGTGTACATGAAATATGAATGTGACTTGCATACGAGAATGAGAAGTGAGAATGAAGAGAGGAGTCTTGCATCATGGCACGTGCATTTGCATATTGATTTGAAAAGAAAGGTGCTACGGTACAAATTTGCGAAGGTGGCCTGCAATGTAAACTGGGATGGAAATATAAGCCGGGGCGCATTGTAGGGCACAAAAGACTGTAACGTAAACCGGGATGGAAATATAAGCCGGGGCGCGTTACAGGGAATAAAGTTGTCTGTAATGCTACTCGGGATGGAAATATAAGCCGAGGTGCATTACAGGGTATAAAGTTGGCTGTAACGTAAACCGGGATGGAAATATAAGCCGGGGCGCGTTACAGGGTATAAAGTTATGTGAAGTGACCGGACATTATGACATGCATTGCACTGTTTTAAAAGAGAAAGCGTTCATGCATATGTAAATGTGTAGTGTAGTGCATATTTTGACATGCATCACGAGAGTCAATGTGGTATGAGCGTGTGTGGTACCTGATTGCCTACGAATTGTTAAATGTGAACAGATTGTTGTACTTGCTTTACGACGTTATTCAATTCTATATTTGGAAGTTTACAAGACATGTGCCCCTCAAATCCCTTGACTTATATATTACTCATGTCTTGCCATGTGTGATCCCGTATGTCTTATAAGCGGGTTACTTGCTAGCGTTTTTCGCTAAGGGTACTGCCTTTGGTTTTGCAGATGAGCCTAGTTACGATATGATTTTCATTGAGCACGACGGCGAGTGGGCAGAATGGGATGCTTAGACCTTGTGGAAGGAATTGATTAGATAGATTCTGTTACTTCTGTTCTTAATTTGTCTGAGGATTTAGATGGCTGCGACCATATCCAGTTTTTGGGTATTCACTTTGTCTTTAGATATACTGCATTGATGATTTAGATTCACGAGATATATGTTTCCGCACTTATTTCTCTTACGTCATTGATGATGTGTAATCGAGAAGTGAGACGTCTTGTAGTCTTCTCAGTAAGCTACGACGGGTGTGCCGGTTCGGATTCCGCTGTCCGGGTCGGGGCGCTTCACACCTGAAACAGCCACAGCCTGTCTTTGGGAACTATCATCTTCGGCTATTACGGACATTACTGCATCAGCATGGCCTGGATTATGTTCATGTATATAGAGAGGCCAACATGGCAGCACACTACCTTGCTAAGCATGCGATGATGTTTCCTTAGACACGGTCATATTGGTGTCACAGTCTACCATCACTCGTTTGTGGTGCCATCACTTTGGACCTCTCCTCCGCAAATTTGCGGGTCCCATAAGTTTCAGGTCTTCCAAATAGATTGGCATCTTTTAGCTATCTCTGCCTGCACCTTAGTTGGGACAGGCAGACCTGGTATGATTTTCATTCGATTCGCCATAAACATTTATCTATGTTTCATATATCTGCTTCACTCAGCGTTTTATATCTCTTTTGCATGGACGGGCTCATGGTTTATATTTGTTTGCATCGTCGACGATGCGGTTCTTTCCGCGGGGACGAGGGCTTCTCCGATGCAAATATGCGGGTCCCTTACGCTGCAGGTCTTCCAAATGGTTTGGCAATTCTTTGCTATATCTGCCTGTACCTTAGTTGGTGCAGGCAGATCTGGTATGATCTTCATTCGATCGCCTTAAACATTCCTCTATGTCTCGTATATCTGCTTAACTTAGCGTTTCATTTATCTTGTGCATGGACAGGATCACGGCTCACATTTGTTTGCCTCGCCGACGACGCTACTCTTTCCGCCGGGATGCGGGCCAAGCATCAAGCGTGGACATCTTCATGGCTTACTTTTATTTTGTTACCTTTGTATCATTTTCGGTTTGTATATTCTTTCATTCTACACGGTAGCGCATATCAACACTCCATTTATATAAATATGTACGTTTTTTCCTTCGCCAAGGTTTTATCCACAAGGGTAGTTTTACTTGGCAAGGTTTTAATGCGGCATATCATATATATTTTGGATGTTGGTAATCATAGATTGCTACTATCGCCATACTTTCATGCTCTGTAATAAGGTTTTCCTCCACCATAAGTGAGGGCTTATGCTAATAAAATTTTCTTTGATTTAAAAAAAACACACGGCCTGAGAGCCTTTTATGATATAAATGACTTATTTGCATGTTATGTATACATATATGAATAATATGTAATAAGATGTTAAGTATGACTAAGTTAGGTATTTTATGTGACATGTCAAAGTAATTAGAAAATAAGTGTCATAAGTACTTAAGTGTTGAAATATAAGTTGTATAAGGAATATACAAATTAAGAAAGTGGTGTTAGGTGAAAAATTACAAAAAGGGGGCTGTTTTATGGATTATGGCCGAGGGGTACCTTTTGGGGGTAAAAATAGTATTTTCTTTAAGTTATGACATGTAGGATGTAGATAAGTGATGGATGTTTGATGATTAAATTGTATAATGACCAAATTACCCTTTTGGCCGAGAGTTACTTATGCATGAAATAAAAGTTTGAAAAATTATTTTGATCGCATCACATGTTTTAAAAGTTTACGCGCACAAGAATAATAAACACAATATGATTGATTCCAACAACACATGTTATGTTATGTATATGATTATGTTATGTTATGGAGTGTCGGCATGACATCGGGACCGGAGTGATAGGTGTCATGGGCATATGTTATCGTTATGACCGAATGCAACATCTTGTCCGGGAAACGGATCTACGTCATAATGCGTCACCGTTAGAGCATGTACTTATGTTTTATGTTGTACATGTTACTATACGTGGAATCATTCGATATATATGTTGTGCGTTATTACTCTTATGAAAGTGCTATAGCCATTTATGATCCACAAGGCGTATCTAGTAAGACTACTTGCTGGGCGATTATGTTTATCCCTCAACATGCCTTTAATCACTTGCAGAGGACAGGGTCTCCGATATCAGATACATAGAGGACGAGCTCCGAGTAGACTATCCGCGAGTGAGGAGTATGCGAGGAATTATCTTTTGGAATGTTTAGATGATTTGGATCTTTATGTACTTTATTATTTTGGGACTTCGGACATTATGCCTTGTATCGTTATGACGATTTGTATGTTTATGCATGTTGTATGTTTATCTTTACGTTGCTTCTGCTTATCGATTCATGATTCATGTCGACATGCACATGTATGTATCGACGTCTTGTATTTCTTATAGCAATATTATTTGATTTTTATTTTTTGTTGAGAAAATGTTTAAATAAAGGATTTGAACTCGTATCTCTATTATATGAGAAACGCTACTCAACCACGAGACTCAAAAATTTTTAACTCATCATCAAACACAGGTGAAAGTTTTTTTTATTCATCATCAAACATAGTTGATGGTCTCTATCATGTGTAAAAATGAAAAGAGCATATGTCAAGTAAAAACTATTTTTTCACTAAATATTGTCATCATGCAACGAGTTACTCACAATATTAAAGAAGTCTGCCACCGGCAAGATAGAAGCTATGCTACTCAAACAAAAAAATGGCCATGATGAAGAATCTACAATACTCGGTAAAGTAGATAATTAAGTTTTTTTCTTTAAGTTTCATAATTTTGTAATATAACATGGTTGAAATTTGGGGTACGACCGTACGAGGAGAAATATGCATACTGTAAACATTGAAAAAGAAAATTTGTAAAGATCGTTGTTTTTTCTCTGTTCTTTTTGGTGTCTAATTCACATAGTTGAGAATGTACAAGTCATTCATAATGTCAAGGTGCATATAAAAGATAGTAATAATATTGTTTGAACATTTTTTTAATGTAAAAATGGGGGAAAATGGGAATTTAACATCTTCATGGGAACTTGTCAAAGCTAGATTTTTTTTTTCTGAGAATTTGTCATTAACCCTTCAAGCATTCCTCAGACGGGGGGCGGGGGGGGGGGGGGGAACGTTCAAGAAACTGAACAAGATATACTTCAAAAAAAAAAACTAAAGGAAAATGTGGTAGAATGGGAATTATTCTTTTTCCCAATTATCCTGTTTTTATGTGTGACAAATGACAAGGAAAGTGTTGAGGTTTATAGTAACTGATCCAAATCTTAAAAATATCAAGTTTCCTATAAAAATGAAAATGAATATCACGGAGAGCGTAAAAAGAGGTAACCACCCGATATCCATCTTCAATTTTCCGATTCTTTAGTGGATTTCAATAAAGCCAATCACTGGTAATAAATGAATGACTAAAACCAGTCTTATCTCTCCTTAAGCGAGGACTTATAAACCAATCAGGATATATATCCATAACGAAGTAATAGCCAATTAGGTACGTATAAATATAAATAGGCTTCTTACGCCTCTGCTGGTTATATTTTTCAGAGTTTGTCATCCTTTTGCTTGGGAAAAAAAGAGAATCATATAATCTGTAGAGATGGCGAATGCAATAGTGTGTTTTGGAGAGATGCTGATTGATTTCGTGCCAGACGTAGCAGGAGTGTCGTTGGCGGAGTCTAAGGGATTTATCAAAGCCCCAGGAGGTGCTCCTGCCAACGTTGCTTGTGCTATCACCAAACTTGGTGGCTCCTCCGCCTTCCTTGGAAAGGTCTTTCCTCCTCCATTTTTTCTTCTTCGTAGTTATATGTTAATTTTGACCATCAACGTTTTAGCATAAATCTTTGTCGATGGAATTTTTGATGTATGAAAAATAGATCATCTAGCTCTTAGATTTTCCTTTTTTTTCTTTTTAATAATATGCCTACAATTTAATTCGGTTTGTTAGGGAAGATGAAGTTTTTATGATTTCCGAGCCTTTTCTTATAATCATCTGCATAAATGAAACTGCATGTTATATATTTACATGACAAGCCGGTATAATATTATTTTTGAAGAAAAAGGAAAAGAAAGACACGTGATTTGCGAATAACTTAAAGAAAATAATTAGAAAAAAAAGATATCGTGTAATTATTGTGGAAGTATTTAATAGTAGTATGGAATAGCTGGTGAAAGAATATTTGTGTAAGAATTGAAGATGATACATAATAAATGAGACAGGTGGGAGACGACGAATTCGGACGGATGCTGGTGGATATCTTGAAACAAAATGGAGTGAACAGCGAAGGGGTATGCTTTGACCAACATGCAAGGACAGCCCTTGCATTTGTCACGTTGAAGCACAATGGAGAGAGGGAATTCATGTTCTACAGGAACCCCAGCGCTGACATGCTTCTCAAGGAGTCTGAGCTCAACATGACCTTGATCAAACAGGCCAAGATCTTTCATTATGGATCCATCAGCCTCATTTCTGAGCCCTGCAGGTCCGCTCACTTGGCTGCCATGAAAGCTGCCAAGGACGCTGGTGTTTTGCTTTCCTATGACCCCAATGTCCGCTTGCCTCTTTGGCCTTCTGCCGAAGCTGCAAGAGCAGGCATCAAGAGTATCTGGCACGAAGCTGATTTTATCAAGGTCAACGTCAGTTATATATATATATATATATATATATATATATATATATATATATATATATATATTTCTGAAATATTGAACTCGATTACTGCATTTGAGATGAATAATACTACTAAGATGGAACATTGACCAAATTAGTGAATGTCGTTGTGTAGGTTAGCGACGACGAAGTGGAGTTCTTAACAGAGAAAGATGCTCAGAACGAAGAAGCCGTCATGTCCCTTTGGCATGATAATCTCAAGTTATTGGTTGTTACAGATGGGGAGAAGGGCTGCAGATACTTCACCAAGGTACATAACACTTTTTATTTATAAGTTTGTTTGTTTGAATGACTTAGGACTTGTATGCCCCCAGTCAATCCTTATTACTCACATGCAGAACTTCAAAGGAAAAGTGGGTGGATTTTCTGTGAAGACTGTTGACACTACAGGAGCTGGCGACGCATTTGTGGGATCTTTGCTGGTCTCAATAGCCAAAGATCCCTCTATTTTCGTGGACGAGGGTAAATTAAAGGAAGCATTGGTACTTGCAAATGCTTGTGGAGCTATCTGCACAACACATAAAGGCGCCATTCCAGCCCTCCCTGCCACTTCCGATGCCCAGGCCTTGATTGCCAAGTCCAAGTCCCACTAGACATTTACTGCTGCGCGATTATCTTCTCTTTTTTAATTATCCGTTGTCTTGAACTCTAGCTAAACCTTTCTTTCTCCTTTTTTTTCATATAATAAGTAACTCTTACTCTCATGAAGATTGCGTTAAGTGAAATTGGATTATTATATTTATTGTATCAAACTCTCACATAAAGCATGCGTGTTTCTCCTCATAAGCAAAATGGTAAACGAACACCATTGATGTTATTCCTTCTCCTACTCATCAACAATAGCAAATTAGCCAATCTTCCAACCCTCTTACTAATTTCTTTTATTTTATCCTTTGTTATACGCTTTTCAACGCTGAAAACTAAAGGTGACCTTGTTATTATTACCCTGGGAAACTTGGAGCTCTTGTGTATTTGCCAAGGAGCTCTTGTCTTAAGTGTGGGCTAATGCATGAAACCAGAATGCCGGTAAAGAGATTGGCAAATGTGCATTCAACCCTTTTACAAGGCTTTAAAAAATGTGTCAAGCACGGTCGATCAAACATTATGAGAAACATCAGCCAATTTACTAACATATAGGGTAAGGTTGCGTATATCAGATCGCGAAGCGATCCGGTTTCCTCTACACCATACTTAAACGCGGAAGCCTAGTGAACCAGGAACACCTTTTTTATAAATAAAATAGGACGTCAATGAGCCTTGATATTGCCATCAAAACTGAAGGCCAAAGACATGAGGTGTTAGGCTTCATTCTTTGACAGTGACAAATATTTCCCGTTTCTATAGCGGTCTCCACCACACGATGGCACTACTCCAAAGAAGGAAAGAAAAAAAGAAAAAAACACGGAAAAAATTTGAGTTTAGGCTCTAATATCTTGATAGAATTCAACGAAACAAAACTCATTGGAAGAACACTCTTTCTCATTTTATTTAGTGCACCATACCTAAGTTTATATAGTACAAGCTGTTGGAGAATTAAAGGTTTGGGTTTGGCCCGTCGTTGGAGATTGGAAGATTTGAGCTTTGGCTCGTTAACGATGTTGCAAAATTTGGTTGAGCAACGTACTTTGAGCTTAATGAGTTTCCGATAATGAAATCGAAAACTAATGAATCCCTAATTATCTACTTAACGAGTAGTTAATGTTAGGATGTTGGAATCACTCAATTATGGTATTGGGTGAATGTGAAATTAATGCTCAAAGTGGATGGAAAATGTTGTGGATGGGTGACGTGTCACCCTTATGGAGGAATACCACGTTGGATGTGTCCATGTGGTGTAAAAGAGCTTCTGACGGACATCGATCGATGAGATCGATCGATCGATGTCACTTCGATCGATCGATGTCATCGATCGAAGTTGATCAGAGAGCTTCGATGTTTCTGTCTTACATCAGTCGATCACTTCGATCGATCGATGTAACTTCGATCGATCAATGTATCGATCGAAGTTGGACAGAAAGGTGAGAAACGATTCTGACGTACATCGATCGATACATCGATCGATGTCATCCTGCGGGCAGAATCTTTTCTATTTGAGTTGTTATGTTTCAAATATGAAACTAACACTTTCCTCCTGTTTAAAATAAGATCAACCTGTTTTGATCTAACGGTGGTGGGGAGGCAGCTTTGATCTAACGGCCGGGATTTAAACTGTCTTAACCGCTTAACCGAATATGGTTTCCATCTAACGCTCCAGGTTTAAACCTGCTAATCTATCTTCGATCTAAAGGCTGAGATTAAACCTTCCTAATCTAGATAGGAGGTTTTAATCTAACGGTCTAAATCAAACTTCGGTTTTGATCCAACGGTCACGGTACCTTGTTCTCCAACCGACTCCCCTATATAAAGAGGGCAAAGGGGTGCATTCATTCATAACATTTTCCAAGCTTTCATAGCATACTAAGTTCGTAGCATCCGAGTCTTGCATATCGTCCGGGAGAAGTCAGGACATTCGAAGGTTCGAAGTAGTTCAAGTTCAGCAGTGCCGCTCAACTGAACAGGTACCCGTTGTATCCTGGGAGACGATTTCTCACACCGGTTGGGCACAGTATACCGGAGCAATACGTCTTAAGGACAGAGTCCTCGACTCGCTCCGGGTTTGATTTATTTTATTTTGCTGTTTCATATGCACACATTGTACGACTGCGTCTTGGTACAGGATTGATTGTTTCCAACAATCTTAAGACGTATTTCTATTCAATTAATTTCTGTACCGGTTTTAATTTACGCAAAAGCAGTTTCGTACTGATTTGCAGTCTACTTCTACTCCTTTCTTAAATCTGATTCTGTTCTGGTCTATTCGTTTTGATCAACTGAACAGAAATCTGATGGAGAACGCAAGCTCAGGCTCCGTTCATGGCGCAGACATTCAGAGCTCTGCTCCAATGGCACCAACTGCTGGGGTGCCAAGACATGCTCCTCCTGCGCAGGGTCCTGCAGTGGCCCAAGTGGAGAAACCGGAGAAGTTCAGTGAGAGCTTCTTCAAGCGCTGGCAGCAGAAGATGCTGTTCTTCTTGACTGCTGTGGGATTGGCAAACTTTCTGACTGAGGACTCGCCTATGGTGGATCCGTTGGAGTACCAAGCCCAGAATATGCAAAACCAACATTTTGTTGAAGGTTGGAACTTCAACAATTATGTTTGTTTGAGCCATATTCTGAGTTGTTTGGACAACTCCTTGTATGGTTTGTACTGTACGTACAAGACCGCAAAGTCTTTGTGGCAGGCTTTGGAAAAGAAATATCGTACGGAAGATGCCGGCACTAAGAAATTTATTGTCGGCAAATTCCTGGATTTCAAAATGTCTGATTCTCGCACTGTTGTTTCTCAAGTTGAGGAACTTCAGACGTTGGTTGTCGAGATGGAAGAGGAGGGCATGTTGCTCAGTGAATCTTTCGTCGTGGCAGCAGTGATTGAGAAGCTACCTCTTTCGTGGAGGGAATTCAGAAGCTATCTCAAACACAAGAGAAAGGAGATGACATTGGAAGATCTAATTGTTCGACTCCGCATTGAGGAGGACAATCGTAGATCTGAAAGAGTGCCACAATCTAGCTCTGGTCAGGCTAAGGCCCATGTTGCAGAGGCCAAGAAAAAGAAAGGCCAACTCGGGGTGAACAAGAAAGGCAAGCAGATCGCCAAGAAGTTCACCGGGAAATGCTACAACTGTGGCATTCAGGGGCATGTCAGCAATGAGTGCAGAAAGCCCAAGAAGAAGCAATCCAAGGCAAAGGCGAACATCGTCGATGCATTGGATGATCTGAATCTCTGTGCGGTGGTCTCAGAGTGCAATGCTGTGGAGAACGTACGCGAGTGGTGGCTTGATACTGGCGCCACTAGACATGTTTGCTCCAGCAGAGAGATGTTCACGGAGTACCAGCCCGGGAACAATGAGCAACTTTACATGGGAAACTCGGCCTCCTCGAAGATCGAAGGCGAGGGCAAAGTTGTTCTGAAGCTCACATCAGGGAAGCATCTGACTTTGCAGAATGTGCTGCACGTCCCTGATATTCGGAAGAATTTAGTATCTGGATCTCTTCTAGTCATGCATGGTTTTAGACTAGTGTTAGAGTCCAATAAAGTTATTCTTTCGAAAAATGGCATGTATTTGGGGAAGGGGTACTTGTCGAATAGGATGTTTAAATTGAATGTCATCACTATTGTACCCAAAAGAGATTTGCCCGCAAAGGCTAATAAAATTGCTTCCTCTTCTGCTTACATGCTTGAGTCTTCTTGTTTATGGCATTTTCGTTTGGGACATGTTAATTACAAGTCAATACAACGAATGAGTAATCTTGACTTATTGCCCAAACTGGATTTTGATAATAAAGGAAAATGTCAAATATGTGTTGAAGCGAAGATGGCAAAGGCGCCATTTCCTTCAATAGAAAGGAACACTGAACCTTTGGTTTTAATTCATACCGACGTGTGTGATTTAAAATTTGTGCAAACGAGAGGTGGTAAAAAGTATTTTGTAACTTTTATCGACGATTGCACACGATACTGTTATGTATATTTGCTAAGCATCAAAGACGAGGCCCTTGATGCTTTCAAGGATTATAAAAATGAAGTTGACAATCAACTTAGCAAACGAATTAAAACAATTCGAAGTGATAGAGGTGGCGAATATGATACACCGTTTAATGAATTCTGTTCAGAACATGGCATTATTCATCAAACGACTGCACCATATTCACCTCAATCGAATGGTATTGCTGAACGCAAGAACCATACTCTAAAAGAGATGATGAATGCTATGTTGATAAGTTCGGGTTTACCTCAGAACTTGTGGGGGGAAGCAATCCTCTCAGCCAACGTCATTTTAAACAGAATTCCATCTAAGAAGATGGATGTAACCCCTTTCGAGCTTTGGAAAGGCTACAAGCCTAGTTACAAATACTTGAAAGTGCGGGGGTGTCTGGCGAAGGTTGCTGTACCTAAGCCAAGACAGGTGAAAATTGGGCCTAAAACGGTTGATTGCATATTCATCGGTTATGCAACTAACAGTAGTGCATATCGGTTCTTGGTGCACAAGTCGGATATTCCTGACATACATGAAAACGTTGTCATGGAGTCAAGGAATGCAGTGTTCTTTGAAGATGTCTTTCCGAGGAAAGACAAAATTCAAGAAGAAACAAGATTTGGTAAGCGAATGCGTGAGGCGACTCCTCAAGGAGATGAGGAGCTTCGTCAAAGCAAGCGTGCCAGAATGCCAACTTCGTTTGGACCGGATTTTCTAACCTATATGGTAGAAAATGAGCCAAGAAACTTTTCCGAGGCTATGTCTACTCCAGAAGCTCCATTCTGGAAAGAAGCAGTGAATAGTGAAATAGAATCAATTCTTCAAAATCACACTTGGGAGTTGGTTGATCTTCCACCTGAAAGTAAACCACTTGGTTGTAAGTGGGTTTTCAAGAAGAAACTGAAAGAGGATGGGTCTATTGAAAAGTATAAAGCCAGGTTGGTAGCTAAAGGTTATCGACAGAAGGAAGGCTTTGACTTTTTTGACACCTACTCACCAGTGACTAGGATCACTTCTATAAGGGTGCTAGTTGCAATTGCTGCAGTCTATAACTTGGAAATCCATCAGATGGATGTAAAGACTGCGTTTCTGAATGGTGAGTTAGATGAAGAAATCTATATGGAACAACCCGAAGGGTTTGTGGTTCCAGGACAAGAGTCTAAAGTTTGTAGACTCGTTAAGTCCTTGTACGGACTTAAACAAGCGCATAAGCAGTGGCACTTGAAGTTTGATCAAGCTATATTAGCTAATGGTTTCAAGATCAACGAGTGTGACAAGTGTGTCTACATTAAGAGCACACAGAGTGCATACGTGATAGTGTGTCTCTATGTAGATGACATGCTAATCATGGGAAGTACTCGGGACATAATCTTAAACACAAAGAAGATATTGACGAGGAACTTCGATATGAAGGACATGGGAGTTGCCAATGTTATTCTAGGAATTAAGATTTCTAGGGTGACTGAGGGACTCATACTATCACAAACACACTATATTGAATCAGTCCTGAAACGGTTCAATATGGATGATGTAAAACCGGTAAAGACCCCGCTCGACTTAAGTGTGCACTTAAGGAAAAATCGAGGCGAACCTGTTGCCCAGTTGAAATATTCTCAGGTAATCGGGAGTCTGATGTACATAACGAATTGTACAAGACCAGACTTAGCTTGTTCGGTAAACAAGTTGAGCAGGTTTACCAGTAATCCAAGTGATGATCATTGGAAAGCTCTTAACAGAGTGATGAGGTATCTGAAATACACAATGTATCTTGGATTACATTACACGAGATATCCAGCAGTATTAGAAGGATACTGCGATGCGAATTGGATATCAGACAGTAAGGACTCGAAGTCCACCAGTGGATACTTGTTCGCGGTTGGTGGTGCTGCTGTGTCGTGGAAATCCACGAAACAAACCTGTATAGCTCGGTCCACTATGGAAGCTGAGTTCATAGCATTGGACAAAGCTGGGGAAGAGGCTGAGTGGCTTCGGAATTTCCTGAAAGATATTCCGTGTTGGCCTAAGCCGATCGCTCCTATTAGCATACACTGTGATAGTCAGTCAGCTATAAGACGTGCTCAAAGCAGCATCTATAATGGTAAGTCACGACACATACGTCGAAGACATAACACCATTAAACAGTTGATCTCTAATGGCGTGATTTCCATTGATTATGTGAAATCAATGGAGAATCTTGCGGATCCGCTTACAAAAGGTTTTCCTAGAGATCAGATGTCAAGATTGACAAACGGAATGGGACTGAAGCCCATAATGCATGAATCTTTGTAATGGTAACCCAACCTTGTTGACTGGAGATCCCAGAATCTTGGTTCAATGGGACAACTAAGTTATGAAGATTCAGTTAGCACTTACTCATTCCGTCTGATAAAAAGTGCTGTCTGCAGAGAATTTAGGGTAAGCTAAGGCTTTTAATGATGTCCTATATCTTGATGCGCCAAGTTTGAGTATGGCAGAATACTCTTGATGGGAATCACCAATGTAAGTGTGAAGTGGGGCCGCTTCTATGAGAAAGTCTATGAGGCAAGATTTCTCTAAAACACTTTCTGAAACCAGGTTGTTCATGGCCAAAACGAACACAACCATGAGAACCAAAAGGGTGTTAAAGGAAATATTGTGTGAGTATCATTGTCTTGGTTCACAACAAAGGCTGACTAGTTCAAGACATCAAGTCACTATTTAGCCGAGTGAATCCGATGGTACATCACTATGAAAGGTTCAAAGCCAGAAGCTACCTCTTCTGATGCAATATTTTCTTGTCTGACTTCTCCTTAGAGTCTGCATATGCATTTGCATTAATTTCCATTCATGTGGGGGATTGTTGGAGAATTAAAGGTTTGGGTTTGGTCCATCGTTGGAGATTGGAAGATTTGGGCTTTGGCCCGTTAACGATGTTGCAAAATTTGGTTGAGCAACGTACTTTGAGCTTAATGAGTTTCCGATAATGAAATCGAAAACTAATGAATCCCTAATTATCTACTTAACGAGTAGTTAATGTTAGGATGTTGGAATCACTCAATTATGGTATTGGGTGAATGTGAAATTAATGCTCAAAGTGGATGGAAAATGTTGTGGATGGGTGACGTGTCACCCTTATGGAGGAATACCACGTTGGATGTGTCCATGTGGTGTAAAAGAGCTTCTGACGGACATCGATCGATGAGATCGATCGATCGATGTCACTTCGATCGATCGATGTCATCGATCGAAGTTGATCAGAGAGCTTCGATGTTTCTGTCTTACATCAGTCGATCACTTCGATCGATCGATGTAACTTCGATCGATCGATGTATCGATCGAAGTTGGACAGAAAGGTGAGAAACGATTCTGACGTACATCGATCGATGTATACATCGATCGATCGATGTGATCGATCGATGTCATCCTGCGGGCAGAATCTTTTCTATTTGAGTTGTTATGTTTCAAATATGAAACTAACACTTTCCTCCTGTTTAAAATAAGATCAACCTGTTTTGATCTAACGGTGGTGGGGAGGCAGCTTTGATCTAACGGCCGGGATTTAAACTGTCTTAACCGCTTAACCGAATATGGTTTCCATCTAATGCTCCAGGTTTAAACCTGCTAATCTATCTTCGATCTAAAGGCTGAGATTAAACCTTCCTAATCTAGATAGGAGGTTTTAATCTAACGGTCTAAATCAAACTTCGGTTTTGATCCAACGGTCACGGTACCTTGTTCTCCAACCGACTCCCCTATATAAAGAGGGCAAAGGGGTGCATTCATTCATAACATTTTCCAAGCTTTCATAGCATACTAAGTTCGTAGCATCCGAGTCTTGCATATCGTCCGGGAGAAGTCAGGACATTCGAAGGTTCGAAGTAGTTCAAGTTCAGCAGTGCCGCTCAACTGAACAGGTACCCGTTGTATCCTGGGAGACGATTGCTCACACCGGTTGGGCACAGTATACCGGAGCAATACGTCTTAAGGACAGAGTCCTCGACTCGCCCCGGGTTTGATTTATTTTATTTTGCTGTTTCATATGCACACATTGTACGACTGCGTCTTGGTACAGGATTGATTGTTTCCAACACAAGCATGTAAAAATGGTCACACCAATGAAATCCTTAACCTAAAATACATATTGACAAAAAATTTTGAAATTTTTATACCGTAAGGTGCCGATGCGGCTATATGCAAATATCTATGGCCAAGTTATTTTCATCTAAGTTGTTTAGAACTTCGTAAGACAAGTGCAAATGGATTGCAGTTGTGGTCTTATCATCCATATCTTGCCAATCATCATCCTTTTGAATTTTTATCTTTGCCATAAAAAGCTTTTGGAACACTTTGTTGTATAAGGTAATCGTTCATCCTTTTCTGCTATGTAGAAAATCATCATCTTCGTGTTATGTATGATTGGTTTTGATGATTTGCACAAGTATAGAATGCTAAAAGGTTCAAATCTTTTAGTAGAAGCGTTGTTAAAACTTCTAGCGCTTAATCTAGCGTTTTAGCTCCCAGAAGATAAAACACAAAGGTTGGCTATGGTATGAGGCGCCTCACCAAGCGCTTCATTCAATAAAAACCTCTGAACAGAAAGTTTTGAAAGAAACATGGAGCATTATATAAAGCGCTTCATCTACTGACTTCTCAGAACAGAAGCATGGAGCACTATGAGCGCCTCAACAATCGCTTCGTTCCATAAAAAGTCTCTGAACAGAAAGTTTTGAAAGAAACATAGAGCACTATATAAAGCGCTTCATCTTCTGACTTCTCTGAACAGAAGGGTTGGATAAAACATAAAGCACTTCACCAAGCGCTTCATCAAATGATACGTCTGAACAGAATGTTTGGCTAAAACATAAAGCGATATATAAAGCACTTTGCTCTTTTGACCTCTCTAAACAGAAAGGTTTGCTAAAACATTAGGCACTTCATCAAGCGCTTCATTGAATAAAACATTTGAACAGAATGTTTGTCAAAACTATAAAGAAATATATAAAGCGCTTTGTCGGTTGAACTCCAGAAACAGAGAGTTCTGGATAAATCATGAAGCGCTACATACAGCGCTTTATCCGAACAGCTGAAGCAGGACGAAAATTCTGCAGGTACAATTTTCTCTCTCCTATATTTTTAGTTGACCAATGTGATTTTTATTTTCCCCATACTAACTTGACAGCTCCAGATTTTTTCAAAAAGGCAAATCCAATGGATTTGAAAAATCTTTTCATTTTGAGCTTAAAAATACAAAGCTTCTCCAAGAAGCTTTGACTTATTTCAAGGAGTGTCTTCAAAGTAATGATGTTCAAACAAGTGGGACAAAAATGTCTCTCTCCTCCTCTCTCCATTCCAACGGCTATGAGGATCTCTATATGGCTTGGGAGATTCATTTTGAAGACAACTTTCTACTCCAAATGCTCTCAAGTCTTCATTGTTATTTTGCTCTCAAAAATCATTGTATTTACTTTATTGTTGAGAGTGCATTGTAAAGAAGAAGAAGTATTCTTCTAAGTGACGATTGTGAGGAGAAATAGTGTAGATTGTTGGTCAAGAAGCAAGGAGTCTTCTTGTTGGGAGAAAAACTCAAGGTTCCAAGAGCTAGTTGATGGTGTAGGAGCTACATCATACTACATAGAAGATTTCTTTGGTGCAAGGAAGATCTTAAGGAGGCTAGGCTTCAAAGAGGTTGAGTTTTTCATTGTTCTTAAGCTAGGTTTGTTAAACCTAATTTGTTCTTGTATTTTCTTTGAGTGTTGTTTCCCCCAAAGAGAAATAACAATCCCTTATTCAAAAATCCTTCTTGTTCAAAGCAAGAAGGTAGAGGAGTAGAGTCTTTGACTTGAACCTCTATAAATTTGATGTTCTTTCATTTCCGCAAGTTATTTCTTTCAAAGAACACATCAAGTATTGGTTTAAACACTTCCATTGCAAAATGATTCGAAAAAGAACCATACTTGTATAAACACACTATTCAACCCCACCTTCTAGTGTGTTTCACGGACCTAACAATTGGTATCAGAGCCTAACCTTGATTGTTTGGTAGTCAAATAGCAAGGCTTGATCCTATCTAGTATGGAAGAAACACCTTATGATTGGGAATCTTCGGTGGTGAGTCTTCTAGAACAAGAAGAAGAAGACAAGAAAATTTGATACCTTCCGTATCTAATATTCATACCAAAGTGCCGATGTTTGATCCAAACAATTACTCTCTATGGAAATCCAACATGGAGACTCATCTTAGAGATTGTGGTTATAGGATTTGGAAAGAAGATACCAAGGGCTCAAAGGCTCCTATTGATTATGATAATCCAACTCAAGAAGAAGAGTTGCTATTTGCTATAAATGGAAAAGCTCTTGATATCTTGAATAGTTCTCTAACTCCAAATGAGAGAGCTAAGATTCAAGGTGTTCCATCCGCTCATGAGGCTTGGATAAAGTTGGGAATGATCCATGAGGGTACTTCTCAAGTTAGAAAGGCAAGGAGAAGGATGTTGATGAAACAATTTTATAATTTTTCCGTCCCCAAAGGTGAAAAAATTGAAGAGACCATTCAAAGGTTCACCAAACTTGTCAATCTACTCAATGCGGTGGGAAAGAAGATCGAACAAGAAGATCTTAACCATTGACTTCTAAATAGCTTGGGAAGAGAATGGAATCCTAAGGTGACGACCATTGAAGAATCAAAGGATCTTGAAACTCTTACTTTAGATGAGTTATATGGAAATCTTATGACTCATGAAATTCAACTTGAAGAACAAGAGAAAAATGATCCTATTAAACAATCACATAAGGCATTGGTATGTGACACGGATGATTCGGATGATGAGTTTGGACTTCTTGTAAGACGGTTCAAAAGATTTGCTAGAAAGAATGGAGATGAGGCTAAACGGTTCATCAAAGGGACTATATCCAAGGACAAAGAAAAGATGAAGGACCAAGATAATAAATGTTACAAATGTGGAAAATATGGTCATTATTGTTGAGAAATATGTTTGGATAATTTTCAAAGTCATGATTTTAAGTGATGAATACTTAAAAATGTCACACATGGTGTTATATGTGATTAAAAGTTGAATAAGTTGAACAAGTTGACATCGATCTCTCAGGTTGTTGCACATCGATCGATTTATGTACATAGATCTCTCACATCGATCGATCTATGTAAGGCAGAAAAGCTTAAGACCTTTCTGTAAGACATCGATCTCTAAACCTGAGACACATCGATCGATCAATGTACATCGAACTCTCACTTCGATCGATCGATGTAGGTCAGAGACAAAACCTGAACCTTTATTTGAGACATCGATCTATGAAGCTGAGGCACTTCGATCGATCGATGTCTAAAGTTTTTAGAAATAATTTTCTAAAATGTGATAAAATGGTTGTTTTCATTTGTACATGATTTATACATGCTCATTATGTGCTTATTATGTGTTTTTGGTGATTATTATTGTCTTGTGACTAACGTGCCTTGGAAGTTTCTACAACTTACCAAAAAGGGTAAAATTGGTATTTTAAGTTTTGTAGGAACATCATATGGTGAAAAATATTTCAAGTGCATATTATTATCTTGGTTATCATGACAAAGCTGGTATTGTGATTATTTCTGACCATCGGGGGCATGTCTGGAGTTTTCTCACACCAGGGGTATTTTGGTCATTTTACCTCCAAGGGTATTTTTGGTATTTTCAGTCAAGGAATCTCTTGAGCATATTATTATCTTCATTCTGGAGCTGTTTTATTATTATTTTGAAGATTATATGGTGATCTTATATCTTATTCTCTCAACCGATGATATTATTGACTATAGCTGGATATGTGACGATTTGAGATGTCACATTCTATTTTTTCTTGAAGACCCTCTTATATATGTTATAAGAGGATATTAATCATCATCTTTTAAGATTACAAGGTGTCCTTGGTGCAAGATTTATCATAATATGTAAAGGAGAAGAAAGTAGGAATTTTGGTGTTATATGTTGAATAATCTTGTCAACACTTATTCATTATTTTTTATTCACAAAATTTGAGTTGGTATACATACATAAAACATCAAAAAAACGTCCATAAACAGGTGGAGAAGGTGGTGTACTCGTTTTATGACTTTTGGACAAGTGGAAAATTCAAAAACAAGCTAGTTGGCAAAAGTTGCCAACTTGAAATTTCAAATTTGAATGTAATGGAGACAAGGTTGTTGGAGATGATTATGGAGGTGCTTTAATTCAAAATTCTCAGCCATCACATGGTCTAAAAGTTGGAGAGAATATGCCATCTATTCACACTATAAATAGGAGGCAAGGTGAAGAAGAGAAGACACACACTTGAAAGCAAAAAATTGAAGATTGTTGTCTTGCTATTCTCTTCTCATATTTTTGTTCATACTTTGTGTAGCTAAGGTGTTCCAATTTTTTTGTTGTCCAGCTACACTATACACACCTCCTTGGGTTGGATTTGTATGATTGATTAGCCAAATTTATAAGGCTACATCAATAGGTGGTAGAGGTGTTGTAATCAAGGGTTGCATAGAGGTGATTATCCAAGTCTTGAATAGGGTTGGTGTATAACCCAAGGATCAAGCTTGGCTCTTGTTGTAAGGTGTTCATTTGATAGTGAAATCCAAGGAAAGGTGTTCCTTGGGACTGGAGTAGGTCACATTGACCGAACCAGGATAAATTCTCGGTGTTCTTCTCTTGTTTCTTTATTTCTGTTTTCTGCCTGTTTTTGACTGCAGTTTTCACACTACTTCTCACAATTTGAAAAAATAGCTAAACATTTTTAAAATTCGTGATTTTTGGTGGAGTTATACTTCAGATTGTTAGCTTTAATTTGCAACAAGAATCACTTGATTTGAGCAAGGGAAAGTTAGTCTTTCAGTCTTTGCAAAATAACTGCTCCAATCTGGCTGCAATCTGACCAGTTTTGAGAAAACTTAAATTATGTATTTTTCAAGAATTGTTTAAGGTGAGGGCCTTTTGGAAACTTCATCTACACATTCTAAGGAGTGTTTTGATATAAAGATCAACCTTTTTGGTTGAGTATTCAAAGAGAAATACGTTTTGCAAAATCAGCAACATTCTGTCCAATCCTGTCCAGATTGACCATCTGAATCTTTTTATTTGTGTGAAGGGTCAAAAGATCTTATTTTTGTCTGATTTTTGGACAGAGTCTTGTTAAGTCATTGAAGTTAAATTCTGGAGAGTTTCATAATTTTTGGAGTTGTGTACAATTATTTGTGAATTTTTGAAAAACTGGTTCTGAATCTGAGGTGGTTTCAGATTATGTTTTCAAAGAAGATTTTAACAAAGGGTTGTAGTGTAATTTCCGCTAACCACTATTCACCCCCCCTCTAGTGGTGTTTATTGCAGGTGCACGGTCCAACAATTATATGAAGGATTGTCGAGTGAAGGATCCGCATCCAAAAGATAAGAAGGCCATCTTCCAAAAGAAGAAGTCTCTTCAAGCGGAAGTAGCTCATTGGAATAGTCTTTTATCCGATTCCAAAGGTGACCATGATGATGACAAGTATCTTGCCCTTATAGCTATAAGTGATGATGATCTTGAAAGGGAATATTCTTGTTTCATGGCCATTGAAGATGATATGGAGGTATGTTCTAGATCTTTTCATTATAAATTGCAAGATGAACTTGATGATATGATTGAGAAGAATGATTTGTTAAGTCTAAAATATAAGCGTGTCAAACGAGACTTTAGAGAATGCATTATGAATATAATGTTACACTTGAAAACAACATTGCATTGCAACTTGAGTATGATTTACTTATGACCATGTATAAGATTGTTGCCAATGAGAATTGTTGTTTGAAATATGAAAGTGAAATTCATTTGAGTACCATGGAAAAGATGTTTGAGGGAAAGCATGCTTTAAACAAGATGCTAATTAGTCAAAGAGCTAGTATTGATAAAACCGGTTTAGGCTATGATGCATCTAGTGTGAGCATGAAACCTTCTACTATGCCCTTTATAAAGTTTGCAAAATCAAGTGGTGGTGCCACTCCCTCTCTCAAAGAATCAAAATCTTCTTTGAAGAAGCAAAGACATATGCCTCAAATGAAGGCAAAAGTAACCAAGGTACTAAAACCTTTGGTTAAACCCGTCACAAAAACCTCATCCTTAGTACCAAGGAAGAACATGCATAAACATGAATCATGGATTATGCCTACACATAAGCGTCATGATCATTCTCACACTCGAATTATGCCTATACATATGCATCATGATTTTTCTAACTTTCACAAACGTATTCCTACATGCTTTCATTGCAATAAGAAAGGTCATGTCGAAAGAATGTATAGGGCTAAGAAAAATACACATCTTGTATGGGTGCCAAAGGGTCAAGTGAATACTACTAACCCTCTCGGACCCAAAACTAAAAGGGTACCAACGTCATATGTTGATTTTATAGGCCCTCGCACTAAATGGAGACATCAAGGACAAAGACGTCCAATGGGTCGTGGACAGTGGGTGTTCCAACCATATGACGGGAAACAAAAGATTGTTTCATAAGATCATTATGCAAGATGGAAGAGTAGTCCACTTTGGAGGTAGCAAATGCCAAAATCAAAGAACATGGTAAAGTGGGTAACGATTCCTTCTCTCTTAGTGATGTACTTTACGTGGATGGGCTTAAGTACAATTTGATAAGTGTGAGCCAATTGTGATACAAATTTTGAAGTTACATTTGTGAAAGCAAAAGGCATTGTGAAAAGGGATAATGTTGTTATGTTTGAGGCCTTGAGGGACAAAAACATTTACAAACTTAGTATAAATGATTTGGTTTCACAAAATGTTTCATGTTTAGTAGCTAAAAATGATTTGGCACAACTATGACATGGACACCTCGGGCATGTTTGTTTTAAAACTTTTAAATATATTTGTGAAAATGAAAAAGTTCGAGGGCTTCCCAAAATGAATTTTGAAAACCAAGAACTTTGTAGCACTTGTCAAAAAGCAAAGCTTGTGAAAACAAGCTTTAGGCCCAAAACAACTATTTCCACCTCCAAACCCCTACAAATGTTACATATGGATTTGTATGGGGATATTGGTACAAAAAGCTTGGGTGGCAAACATTACACATTTGTGGTAGTAGATGATTACACTAGATATACATGGGTAATGTTTCTTGCTAAGAAAAGTGATGCATGTCATGAGTTTGTTGATCTATGTAGGCAATTGGAAAATTACATGAGTGATACCATTAAGACCATTAGAAGTGATCGTGGCGGTGAGTTTGATGGAGACTTCCAAAGGTTTTATGTATCCAAAGGATATATACATAACTTTTCGGCTCCAAGAACTCCCCAACAAAATGGTGCGGTCGAACGCAAAAATAGAACCCTACAAGAAATGAGTAGGGCAATGCTTAATGAGTTTGGCTTGCCCAAGTATTTTTGGGCCGAAGCGTTTAATGCCGCTTGTCATGTAATTAATCGCGTCTATTTGAGACCATACTTAAATATGACTCCTTATGAACTTTGGAATGGCTAAGTCCCCAACATTGGGTATTTCAAAGTGTTTGGTTGTAAGTGTTTCATACTTAATACTAAAGACACTTTGGACAAGCTTGATTTCAAAGCGGATGAGGGCATATTTTTGGGCTATGCAGGTAAAGCATTTCGTGTTTTTAACAAAAGAAGCAAAAAGGTGGAAGAGTCTATTCATGTTAAGTTTAGTGAATCACTTAGTGATGAAACTAAACTTAATGAGGAACATGAAGATGTTGAAGATAAAACTTCTCAAGGAGAAGATCTTGATATTGTTCCAGGGGTTGTTCATCAAAAAGAGATTGTTGATGAATCACCTAAAGGAAAAATCTTCATTGACTTAAAAATTGATCCTATTGAAGGAATTAATCCACCTAGTGTCAAAGACCAAAGTGAAACAAATAGAGACACTTCACAAGCTCCTTTTGATGAAACACAAAATGTGGTTAATGCATCTTATTTTCTGGAAAATAATGAATATGTTGAAAATGATCATTTGTCTCTTCCGGAAAGTGATCACGAGGAAGTTGGAGGAGATGTATCCAATCTTCCTAGGTCATTTAAGCACAAAAGCTCACATCCTCATGAATTAATTATGGGTGATATAAATCATGGTATCACTACTAGAAGACAATATAGAGAAAATGCATTTGTGTCACTTTTAGAACCTAAGAATATTACTTCTTGATGAGAATTGGATTTTAGCTATGCAAGAAGAGCTAAATCAATTTGAAAGAAGTGATGTTTGGGAGTTGGTTCCCAAATCTCATGATCATCCCATTATTGGCACAAAGTGGGTATTTCGTAACAAAATGGATGATCAAGGTAATGTCACAAGAAATAAGGCTAGATTAGTTGCTCAAGGTTATCGTCAAGAAGAGGGGATTGATTTTGATGAAACATTCGCACCCGTAGCACGACTTGAAGCTATAAGAATGTTGTTAGCATATGCTTGTTACAAGGACTTCAAGCTTTACCAAATGGATGTTAAATCCGCTTTCTTGAATGGAATTATTCAAGAAGAGGTATATGTGGCTCAACCTCCTGGATTTGAACGTCATGATTCATTACATCATGTCTATAGACTTAAAAAGGCACTTTATGGCCTTAAACAAGCTCCTATAGCTTGGTATGATAGGTTGAATACATTTCTTCTAAATAGTGGTTTTTCTATAGGTAAAGTGGATACTACCTTGTTTATCAAAGAACAAGGTAAACATCATTTGCTTGTTCAAGTATATGTTGATGATATTATTTTTGGTGCTACTAACAATCTTCTTTGTGAGCAATTTGCTAGTTTGATGCAAGGTGAATTTGAAATGAGTATGATGGGAGAACTCACTTATTTCCTTGGACTCCAAATCAAACAAACCCAAGATGGAGTATACATTTCTCAAACCGAGTACACAAGAGACTTGCTCAAAAAGTACAACTTTGGTGAAGGTAGAAATGTGAACACTCCTATGAGCACAAGTTTGAAACTTGACAAAAATGAAAAGGGAAAGAAAATTGAGGTAACCTTGTATCGTGGCATAATTAGTAGTCTAATTTATTTAACTGCTAGTAGACCTGACATTTTGCATGCCGTATGTTTATGTGCTAGATTTCAAAGTGATCCTAGAGAAATGCATCTCATTGCGGTAAAACATATATTTCGTTATCTTAGAGGAACTTTGAAGTTTGGGTTATTCTATCCTAAGAATGTGTGTTTTGATCTTAGAGATTATAGTGATTCCGATTATGCCGGAAGTCTTGTTGATAGAAAGAGCGCATCCGGAACTTGTCAATTTCTTGGAGATTGTCTTGTATCTTGGTTTTCCAAGAAACAAAATAGTGTTGCTCTTTCTACGGCGGAATCCGAATATGTTTCGGCCGCATCGTGTTATGCACAATTGTTGTGGATGTCACACACATTAAATGATTATAATGTTCATTTTTCAAAAATACCTATCTTGTGTGACAATATCTCAGCCATAAATATTGCACAAAACCCGGTTCACCACAGTAGAACTAAACATATTGAAGTGAGACATCACTTTATTAGGGATTGTGTACAAAAAGGGTTGGTTTGCATTGAATTTGTTCCTACTAGTGATCAACTAGCAGACATATTCACAAAACCCTTATCTAGTGAAGTGTTTGAATCAATTAAAAGTCGATTGGGATTGCTTAACATAGATTGAAGTTAAATTGTGTGAACATATATATACACTTTCACGTGACTTCGAGCGCTTTGTGTTTCTTTGAACTTATGCTCAAAGACAGATCAAGCGCTTCATCAACTCAATGATCACTGTCATTAAAGTGCCCAGAATAAATAAAATTGAACTGAAGAGGTGAAGCTTTGTTCCAGGCGGGAAAAGTAGGCGGGAAAGAAAAATTAGTGGGAAAAATAAATAGGCTAGGCACGTTTTTGGTCCGACAATTATCATCACTTCACCTTCTCTCTCCCATTTATTCATCAGCACTTTCACTTCCAAATCTCTTCTTCTCTCCAATATTCCCAATTCCTATCACCTTGCCGAACATGGAAACTTATGGAGAAAGTAGCAAAACAAAAAGGACAAGATCAAAACAATCTACCGGAGGAAGAAAGACATCCACAGTCTTCACTGAGGAAAAAGAGTTGGCTCTCATTCGAAAGGATCTCAAAAAGGAAAATTTTCCATGGTTGGAAAAAGAAACTAAAGATCTGAACCAAAAACCACTAGGTATGGGAGTCGGAACTCACCTCTGTCGATTCACCCAACTAATGTATGAAGATTGAGATAAAATCCAAAAGCCCACCGTGCCTTTAAAATTAGTCAAGCTTTCAGCATTTAAAGACCATCCTGAAGTTGGAATCATCTATGATCTGCTACAAGAGCAGGGCTTTGATAAACTCTGGACAACCACTAGAATGGGATATTTTTCTGTGAGGCACACTAGGTTGTTTTATGCAAATTTATGGGTCAAGCACAGTACTCATGATGAATCTTTATCTTTAAATTCTGTGATTGATGAAGTCCCCATAAGGTGTCATTTCAAACATTGTGTGATGTATTGCGAGTTAAAAATGAAGGATTGAATAGGTTTGATGCATATGGTTGGGATCCTGATGTTTACGAATTAACAGAAGAATACGTTAAAACCGAGTTAGGGTATTTCCCTCAAAGAAATTGCCCCAAATGCCACTAGTAAACCGAGTACTCCTTGGAATCGTTACCTCTTGCATAAATGGAAAAGCAACCAGGAGTCCAAGTAACTTGGACTTCTATGTCACTTACTGTATTCTGAAGAGGAAACAGGTGCATTTTGGGTGGATTTTATGACTGTGGTTTTTGGAGCTTTTACAAATAGACACAAAGCATTACCTTTTGCCAACTGTGTAAATGTCCTGCTTAAACACTGTGGTATTAATATGGATCCTGCTTACATGGAAGACCTAAATGTGAAAGATACCTATGACAGTTTAAATCTATCTCAAGTGAAAGGTGCTCTGAAGGTAAGCAAAAAGCTGGGAGTTTGGATAATGAAGGCGGTATAAGGTCTGCTACAGAGATAAGGTCAAACGATGGGTTCTTGGATGAGATAAAAGGCAAAGTTGCTACTCTTGAAAATGAAAACCAAGAACTCAAGTCTACAACTGCAAATCTGGTGCAGCTTCAACGTTTAAATGATGCTCGTTCACCTATCTAAAATCTCATCTTCTTCGTCCGGGCCTTGTTTCAAATTTTGATGATGAACCTACGTCACTCTAGACTTCTCCTTGTTGTTACTTCTCTTTTCTTCTCCTTCTTTTGATGATTTAGAGGGAGAATACATTAGGTTTTTGGTTTGGTTTTTGCTGTAGTTTTTGTTGTCGGGGCTTTTGCGGTATGTCTTCAGGATTGCAGGTGGCTTCTGATGTGATGATATCGCAGTGTGGTTGTGTTTGCTGATGGTATTTGCAGGTGATGGTAATATGTGCAGGATAGGGTAATGCAAGTAGTAGGGTCGTATGTTGCGTCTTCGGTATGTGGTATGTTTGTCATTCTAGCTTTATGTTGGTTATAAGTGCTGAACTTAATATTATGATGGCATTGTTAGAAATTGGCTTTGTAGTGCTTTCTAAAATTTTGATTGAATGAAATCAGTATATCTCAGGGTAAATTAAGTACATAGGTATGAGTAACTTATGAAATGAGTTTAAAATGCATTAAGTGAGGGGGAGTATAAGATGCATCTAGTGAGGGGGAGCTAAGTATGAAATCATCAAAAAGAGGGAGATTGTTATGTATGATTGGTTTTGATGATTTGCACAAGTATAGCATGCTAAAAGGTTCAAAGCTTTTAGTAGAAGTGTTGTTAAAACTTCTAGCGCTTAATCTAGCGTTTTAGCTCCCAGAAGATAAAACATAAAGGTTGGCTATGGTATGAGGCGCCTCATCAAGCGCTTCATTCAATAAAAACCTCTGAACAGAAAGTTTTGAAAGAAACATGAAACACTATATAAAGCGCTTCATCTACTGACTTCTCTGAACAGAAGCATGGAGCACTATGAGCGCCTCACCAAGCGCTTCGTTCAATAAAAAATCTCTGAACAGAAAGTTTTGAAAGAAACATGGAGCACTATATAAAGCGCTTCATCTTCTGACTTCTCTGAACAGAAGGGTTGGATAAAACATAAAGCACTTCACCAAGCGCTTCATCAAATGATACGTCTGAACAGAATGTTTGGCTAAAACATAAAGCGATATATAAAGCGCTTTGTTCTTTTGACCTCTCTGAACAGAAAGGTTTGTTAAAACATTAGGCACTTCATCAAGCGCTTCATTTAATAAAACATTTGAACAGAATGTTTGTCAAAACCATAAAGCAATATATAAAGTGCTTTGTCGGTTGAACTTTAGAAACAGAGAGTTATGGATAAATCATGAAGCGCGCTTTATCCGAACAGCTGAAGCAGGACGAAAATTCTGCAGGTACAATTTTCTCTCTCCTATCTTTTTAGTTGACCAATGTGATTTTTATTTTCCCCATGCTAACTTGACAGCTGCAGATTTTTTCAAAAAGGCAAATCCAATGGATTTGAAAAATCTTTCCATTTTGAGCTTAAAAATACAAAGCTTCTCCAAGAAGCTTTGACTTATTTCAAGGAGTGTCTTCAAAGTAATAATGTTCAAACAAGTGGGACAAAAATGTCTCTCTCCTCCTTTCTCCATTCCAACGGCTATGAGGATCTCTATATGGCTTGGGAGATTCATTTTGAAGACAACTTTCTACTCCAAATGCTCTTAAGTCTTCATTGTTATTTTGCTCTCAAAAATCATTGTATTTACTTTATTGTTGAGAGTGCATTGTAAAGAAGAAGAAGTATTCTTCTAAGTGAGGATTGTGAGGAGAAATAGTGTAGATTGTTGGTCAAGAAGCAAGGAGTCTTCTTGTTGGGCGAAAAACTCAAGGTTCCAAGAGCTAGTTGATGGTGTAGGAGCTACATCATACTCCATAGAAGATTTCTTTGGTGCAAGGAAGATCTTAAAGAGGCTAGGCTTCAAAGAGGTTAAGTTTTTCATTGTTCTTAAGCTAGGTTTGTTAAACCTAGTTTGTTCTTGTATTTTCTTTGAGTGTTGTTTCCCTCCAAAGATAAATAATAATCCCTTGTTCAAAAATCCTTCTTGTTCAAAGCAAGAAGGTAGAGGAGTAGAGTCTTTGACTTGAACCTCTATAAATTTGGTGTTCTTTCATTTCCGCAAGTTATTTCTTTCAAAGAACACATCAAGTATTGGTTTAAACACTTTCATTGCAAAAAGATTCGAAAAAGAACCATACTTGTATAAACACACTATTCAACCCTCTTCTAGTGTGTTTCACGGACCTAACACTTCGTTACATTTTGCCACATTGAATTTCATACCTTCGGAAAGCATAAAGGTAGTGAGAGCCATTCAAGTTCTATCCGCTATCAATGTCTGGTTAGCGTAGGAAGATTTCAGAGTCAATTTATTATTGGTCTTGCTATCTATTCCTAACCTTCTTTCATCACTTTGGATGCAGTTTGCATTGCCGCACATAATAGGATGGGACCAATACTCTAATCTGGCTTCCAGAAGCACATCACAGAAGACCTATAAAGTGGATCCTCAACTTATGGACTCGGAATGGGACAAATGAAGCATTTTAATCGTGTAGATGTATTACGTGGCTCCGGCTTCTATCATGTGTTATGGTTGGGTTTGTAACAGAACAGGTGCTTCCACCAATTGTGAAGTTTGTCAGTGTTCTTTCTTTTGATACCTGGGTAACGAAGGGCAACATGTCTTAAGAGATATCAAGTGTCATATTGACTCGGTATAACCATTTTTAACAAATTGTTGTAACCTGCTATATAACCTGTTTATGGCATCATAAAAAGTAAGATATTGTTTCAATATGATCTTCTGACCATTTTACTAGATAATTTTCTAATTATTGAAGCTATCTTCTAATCCAGCAAGAGGAGGGTGTGTGTGTGTGTGGAGATTTTCCAGATAACAAAAGTTAAAAGGAATAAAAAAGACCACTCACGCCCATCTGCTTCAAGAGTTGGTTGTTCTCCCTTGGAAAGTAAAAGCTGAGGTTGCTGAGGTGAAGTGTTTGCACAGTTGCACTAGATAAAGCAAAAGGTAGATTAAAGTTGAGAAAACAGAAAAATCTGAAAGAGCAGACAGGTCAGATGTGGGGTGGGGTGTTGAATATCAGCTAGCTGAAAACTCCGCCACAAGGCCAATCCGTTGTTTATCACTACTGGGATATTCTGTTTTATGTGGGATTTCCTTCCCTTCAAAGTTCGTCACTTCTGGGAGATTTTATTTTAAGTGGGATTTTCTTACTTTTGAAGTTGAAGGAGAGAGGAGAGAGGAGATGAGAAGAATTAGAGAGGCCCGCTCCTTCAACGGCTACACCCACCCTCCTTTTAAACGTCAAAATTTTGAAGCATGAAAAACCCATTTCAAGTGCTTGTAATGCCGCTAAGATTGTTAGTTAGAGCGACACTGGTAAGCCGAACCTTTTTTCCTAGACATGCAAGTTGTCAGCCTATACTTCCCACCCAACCAGAACAACTGACAGCATTGAGACCAGAGATCGTGCAATACAAAGTTATGCTCCGCGATGTTGTGTCTTCATTTTCACAATATTCTACGACTTATTGTACGCTTTCCGACATAACATGTTGTTCCCCTTTCATTTAGGTCGTAACAGTGCACATAGATGCTACAGATCATATTTATCAGTAGTTGAAAGAATAACTGAAGCCAATACACTCTGATAGTAAAGACTAAGTCTTTACAAAAAGTCATACATCCCTCACCTTTAGCTTGACCTCTGCAACTGAACGTGGTGGAGCCTTTGGACTGGAAGGCACTAGGCTGAATTTGCGTACCAGAAGTGTAAAAATTGGCAAGAACAATACATCGAGAATCGGCAAGATGAAGGGTGCAGCAACAAGCCAACCTAACAGCTGCACAATGGAAAAGAAAAGGATCCACACGGACTGAATCAGAACATGACACGGGGAAAAAAGTAAAAGTTCAAGCATACAACCAAGTGGCTAATCTAGCCAAGCAAGACTAAACACTAGACTTAAAGCACATAACATCTTCCGATATCTAATTCAAGGTTTCCTGTGTCAGAATCAGGAATGACAGAAAAGGCGCGCTCTCTAAAAAAATTTCTCCATCTCACTAACCCCAACGGACAGAACCTTTTCCCCAACCACCCTAACGTATGTTTTTTTCTCTCTCCTTTCCCTTCCCCAACCACCCTAACGTAACTTTCCACCATCTTCCTCCACCGTTTATTTCCCTGACCTATTTGTCCTCAAAACCACTCTCTCTCCGCTTAAACTAACATGGCAACTTTCTCGGCTATTTGACACTCCGGCCGCCACGACAAGCGGTCAGAGAATAGCCTCACAGTTCTTTTTCTCAAAATAGCAAGATCTTTAGCTTATATTTACAACATGCAAGCGACTGTAAAAGCAAAATCGACTTAGGCTTCTCTATTCAAACTTAATTTTACATCTGAAGCCTCATCGTCCTTATCTTTCGTTCAAACTGATGCTGATAATGATAAACGCTTCTTTATCAACTCAGAAGTCATTGCTGAAAATAAACAAAAATGAAGTTCTACTATTGTCAGACAGGTCATAATAAATAATGCTTCGTTCTTCAACATGAAAAATTTCGCCGAAGAACGTTGGAATTCTAAGGGTCTTCTAAAGTGAAAAAGATCGAAGACAACCTCTTAATCTTTAGATTTCAGTCCAAAGACTAGAAACAAAGCATACTTGAGCTCTCACTGATGCTTTTTGGAAACAGAGTTCTCTTTACGTGGCTTTGGAACACAAATAAACCAATCCAACGCTTAAAATTAGAGGATGTTCCTGTATGAGTACAGTTCCCTAAGCTTCGCTTTCAATATTCAACATGCATGTCCTCAATAATCTGGGTAGCCTCATTAGGATGCTAATGCTCATAGACCTCATTTTCCAATCTCAAGTGTCTTTTGCTAGAAAGTAATATTTTATACAAAGTAATCTAAAAAACCCTAGCCAACAGAATGAAAGTTCTTCTACCTTTCCTTGTGGATGAGAAACAATCTGTCTTCATGCAAAGATCTATACAAGACAATATACTTCCCATGCATAAGTTGGTGAAAAAATACCAAAAGATTGATGAGCCAAATAGTTGTGCGATCAAATTGGACATTATGAAGACGTTTGACACTGTCAACTGGAATTACCTTATGGAAATCCTGATGCTTTTGAACTTACTTAAGAGGTTTAGGAAATGGATTCATCTTTGCATCTCTACGTCTTCTTTTTTTATAAACCTCAATGGTTCTCTCATTGAAAAACTTCAAGGCCACTAAGGGACTTGGGCATGGTGACCTCTTATCCCCTTACTTGTTCATCCTAGTAATGGAGGGCTTTACTTAGCTTCTAAAATAAAAAAAGACTTCAAATACCATCTCAAGTGTGGGTTTAATAAGTTCAGTTTTTTGGCTTTTGTAGATGACTCATACATTCTTGCTAGTGCTAATGAACCCTCAATGAATATTATCAAAGATGCTCTAGAAGAATTTGGAAAGAGCACGAAAAGAAAGAAGAAGAAGAAGAAATGGGATTTCCGATTCGATGCAATGATTTCTTTTGATCCAAACCATAAGAAATGAGTTTGTATACATAGAAAATAGAGACAAAGCTCCAGTGGAAGGAATTGAGACATATTGTCGGATATTAGAGACTGGATATTGTCTGTATTTGTATCAAACTCTATATACACCGAGTTTTTCATGTAATCTAGTTTCATCACTGAAGATAGATAAAATGGGATTTAGTGTTGAGTTTGGTTTTGGATGTTTTAGTTTTTTTAAAAACAACAACATTATTGGTTCTGGAATCCTATGTAATGGTCTCTACAAAATTAATCTTAAAATTTCTTCTACTGAGACCTTAATCACATCACGTCATAAAGTTGGTATGAAACGTAGTTTGATAAAGAGAATATCACATGCTTGTGGCATAAACATTTAGGTCATATATCCAAGGAAAGGATGGAAAGATTAGTAAAAGAATGTATTCTTCCTGACTTGGATTTTACTGATCTTGGAGTATGTATTAATTGTATTAAAGGAAAACAAACAAGGAACACTTCAAAGAAAGCCGCAACAAGAAGCAAACAACTTCTTGAAATAATACACACCGACGTATGCAGACCGTTTGATGTTTCTTGCTTTGGGAAAGAAAAGTATTTTATCACCTTTATTGATGATTTTTCACGTTATGCCTATATCTATCTATTACATGAAAAGTCTCAATCTGTAGATGCACTTGAATTCTACATCAATGAGGTTGAGAGACAATTAGATAGAAAGATGAAAATTATCATATCTGATAGAGGTGGTGAATACTATTGAAGGTATAATGAATCGGGGCAAAATCCTGGTCCATTTGCTAGTTCCTTGAAAAGCGTGATATTTGTGTGCAGTATACAATGCCATGGACACCAGAACAAAATGGTGTGGCAGAAAGACATAATTGTACCCTCTTAAAAATGGTTAGGATTATGTTAAATCATTCTAATTTGCCTTTATCCTTATGGATGTATGCCTTAAAAACTGCCATGTATTTATTGAATGGGTTCCTAGTAAACCAGTTCCTAAAACTCTTTATGAGTTGTGGAATGGAATGAAAATAAACTTGCTCCCACTGACCTTCATATATATATACACTGATCAACGATGTTCTCTTTAAAATCAAACGAGTTCACAGTGTCATTAAATTTTAGGTACCACTGTCGATAAACCTAGTTTAAAGTATATACATGTATGGAGTTGTCCAGCAGAAATAAGGATTAATAATCCATATGAAACGAAATTGGACTTAAGAACGATTGATGTTTTTCTTGGATGTCTAGAGAAGTCCAAAGGAATCATAAACATAGTACGAGAATTGTTGAGACTAGAAATACTAGATTCATCGAAAATGGTGAAACTAGTGGGAGTGAAGAACTACGTAAAATCAACATTAAAGAAGTTGTTTCTAAAAATATTATAGAAAAAGGTAATAGTCAAGAACAATATGTTGATGATCAAGTAGTTCATAATGAAAGTGTCAACAATGATTCTACAATTGAAGAACCACAATTAAGGAGATCTCAAAGGGAAAGAAGATCCACAATTCCCAATGAGTATGTGGCTTATCTACAGGAATCAGAAATTGACATGATCATTAATGATAATCCAGTTTCATTTAAGTAGGCCATTGAATGTGATCATTCTAGTGAATGGTTCGATGCCATGAAAGATGAGTTAAAATCTATGGATCAAAACCAAGTCTGGAATCTTGTCGAATTACCTAAAGGTTGCAAGAGAGTTGGTTGCAAATGAGTCTTTAAGACAAAACGAGACTCTAATGGTAATATCGAGAGATATAAAGTTAGATTTGTTTCCATATGTTTTACTCAGAAGGAAGGGCATTGATTATAAAGAGACATTTTCACCGGTATCCAAGAAAGATTCACTTAGAATTATTACGACCTTGGTAGCTCATTACGACTTAGAGTTAAGTCAAATGGATGTGATAAACTCTGTTTTGATTGCTATTTGCGGGTATTAGCCAGCTTCCGTCTTCATCCCAAGGAAGGTCATCAGAGAAATAAAAAGGATTCTTCAATCTTTCATAAAAGGAGGGTCTAAAAAGGCTAAACTTAAATGAGAATCAGTCTGTAAGCCAAAGAAAGCATGGGGATTGGGCATCCAAGACATTGGGCATGTATATAATAGCTACCTAATGAAGATCATATGACATATATATGAGAAGAAAAAAAAAGCTTATGGGTCAAATGAGTACATTTTGTAATCCTAAAATGGAAATCTCTTTAGGAAGTTATGCTCACTAGCATTATTCTACTAAATTTAGTTTTTCCATTAGCTGTAGTTTTAATCCCTACTAAGAAATAGGAAAATTTTGCTGTTAAATGTGGAAAGTTTAAAGGTTGGCAATAGATTATGGATAGGAGTTTGAAGCCACTTATATTTTGAGCCAGCTAAGCTTGACACTGCCCTCTTTTGGCAACTACCTTTTGTGAATTCGCCAAATATGGTTCATACATGAAATTGTAACCAACCAAAAAAAAAAAGGTTTTCTGTGTCAGATGCAGCATCTTACCCATGCTTATGAGTAAGCTGAATAAAATTCTCTCTGACATGCAGGAGCATGTGGCACAGGACCTAACCCATAACTAAAACTTTGAAAATAATATCAAGTTACGTGGAAGAATTAAAGTCATCATTTCACAAGCAGTGAATTCTGATGGTGCCGTCATTACTAGAGGGGGCTAGCCAGCATTCCTTGTTAGGAAATCGAGACGATCACTGCTAAAATGCGCAGCAAAAAAACAAAACTTGATCTCCGATTTCCTACCAATGATCCATGTTGTTTGTTAAATTCGATAAAAGAAACTCGAAAATTACCTCTGTAGATTCGAAATCCGCAGACGTAGGAGGTGCGAAGACACGAACACCCTCTGTCGGTATTCACACGAATGATTCTGTCCGGAGTGCTAGCTCTTAAACGGCACGGCTGAGAGAACTCGTTTTTTCCCAAAAACGGCTCTAGGGTTTTTCTGTTGTGTGTTCTCTAATACAAGATACACCAGGATATATATACATGTATATAGACATCAAAATCCAATTCCAGTTCGGATTACTTAATGTCAATCATAATCTGTATCAAATACGGATTCTGTTAGGATTAGACAAGACCAATCAAAATTCATATCAGATATGGATTCTATTGTTATTATCCGATGATATATATAAGTATATATAAAAAACAACAACAACAACAATAATAATAATAATAATAATAATAAATATCTAATATTAATATTATTAATATCAGCCTATACGCATTCTTGTGTGTGACCCGATAGGCCCATATTAATTGTCAGTCGGTTAAATCTCTATTAAACCAACAAGTCGTAAGTGGCCTCTAGCAAGGAATTACGACTACCCAATTAATATGAGTAAAATCCAACTAGCCTAATAATAGTACATGCATTAATCCCTTTGTCACATGATATCTAGTTTGAACATAAGTCATGGTCAGCGTCATACTTATATTATCCAAACATATGATTACTCGATCTTTAAGTAGACTGATAAAACAAATGACATTGATCACACTATCAATTCATTTGAGCACGACTATGCATTTCACAGTCTCACTAATCGAGGGGCCCAAAGATATCTCTCTCAAAAGAGAGGGACAAATTCTATCTTGATTGTTCAATATACTCTACATAATTTCTATCATACTCAATCATGACCTTTATTATTATCCAGTTACGGATAACGTTAGATCATGTTAAAATATAATAGTCCTTATGTTGGAAACTATGACAATCTCAAGTCTAAGGACTAAAACATGACTATCATGAGCAATCGTCTCATGATTATCAATCAATACTCATACTGGTTATAAATTATTTTATCTCTATAACAATAATGAACCAAGGACATATATCATAATTGTGTAACATACTAACCAACAATAATGATAATAAAATCTTTTTATTAATAATAAATGTATAACATAAACATCCAAATCATGGCCTAGGGCACATACACTAAAAATCTCCCACTTGAACTAGGCCAACAAATATCTGAGACCCATAGATCTAGTGTGTTGATCATGCTTGACCCGTGAGAGAGGCTTAGTCAATGGATCCGCTATGTTTCGTTTGTGTCAACTTTGCATATCTTGACATCTCCTCTATCAATGATGTCTCAAATGAGGTGGTAGAGTATGAGTATATGTTTAGATCTCTGATGATACCTAGGCTCTTTTGCTTGTGCTATGGAACCATTGTTGTCACAATAAATGTCTACAGGATTTGCAATACAAGGTACCATTCCAAGCTCAAGGATGAACTTCTTCAACCAAACTGCTTCTTTAGCTGCATCGGATGCTGCTATATACTCAGCCTCTGTTGTAGAATCAGCCACAGTGCTTTATTTTGAACTCTTCCAACTAACAGCTCCATCATTCAATGTAAATACAAAATCGGACTGCGATCTAAAATCATCTATGTCGGTTTTGAAACTAGCATTTGTGTAACCATTTACAACTAATTCGTCATCCAAACCTCCATAAACCAAGAATACATCTTTAGTCCTTCTGAGGTACTTAAGAATATTCTTGACAGCTGTCCAGTGACCTTCACCGGGGTCAGCTTGATATCTACTTGTTGTGCTCAATGGATATGAGACATCTGATCTAGTACATAACATGGCACACATGATCGATCCTATAGCAGAAGCATAAGGAATTTTATTCATTCGATCTCGCTCATCGGATGTGCGAAGACATTAATTCTTGCTAAGATGAATGCCATGAGACATAGGCAGGAATCCTTTCTTGGACTCCTGCATGTTGAACTTCTTCAACATTTTATCTATGTATGTACTTTGACTCAAGCCTATTATCCTTTTAGATCTATCTCTATAGATCTTGATACCAAGGATATAGGTAGCCTCACCCAAGTCTTTCACTGAGAAGGAATTCCCTAACCAATCCTTAACCTTTTGCAAGGTAAGGATATCATTCCCAATAAGTACTATGTTATCCACATATAAGACCAGAAACACTACTGCACTCTCACTAATCATCTTGTAAACACAAGGTTCATCTTCATTCTTGATGAAACCAAAGTTCTTAACTATTTCATCAAAAAGATTCCAGCTTCGAGATGCTTGCTTCAAACCATAGATGGATCTTTGAAGCTTGCAAACCTTCTTTGAATTCTCAGGATTCACAAAACCTCAGATTGTGTCATGTGCACATCCTCGAGTAAATTTCCATTAAGGAAAGCAGTTTTGACATCCATTTGTCATATCTCATAATCATAGTATGCTGCAATGGCAAGGAGAATTCTAATAGACTTAAGCATAGCAACTGGTGAAAAAGGTTTCATCATAGTGTATACTATGAGTTTGCTTAAAACCTTTAGCAATAAGCCTTGCTTTGTAGGTTTGCACATTTCCATCCATGTTAGCTTTCTTCTTGAAAACCCATTTGCAACCAATAGTCTTAATACCTTCTGGAGGATCAATTAAAGACCAAACTTGATTATCAAACATGGATTGCATCTCAGATTCATGGCTCCTAGCCATTTATCTGAATCTGGACCTGACACAGCTTCTTGATAGGTAATAGGCTCATCTTGATCTATGAGCATGACTTCACTATCATCAGTCACAATAAATTCATATCTCTCTGGCTGACGATGTATCCTATCAGATATGCGTTGGACTTGTGTTACATTTTCAGGCTCCACAACTGTTTGTGATTCTGAAATTGTCTTTAAAAGCGGTTCAATGATATCTTGTGGAACTTGAGTTTCCTCAAGTTGTATTATACTCCCACTAGTTCTCTTAGAGAGAAACTCTTTTTCTAAAAAGATTCCATTTCGAGCAACAAACACTTTGTTCTCTGAGGGAATATAGTACCCTTTAGTTTCCTTAGGATATCCCACAAAAATACATTTGATAGACTTTGGAACTAGCTTATATGACACTAATATTTTCACATAAGCTTCACAACCCCAAATCTTAAGAAAAGACAAACTGGGTGTCTTGCCAATCCATATCTCATATGGTGTCTTTTCAACCGCTTTAGATGGTACGCGGTTCAAAATGAATGCAGCTGTCTCCAAGACGTAACCCCAAAAAGATAAAGGAAGATCTACTTGACCCATTATAGATCGAACCATATCTAATAAAGTTCAATTACTCCTTTCAGAAACACCATTCCGTTGTGGAGTTCCTGGAGGAGTCAACTGTGAAACAATTCGACAATTTCTTAGATGTTCATTAAATTCTTGGCTCAAATATTCACCACCTCGATCTGATCGAATCGTTTTAATTGTCTTACCAAGTTGATTTTGTACTTCATTTTGAAAAGTTCTAAACATTTCAAAAGACTCATGCTTATGTTTCATTAGGTAGACATAGCCATACCTACTGAAATCATCAGTAAAAGTTATGAAATACTGAAATCCTCCTCTAGCACTAATGTTCATTGGGCCGAATACATCCGTATGTACCAATCCCAATAAGTCATTAACCCTTTCACTATGTCCAGTAAAAAGGGTCTTTGTCATCTTTCCAAGCAAACAAGACTGCAATTTTCAAACGATTCAAAATCAAATGAATCTAATAATCTATCTTGATGGAGTTAGATACGCGCTTCTCATTTATATGGCTAAGGCGACAATGCCACAAATATGTAGGGTTTAATTCATTTGGCTTAGTTCTCTTTGAAGATATATTATAAATATTACCGTCATTGGAATCATCAAGGTTAAGGACATAAATGCCATTATAACTACTTGCAATACCATGAAGCAAGTCATTTTTATCAAAAATAGAACACTTCTTATTTTTAATTAAAACTGAATAACCTTCATCATCCAAAACAGATACTGAAATAAGATTCCTACTCATAATAGGAACATAAAAGAAATTGTTTAAAACTAACAAAAGCCCATTGGGCAAGACAAGCTCATAAGTCCCTACAGCTATAGTAGCAACTCTTGATCTATTGCCAACACGTAGGTCCACTTCGCCCTTCTTCAGCATCCTACTCCTTTTGAGCCCCTGCATATTTGTACAAATATGGGATCCACATCCAGTATCTAATACCCAGGAAGAAGAAGTAGATAAATTAATTTCTATAACATAGATACCTGAAGATGTAGTTGCACTACTCTTCAGCTTCTTCAACTCATCCAAATAAACGTCACAGTTTCTTTTCCAATGTCAGGCTTGTTGGAATGGAAACAAGTTCCTTCCTTAGGAACCTTTACCTTGGGTCCAGGTTTTGGCTTAGCTTGACCCTTGGACCCTTTTGCACCCTTTGCATCTTTGGGCTTACCCTTGCCTTTACCTTTCTTTTTCATTGGCTTGATATTGACATTCAATACTTGGGTAGGCTTTTTGATATTCCCCTAAGCAGTTTTGAGCATACTATGTATCTCAGGAATGGACTTTTATATATTATTCATATTGTAGTTCATGAAGAACTGAGAGAAACTGCTAGGTAAAGTGTAGGATCAAATCCGTAGCGAGTTCCAAACTCAGGGGATATCCAAGTCTTGCAAGGTGATCTATATAGCCTTTCATCTTCAAAACATGAGCGCTAACAGATTCACCTTCAGACATCTTACAGTCAAACAGTGCAACAACGGTTCAAACCTATCTTGCCTAGCATGTTGTTGGAATGCTTGTACATTCATCTCATAAGCCTCTAAGTGTTCTAGATCCTTCTGAAGTCCTCGACACATAGTTGCCAACATAAGACATCTTATGTCATTGGAATCTTCCACATGCTTCTTATGCTTTCTCTTAGCAGCAACAGAAGCATCAGCAGGAGGGGGTTCAGGGACAGGGTCACCGAGCACGTAGGACTTCTTTTCTTGCTTGAGAACAATTCTTGTTGAGAAAAAGAGTTTGAGTGATTCACAAAATACATGACGCGTGTTTAAGAAATGCATAACACAATTTATTACTTGACACGTTTTTGCGACAAACTTGCCTTATATACTTTATATATACTGTTGTCGTACTAACAAGCCATAAAGCTTTAAAGCTTACATCGAATGGCAAACATTTGTTGTGTTTGAACTATTTTCAAGTGCCCCCATTAATGAACTAAACTAGTTCATTAAGTGAAGTACTTAGTTAAATGAACTAAATAGTTCATTAAATGAAGATATATTTGGAGAAGGCATGATGGCAACAAACATGGAAATAGAAAGTCTCCCCCCACTCCTCATCACACGTTACACACACACACACACACACACACACACACACATATATATATATATATTCAGATTTTTTTAAAAAGGCACAATACACATATATTCCGGCGTACTACCGACATGTTACATATATTACGAACGTACGTCAACGTCACACCACTATACTTACCTTATATTTATGAGTATATTCAGGTCTTATAAACCAAAAATTGTTGTATCGGGTGACTACCGAAACTTCGCCAACGTGTCACGTACTTGCCATAAATAGATGGCCAGCCCATATACATTAAAAAGAGCCAAAAATTTTGTAGCTCACATGGTATATTCAGCCATAAAATCATTCCATGTTGGCACATACAAATCACCCCCAATTAAGGCCAAATTGTGGAGACTCCAAATTCAATTTTTTTGTCATATGGGCCGCCACCTTAATCAGCCATTAGAGCTGAATATTTAAATTATTTTATGTATATTATGTGTGACATAATATATATATATATATATAACATGTGCAGAAAATTTGAATTTAGTCGGAGAAAAATCGCGTAATCGACAAAAGTCGAAAATTCAGTTTTCTACGAACACAACACATGGAACGTTTTTGGCATGGCATGTAACATGTATCTAGACACCTTTTTACATATTCAAGACATATTAAAGTATTCAAGAATATTCAAATCAGAGATGATTGGAATATACCATATATGTGTAATTATTGTGCAATCTTTGACAAAGTTTACAAAAGCGAAATTCAGCACATGCTCAAGACATATCACACACCTATCTCAGCCTTGGTGGAGCTTATGTGGAGCTTAGTTGGCATCTTGATTGGTGGAGAATAAGTCACACAAGGTTAATGACATAATGGAGGGAGCTACACAAGGTAACATTTCAAACCTTTTAGCAAATGAAACACATGCTGAAAATTCAGCAGGTGAGACATTAGTTGGCCGATTTTGGTCTTGAATGGTGATGAAATTTGCTTCCAAATTTTTGGGGATTAAATGTTGAATATTTGGCAATGTTTTAAACCTTATTTGTCACATGTTGTAGATGTTAATCTCAGATTTTTAAAGCTACTAAACAGTGACAAGGTTGGACCAATCATGAAGTGCCAAGTAAGCAAAGTCTAGACATTCATCCAATCAAGTTCACCAAGTAAGCAAGATGGTGTCACATTTACACAAGGCATTCTTCCAAGGACATAAAAGAGAATTCTCGAGGTGAACAAAAGCCCTGGGGGCGGCCAAGACTAAATAAAAAGAAGAGAAGAAGAGAGTCACACAAATGCAAGACAAGACTCGTAATTTCCAAAGTGACAAAAGACTCTCTACTCTCTTCTTCTACATTTCTTTCTTCTCCTTCTCCTCTTAAGCCTGTTGTACTTGTATTCAAACATATTGAATAGGCTTTGTTCATACCACCATAAATGCCTCATTGTTGTAAAAGGTTGATCAAGGTGTGATCAAACCTTCATCCATTCGGTGGTGGTGTTCGGGATCATGTGATTGCTTGTAACGTTTGTTTAAGGGTGGAGTTGGTGTGTAACCTAGTCTTTCAAACGTTTCAAATCATGATCTAAAAACAGAAACTGTATTCAGAAGTTGGGTTTTTGGATAAAAATATTTTAAAAACCAAATTTTCCGCACCCACTATTCAACCCTCCCCCTTCTAGTGGTGCCTTACAGGTCCTACAAATCTCAAGTTTCGAAACCAGTCAACAAAATTAGTCCCACATTCTTTCAGTTTTTCCTTCTCAAGGATAGATCGCAGTGATAAGGTGGAATTGTTATTAGCAGCCATTTTTGATCTACACAATATGCAAAGTAACACTTTATTAATAATGAGGTTGAAATTTATAAAACCCCCACTAAAACATAACCCTCTATTGAAATATTTTAGTGAGCTAAGATACATATTTGACTTAATTCTAAACTCAGCTTTGACATGACGTTTAAAATTAAGTTATTTAGGTATGTAACTTCTTTACCAATTACATCTCATGCAACTCTTAGAATTTATGGAATAATGACATCATATATCATTGTATGTTAGATTCCATCTAATGCCTTGGGCCCAAAACCGTTTTGATAGCCCAATTAAGTCTAACCAATTTTAAACATATGAGTAGCACTATTACTCATCCTACGTAGCTAAGAATGTTTAAAGCACATTGCTTTGGCAATACCTACTTTAATACAATCCCAGTTTTAATAGATGTTTAAGACATGGATGGCATCGAGACTTAAATTATTAATGAGGGTTCAACTTAGCTTATGTCTTGCATTGCATATCATTATATCGTAGCATCCTATATGCATATATAATCTATCATCCACGCATCTCATACAAAATGATAAATATGTAAACGTGACATAGCATGGCCAAACTAATATGACCTTCATGAGACCAAATGAAGATCATAAAGGAAACCCTATGTGAAAGACTTCCTATTACAACATTTGCAATGATACATATCTTCTAATCTTGAGCTCGTGCCTCCATCTTCATGGAATCCACTCGTCCTTGGTGTGTGTCGCCATCACCTCTTTGGTGGCTTGATTCTTCATTTATTACAATAATAAAGAAAATATAACTACTTGTGAAATAAAATACAACAAAAACAACAACAGCACGCAGGCCGTGAAAACCCAAAATAAAATATGACTAAGTCAATCACATAGGTCCTAAGGCTATGCTATGCACCATGCAAAGACATCAAATAATTATAATATATCTTACACAAACATATTATAACAAATAAATATATTGACATTCTTAATGTCCACAACAACGAACTATAGGGCGTACGCATACGGCGGTCCTGCTAGCCGGTTAGCGGGCAGGGTTCCCGCTGCCCGGTCACCGGGCGGGGTTCCGAGGGGCAGCGCCCCTAGGCGGGGTCGGGGGGCAGCGCTCCGCGAAGCCAAACAGAAAACATCAATCAGATTGATAATTTTCTTTTCGGAACCCTAACACAGACGCGTCAATCATATTAACGATCTTACTGTTTTGAATACGTGTAAGCCCTTATAGAAGCATCGATCGAACCGAGAGTTATCATTTGAAACCCGAAACAGAATCATCAATCAAATTGATAATCTGCCATTCGAAATCCGAAAACAGAATCATCAATCGAATTGGCAATCTCTCTGTTTTGAATATGCATAATGTTACAACCCGGAAATTCGTTATGTCGTAACGACTTCCAATATCGCAAATATAAGTTCGTAAGTGTACGATTCATAACACTAGACTTGTATTACCAAATACATTAGCAAATATATTACAAACGTTTGAGTATATACAATAAAAACCCAATTACATTAGTTAGTAACAACTTAAACTATTAGGATAAATTAAATCAAAAAGAAATACATGTCACAACAATTTCATACTACATTAAATAAAAGAAAAGGAAAAAGAAAAAGAAAGGTGAAGACAACTTGTCTTACACTTAGAATAAAATAATGGCATGCTCAAGAATCTTACCTTAACCCATCCCTCCACCCCATGCTTGTCAAAAGCTTGTCTCCAACCCCATTCCTCCCACTCCTTGGCCGGCCACCCCCTTAGAAAAGTAGGATATTATTTCTTCTTTAACCCCTCACATAATTGCATCCCCAACCAACCAATTTCATACTACCTCCAAGGAAAAATCTCAAGAACACTTCAACACCCCCTTAGTCCCTATAGAGGCCGAAAGTTTGCCTTCATCAAGGAGAAGATTTTTCTTCTCCTTTCTTCACACCAACATCACTCAAATCAAGTACTATAAACACTCAATCAACTAAGAAAGATTCAAGAAGGGTGTAGCATCTAGGATCAAAGACAATCAAGGTAAGAACTTTATGAAGTTTAAGTTTGATTCTTCTATATGATTAGTTCCATAAGTTGCTCACTAACCCTCCTTTTAACCCCTAAAAACCGTGTACATCAAGGAAGGAAGGAAGAATAAATCTCTTCCAAACCAAGTGAAGGAACCATCATCTAAGTGTAAGAAAGGTGAACCAAGGCAAGTACTCTTCCTAGATCCTTCATGGATTTCAAATTCAATATTTATGTTTATATTAAAAATGGGATCATCATGTAATATGTTCAAGTTTGTCATAAGAATATGAAAGGCCTATGATTGTAAATGTTATAAATATATAAATATATGTAAATATACATATAAAAGGCTATATATACATTTAAATGCAACATATATATATATACGGTTAATCATATATATATACACATATACAAGTGCATACATACGGTAATATACATATATATACAAATAGATATAAACTTTGAACAAATGACATGAAATAAAGAACCTTAAGAAAGGTATACAAAGAATACAACTTTTGATGTTTTAAATATGTTTTCTTTTATGATGATCATCATGTTTGTATTTTTATGTATTTTAGTGTTCATATGTTTCAAGATCATGTCTTTAACATGTTTATGTATGCATCATAAGCATGACTTATACACATGGTCTCAATGGTTGTTTGATGATCATCATCTTCATATATACGCCACATATACACGGCCAAGTGGCCTATGTGAGTACTTCATTTTAGTTTCATCATTCCATCTTCAAGATGTGTATTAGATGATGAATATGACTCAAGAAGTACACCTTTTTATGTTTTCCATCATGTTTATGATTATGCATTTTCTTAGTGTTATAATCTTAAGATTAAGTAAAAGAAAGGAAAGCAATATGTACATGTTAGTTATGAAATTATACAACATACAACATGTACATAGAAGGAAGGAAAATGAAATATAAATGTGTATAATCAATGGCCAAACTTTCGGCCACATGGTAGTAATATGATAAAATGAAATGTAACATGTTAAAGAAGTATACATGAATATAATCATACATATATATATACACGGCTTAAGGTATTAAGAATATAAATCATGGTATATATATATACGTCATATTATATATATACATATATTTATACACATTCGGACTTAAGGCCATTTGTGTAATATAATGAATTAAGTTTCATGTTATGTAGAATATGTGGAAATGAATAAAGTATGGTATAAGTTGAGGTATTTGTACGTGAGGAGTTAAAAGAATTAGGAATTAAAAGTTAATTTCCTTAAGTGTTGGAATATGAGTTGTATTTGGAAAATACAAATTAAGAAAGTGGTGTTGGATGAAAAATGAAGAAAAGGGGGCTGATTGGGTTGCTATGGCCGAATGGCCACTTGATGGTCAAAGTAGGATTTTCTTTAAGTTATGATATGTAGTAAGAAATAAGTAAACGAGGATGTTATAAGATGTAGACTACCAGAATACTTCATATGAACAAGTCTCATGTGCACGAAAATAAAGTTTTAAAAGTTGTCTTGTGCATATCATGTTTTAAAAGATTATATGCATGTGAATAATAAACACGAGACGATCGATTTCATTGACACATGATATGTTATGTTATGTTCATGATTATGACTATGTTATGTTCGCCGGCGTGACATCGGTATCGGGGTGATAAATGTCAGGGGCATATGATTACGTATATGGCCGAGTGTAACACCGGGTCTGGGACACGGGATCTCCGTCATAGCGCGTCACCGTTAGTACATGTACATATGTTTATGATGTTTTATGTCGTATATGTACTACATGGGAAATCGATCGGTATGTCGTGTGTTATTATTCTTATGAAAAGTGCTATAGCCAATGATGAAAATGTTATGTCTTCATGTTATGAAAATGTCATGTTATGCAAGTTATGAATATGTCATTTTACGCAAGTTATGAAAATATTGTCAACTTATGAAATGTCATGTTTATGAAAAGTCATGTTTACGAAAAGTTATTTTATGAAAAGCCATGTCTACGAAAAGCCATTTTATGAAAAGTCACGTTTTATGCATCATGTCATGATCATACCCTTAGGTGGTGATTAATATATTTATACAATCATGATGCCTTAAGAGGACTAAGGAAGATTATGTACGTAGAGGTGATGGTTGTAAGTTATGACCTTAGTATAAGATGGATTAGTGTTCAAGCATGGAAGGTAGGCTAAGGATATGCTGAGGAAGAATGATATGACCCATAAGGTATGATGCAAAATCTTATGTTCTGTTTTACCCTTATATATAATGCTGTCATTTGTAAATGAAGATGTAATTATATATATTGTTACTTTATTACTACTTGTCTCTCCATGTATGATCCACATGGAGTATCTATAAAGAATACTTGCTGAGCGATTAAAAGATGGTGGTTATCGCTCATACTTGCCTCTTAACATTTCAGAGAACAGGGACCCTGATGCCGTGTTCATTGAGGAGGAACCCCAGATAGAGTATCCGTGAGCAAAGATGTAGGCTAAAGCTATGTACCTGTTGTGTGAGCTTTATTTATTGTGATGTAATAAAATTATCGTGAGAAGCTATATTTGTGGATGTGTGGATTTGAACGGTTTGTAATAATATTATGCGTGTCGTGAGCTTATTTTAAGATGCTTCCGCTATATCGATTACAATTCATGTCAACATGCACATGTATAGTATGGACGCCTTGTACTCTATGGAGTAGAGTATGGCGGGTGCACTGAGCCGGAACTCTGGTTTCGGGTGGGGCGCTACACATAAACTCTTACAGAATCATTATCGGTTGTTCATATCGATATAAAAATAATCGTTATGATCATCACATGAAAAATAAAAACATTATATCACATATAACAATCTCGAATTATAACATCTCATGAAAACGATTTGAAAACACCAATCAGCTCTCATCAGATGAGATTCGATTATGGTTTTACACATATCATGGCATATCGTGTGTTTATATCTAATATAAACAGAGTCATTTTGATCATCACACGACAAACGAATTCTGCCATATACAAATCATCTCATGAAAACGTATTGAAAAACGACATTCTTCTCTCATCATATGAAATCCGACTTGGGGTTTGTACATATATCATGCCATACGAATTCAAACAGAAAACAAATAATCACATAAGCATGATATAATCGATTTAAACGAGAACAACAAGTGTCTCTGATACTACTGTTAGGAAATCCGACAAGATCATCGCAAAACGCGCAACGGAAAAAACAAAAACTTGATCTCCGATTTCCTACCAAGGATCCATGTTGTTCGTTTAATTCGATGAAAGAAATCAAAAAAATTTTCCTCTGTAGATTCAAAATCTGCAGACGTAGGAGGTGCGAACGTAGGAGGTGTGATGGCACGATCACCCTCTGTCGGTATCCACACGAATGCTTCCACCCGGAGTGTTAGCTCTTGAACGGCGCGGCTGAGAGAACTCGTTTTTCTCCAAAAATGGCTCTAGGGTTTTTCTGATGATTGTGTGTTTTTCGTGTGTCTCTGTGTACGAGATACACAGATATATATACACATATACAGACATCAAAATCCGAGTCCTAATCGGATTAGTTGATGCCAATCAAAATCCATATCAAATGTGGATTCTATCAGGATATTCAAAATTCATATCAAATATGGATTCTCTCGTTATTATTCAATAATATATATATATATATATATATATAAAATCACCACAAAAAAAAACGAAAATAATAATAATAATAATAATAATAATAATAATAATAATAATAATAATAATTAATAGCTAATATTAATCTTATTAATATCAGCCCATACGCATTCTTGTGTGTGACCCGATAGGCCCATATTAATTGGCAGTCAGTTAAATCTCCATCAAACCAACAAGTCGTAATTGGTCTCTAGCAAGACATTACGACTACCCAATTAATACGAGTAAAGTCCAACTAGCCTAATAATAGTACATGCATTAATCCCTTTGTCACACGATATCTAGTTTGAACATAAGTCATGGTCAGCGTCATACTTATATTGTTTAAACATATGATTATTCGATCTCTAAGTAGACTGATTAAACAAATGACATTGATCACACTATCAATTCATTTGAGCACGGCCATGCATTTCACAGTCTCACTAATCGAGGGGCCCAAAGATATCTCTCTCAAAAGAGAGAGACAAATTCTATCTTGATTGTTCAATATCCTCTACATAATTTCTATCATATTCAATCATGACCTTTATTATTATCCAGTTACGGATAACATTTGATCATGTCAAAATATAATAGTCCTTATATTGGAAACTATGACAATCTCAAGTCTAAGGATTAAAACATGACTATCATGAGATTTACTTATGACGCTAATCCATGTAGTAATCTCATGATGGGTCTATCCAATACACTATTCTCTAACAAGTATCTATGAAATTGATTTGTATCACCATACACATAATCATCTTATAATTATCAAATCAATATTCATACTGGTTATAAATCATTTTATCTCTATAACAATAATGAACCAGGGACATATATCATAATTGTGTAACATAATAACCAATCAATAATGATAATAAAACCTCTTTACTAATAATAAATGTATAACATAAAACATCCAAATCATAGCCTAGGGCACATACACTAACAATTATTAAGGAAATAGACACATGACATCTTTGGTGACGTCATAAAAGCAATTTTTATTTATTTTTTAAAAGTTAAAGAAAAAAATAATTCAAAAATAAAAAAGAAAACTCCCACCCCCACCCAGCCATCAATCTCCCTTCCCTACCAATCCACTTTCATCTATCTTCATCTTCTTCTTCCATCAAAACGACGTAACAAATCTTAAATTCATCGAAGTTCAGCTGCTCAAAAGGCAAGAGAATTTACAGAGAAATATGATGAAGAGAGGTTGCATAGCCTGCGCAACTCCATCAAATCTTTCGAGGCCCACCACAGCTCTGCTCCCTCAAAGTGCATCTATCTTCAAGCAATTGTCGACCAATCACTCCTCCTTTATTATCGCCAAAGTTTATCCATTAGGTGTTTGAAAGAAAAAGCGATGGGTTGAGGATAACAGCATCTAAGAAAGTGTTTTCTTCCACTGAGCAGACTCTATCTAGCAACTGGGATGTCTCCAACTACACTGCGGCTCCCTCTTGGCTACCTAGATTCGAAGAACTTGACACTACTAATATGCTGCTGCGCCAAAGGATTATTTTCTTGGGTTCTCAGGTTAATGGCAACTTTTATTGGTTTTGTGAAAGATCTGAACTTTTATGTCGAATTTGACTGTTTTTTTTGCTTTGATTGATTTTTTTGTGGTGGGTTTATGTTTTTAAGACTTATCGTGGAAGAAGAAGATGAAGATGGAAGAAGATGGACTGGTGAGGGAGGGTGGGTGGGTATGGAGTTTTTTTATTTTTAAATTATTTTTTTCTCAGGCTTTTAAAAAATAAATAAAAATTGTCTTTACGACGTCCGCAAAATGTCATGTGCCTATATCCCTAATAAGTATGGCTGTTCAGCCAATTAGATGAAAGGCCAGATGCTACTTAAATTTTTGTGGAAAAGATTAGATACCAGATGCAATTAACTCTATTACCTATTATAATAGCTATTTTACATGCATATTTAAATGTCTATGAAATTTAAGTTGGAAAAAAAAAGAACGATCACACTGGACGTTTTGGTACCGAGCAAATTTTAGCTATAATAAGTAACACATGGGAATTGGGTTACTCCGTTAAATCATAGCCCACAGTACAGCGCGCATTTTCACCTTGGTGCGGTCTTTTTAAACTCTCCTGCTCTCGCAAGTAACGCAATTTAAACATCAACAGAGATTCATACAGCTTACAATGTTCTTAAGTATGTATGCAGCAGAACCATCAAATTCATGAATCTCATTCTCTCTCTCTCTCTTTTTTTTTTTGTAAGTATGAATCTCATTCTCGACAGGACAATGCCTGGAAGAAGGCACCTAACTTGGGCTTACCCGATAATATCATAACACATTGCTCCCCCCGACGTAATTTTCCATCAACCTAAGGAGTTACACCAGAAGAAGGCCCTTTGCAGTTTATGTATTACAAGAAATTACTCTTGGGATGACAAAGAAAAGCCTTCTTCTAGACATTCCGTTCTAATGTCTTGCATTACACGCTGAAACAAGGTGGGCTTACTCGTAACAACTGCATCCACCTGCTCCATCAACATCTTCTGCATAGATGTTTCATCATCCACCGTCCATGCATAAACCTTCTTCTTTCTCCTGTCACCATAATATAGCATCATAATGCCACCATGCACATTTTTGGTAACACAGCACTTATTCCCAGGGATTCACAAAAATACAAAAAGAACAAGATATCTAAAAAAGAGGAGAAGAGACAAAGATCAGCAACATAAAGCTCTACACCGTTTAGCACTCTACATACCCATGCACTTTTCTCATAAGCTTATCATCAACTAAGGGGTAGTAAACACCCACCACATCTGCACCTCTCATCCTCAATAATTTGGTTCTCGATCCCGTTGCAAAATCGATCATCACTATGTATCCTACCTGCAATCATGGCACCAGACATATTTCAATCAACAACAGCTGCGGCATTTGCCAAGCTTACTACTATTCCAACATCAAAGGCAGAAAGTGATTCAAAGAGAGGTACATAATCGATTTGACATGTAAAATGGTATAATAAGGAGTTTCTAGTCCACCACCAACTTGAGCTTGATTAATACAGTACGTACCGGCCTTCACTGAATACCATTAGATACAATTAGAGATGACAATCTTAGACACGACATAAAAACACGACCCGAACCTGACACGCTCTTCGCGGGTATCGGTATGGCCTTGGCTGGTTTCGTGTACAAATCGGGTAAGACCTGAAAGTTACCTGTTAAGAGCGGGTTGTGTCCGGGTATACTAGCGGGTTACTCATTTATATCCGCCATACCTGATTTTTAAATAATATATTTAAATAAAAAATTTTAAATTAATAAAGTAAAAAAAATTCACCTAAAAAAACCTAACCTAATCGGCTAACCCCCCCTTCCATTCTTCATTCTCATTTCCCTCCCTTGCTGCCCCGACGTCCCCTTATTTCTTAGTTTTTCTTCTTCCATTTCCCTATCCCGGTCGTTGACCTCCGCCACCACTACCCCCCATAAGCCATAATCCATCATCTTGTTGACTTGCTACTATTACCAGGTGAGTACTCTTGTATGTTATAGTAATAGTACCAACCACTACCAGTCGAATTTAGCAACTTTTGTATCTAGAAGTTCGTCATCTCCAATGTTCAAATATTGGAGTCTTCATGTTATCCTCTTTGACGATTTACATTATTGACTTGACTTCGAGACTTTTTTTATGTTTTGGACTTTATAAGCATTCACTTGACTAGAAAGATGCGATTTAATTTCAAGGTTTATGATATTTTTAATCTTGAACCTTTGGATCTAGACCTATTGTTGTTTCATACATTGTAACAGTAGTCGTTTAAATACATGAAACCTGAAAAATATACGAAACCTGAAAATACCTGAAAAATACATGAAATGAACCGTACACGACTTGAAATATTTGTACTTGTCAAGTTCGTGGGTATCCCGATACACGACACAAAACCTGACATGTACAGGTTCAGGTATCTACATCCATACACACGAAGCAAACGGGTAAGGTATGGGTCTGGTACTTTAACACCCAAAACCTAAAAAACACCAAACACGAAACACAACCTGTTTGACACCCCTAAATACCATTCAACAATGAAAGTTCAATGACGATGATGTACATGCCTCATTGGGGGCAGAGATTCAGTGTTACGACCCGCACCCCCGGGTTGGTTGGAAAAAAGAACAAAGGAAATCATAATTGTAAAGATAGGCGTATCGGTTTTAAACCGATCAAATCGTTGTGCCGCGCTAAGCGATATAATTAAAAATTTTTAGTATACACTAAAATTAAATAAGTGAACCATAGAAGACAAAGTCACTTAGGTGAAATAATTAAATAGGACATAAAATTAGGACACAACTAATTCTTACACTTAAATAAAAGAAAAAGGAAAGTTGGACATAGGCAAAATAATTTTGTCCCATCTTACCCCTAAAAAAGGTATCCTAGCCGTGCCCTAGCATGTATAAGTGGGAGAATAATTTTGTTATTTTTTCATTTATATTCTTATACAATGTGGAAAAATTACAAGTGGACAATTATATCCACTTTCTTCCCACTAACTCACGATTTCTTCCAAAATACCCCACTTATTCCCTCTACCCACATTGACCGCCACCCAATGCTCATGTAAGACAACTTGTCTTACAAACATCATTTCCCTCCCATCACATCCCTCTTACATACTTTTAGAAACCCCTCCAACCAAATGCTTTGCACGGCAATTTCTCTCCATTATCCATACAACCTAATGATTAAAACCTCCACTTGTTCCTCCCTAAATTCGGCCAAGAAGAACAACCAAGGCATAAAAACCTTTTTCCAAGTCATTTCCCTCATTTCATTCTTCCCACTCAAACCATAACTCTCCCACTCTCTAGAAGTATCTCCACTCCGCTCTCTCCCTCTCTAGCCAAAGTTCTTCCCTCTCCATTCTCCCCTATCATCCGAGAACTCCAATAGCACAAAGGAAGAAGAAAATCTTCCATTTTTTAAATGAGAATCAAGCCTCTAAGTTCAAGAATCCTTAAAGTAAGGACCTCATCTTCCTTTCTACAACTTCTTTCATCATACATCTCCTCACAAAGACTCAAACAGCCCTCATTTTTAGGCTCTACCCGTGAGCTACATCAAGGTGGTGGAAGGAGTTGTCTAAGTTAAACAAGTAGGAATCTTTATCATATGTTCAAATGATGATATATAAAAGAGTGTCATTTATATGCATCTACAATCTTGGATCATGCATGTTCAAAAATGTGTCATCTATATTCATCTACAATCTTGGATCATGTATGCATATGTTCAAATGATGTTTTCACTACCAATATGAAGAAAGTGTGCTTGCATGCCAATTCTATGTACTCTTATGTGTAGTACTTGAATGTAGTCATGCATATGGTTAAGATGATATATAAAAGAGTCATGCATGGTAAGTTCAGGGTACATTTAGCTCTCCTAGTGGTGTGCATGTCATATGAAATAGGAATTAAGCATGCATGCTCCATTTTCATGAAAAGTATTGGTAGCTTAATACACTTTCTTGAAAAAGTGTACTAAGAACCTCACTTTGATTCATCTTCATGTAATGTATTTATGGTGATCATCACATCTTTGATTTTCTATGATTTTTAGTGTGTTTGCATGTTAATGGACATGATTTAGCATAATTATGGTGCATCATAATTTATGCTATAATGCATGGCAATAAAAGGTGGTTTCTTTGATGATCATCACCTCATTTTCATGTATTTCCATCCAAAGATGGGTTGTTTTGGCTCCATCATTAGGCATGATTCATCACCATCATCATGATGTGTAATCTTGATGGTCATGGCTTAAGGATGTGTATTTTCATGGGTTGCATTTTCATATGTGGTTGCATGTTATTTTTATCATGATCATCACCATGATCATGATTCTTATGATCATGATTTTGGTGGAAATGACCATGCTTGAGGCTTTGTATGTTAAGATCACAAGACCAATGCATCATCATGCATCATCATAGTAGATGTTCATGATAGATTAGGGAACAAGAGAATTATTATCATTTTAGCATATATGTCACAATGAACAAGTTAAAAATCATGAGTATTTGTGTGTCTTTATGTATTCGGCCTCAGGGCCATAAGTGCATACCAAATATGTTATCTGAGTATTTACATGATTACATGTATGGCATGATATGCATATTGTATATTACATATGGAACTAAATAAAGAAAGGGGAAAAAGTAAAATGAGAAATAATAAAGTGTAACAAGCAAGATTAGAGGCTGTTCTGGAACATTGTAACCGAGACCTTTAAGGAACAAAATAGTAATTTACACATTTTAAAAATTATGGGAATTGGGCTGATTTGGAAAGGCCACAAAATAAAATAAATAATGGACAATTTAGGACAAAGAACCTAATGGTTAAAAGTCCAAAGGGGGCTGATTTAGAGGCTGAACCGAGGCCATAAACAAGAAGGGCAAAATTGAATTTCACTCCATTTAAGACATGAAACATGAGCTAAACATTGGACTCAAGACCAGAGATAGTTAGAGTCATAAAATCAATCCAACACCGAGCATCCATACATGCATATGACAAAAACACGTTTTTAAAACGAATTTTTTTATTATATGACACGACTTTACGAAAAGTTTTATCTCACGAAATGTTTTAAAGGAATTTTACGCCACATGCTTGACGAGATGATTTTATCACGTGAAACGTTTTAAAATGATTTTAAACGAACCATACCACGCGCCGACTGATTTCAACGATATAGATTTACGATGATATGATTTGTTGTTTCCACAACTTATGTTATATGATATTTTACGCTATTTTTATAACTCATGTTTTGGTAGGCCGGCCTGACGTCGGATGTCGTAGAGAGGACGTTAGAGGCATATGTTATGATGCACCTCATGACATTAGAACCTAGGTGAGAGGTAGGTGTCATGTGGCATAGATATGTTTTATCTGTGGGCCGAATGTAACACCTTTTCTGGGACAAGGGATCTCCGCCTTACATATAATATCCATGTTTTACGTTTTGGCAGAGTGTAACACTGTGTCTGGGACCCGGGATCTCCGCCATAATGCATTACCGTTAGATCTATGTACATATGATGGAACATCATGGTTGGACCATCGGGATTCATGGTTGGTACATAGACAATATGGGGAATTCAGTCGATGTGCCGTTTGTTCCGTTCGTATATGATAAACGATGCTATGTACAGGTTTGAGACAGTTTTTATACGACGATTACGAAAATGATTATATTATGAAAGGTTCTGAAAAATGATGCATGTCATTTCTTCATATGTGCATATGCATATTATCCGAGTCACCCTACCAAGAATATGCTTAGACCATCAATGGACATATGATGATTGCATAGAGTATGCTTCCAGACATAGGCATAACCAAATTGGATGAGCATAAAATATGGGTTAAAAGCTTAACGGATAAGTAAGAAGAAAGGAAACATGAAAATGAAACAATTTATTCTGTGACTTATTTTCCGCTCTTTACCTGTTTACATGTTCTCGATGTTATTTATCTTTTGTCACTGTATTTGTGAAACGAAGATGCATTATGTTATTATTTCACTGTATATATGTTATTACCTCTTCTCCCATGCATGATTCACATGACGAACCTAGGTTGAAATACTTGCTGAGCGATTCGTTATCGCTCATTCCTATTTTACCATATTGCAGAGGCTCAAGAGCTAGTTCCAGATGCCGTTGAGGATGGTACGAGAGTAGGTTACTCGTGAGCTGTCTAGTGGGCCCAAGTGATCCATTTTTTGTATTTCCACTATTCCAGACATGTATTTATATCTTTGATATATTGCTCATTATACTCGGAGATAGTTATGATGTATGCATGTCGCTCATGTTTTATTCTATCTATTTTATGATGTTTTCGCTATTTGTTACATGTTTATGACAATGTGCATATAGATGTTATCGACGCCTTGTACTTCTCGTAACAGAGTACGGCGGGTGACCGTGCCGAGACCCTAGTTTCGGGCGGGGCTACATTCAGTTTCAGCCAGTATTGCTAAAAATAACATACTTCTAACTGCTTAAAAGCTCAAGATGCACCACTGATCTCGTAAAAAAAAAATGGGCAACATGATCTACATATCTCAAAGCATATGAACAGTGATACACAATTTTGAAAAGGAAATGCGAGGATAACACATGAATCAAAACAGAGAAAACGGAAAGTTCAGAAGAGCTATAAAGGGAAAGCCCATCCAGTGAAGAAGAAACTTACCATGACATCCGGAGACAGTTTCATCACATCCCTCACAAGACTGTCACTTTTAGCCCAGATAACACAATTTTTACATCCAGTCTTCTGAACCTGAAATGTAAAAGCATTATATGTATACAGATAAAAGGGGGAAAAGAAAGGCTCCTGACGAGACAACATTGGCAAAGCTGCAGATTTTAAGTGATGAAATACCAAGACTAGATCTAACTATTTCTTTAAAAAAAAATAAAATAGACTTAATAAAAAAATAAAAACGATTCCAATAAGGTCATTAAGAATATATACACTAACTCAGAAGTGCAATGTCTGAGCAACACCATTCTTTATGGGTTTGAATCATTCTAATCTACAAAGTGCTCGAAAAGTAGACCTTAAAATCTATAAAGTATAGTTCCCTTAACTTCCCGTATTTGTCATAGGGTGGTTGCATGGGTTTTCTACATCCCTCTTCTTTGTACAGCTTCTTCATTCACAGTTTGATACCAATATCTCAATTACATTAAAAAGAAAAAAAAATGGTATTTGGCATATGTAGTGACATTCAAATTTATTTGCTACGCATCAACTTACAATGTCAACTATATCCTTTGCAAGACCTTTTTCGTATAATGGTGGTCCAACTTTTGCGTCTAGAATCACTTGTCGAACGGAACCCATTACCATCTGAAGAATATTCAAAAGGACTTCAGTAAGTCAGGATACACTATCTGGAGGACAAATATTGCGTAGGACAAATATTCCGGTGTCAAAAGTTGTTACTAGTGTTTCAAGCCCCCCACCCCCCCCCCCCCCCCCAAAAAAAAAAAGGAAGATGAAAAAGAAAGTAAAAGGTGTATGGCAACAGGAATTCAAAGAATACATCACAATATAAGGGGCAAGAACTAAAGCAATGGAAATCATGGATAAAATCACTCTTTATTAGCACGTTAAGGGTGCTGTAAAAGCAAAACAAATTGGAAAATTGTCGTAAATTGCTTTTTTATTCGAAAATTTCTTGTAACGGGATATATGAGCAGTAGCCTTTCGCAGTTGAATTCTATGATGTAGTTGCCGGCTTGCAGGTGCGTTAATGACATTGTCTCTATTGCAATCAATCCATTGTATATACCCCAAAATTTATGATATGTAACGTCCATATTACAAAAGAATCCCCAACCCCCCTCAGAGGATGATGCATCCTGAACTCGCACAAGACTGAGTGCCTTCCTAATGAAGATTATTTGGAATACATGAGCAAGAAAAGAATCTCTTTGGCATGGGGGGTTCACTGTGTTATACTGTGAGGCCTTCATTTTGGGAAGTTGAATCAAAGCATTCAGATTCATAGAAAGATTCTGCATGTTCGTTGTATGATGAGAAACCTGTGAAAGAGGAGATAGGGGATGGTCAGAACAGTCTTTTGGTATGATCCTACCAGTGAAATCCACCCAAGTTTGTGCGCAAAGCTGATGGTTTCAGATCTAGATCAGTTGCTGATGTTTTAGAAAAGGATAGCTGGAGATGGACGACTCTAAGGGGATGGAATGATGAGTTGTTTGATTTTGTGGCATCTTAATCTATTAACATGCTAATGCCCCCAGAGGATCACCGGATATGACTTTCACAAAATGTACAAGGTTCACCACGAAACTTGATATTCAAAGCGAGAACACAAGGCTAGAATGGGCTAAATTGGTTTTGGCCTGAGAAAAATGTGCTCCACATATGTATTCATAAAATGGCTTGCTTGCTGGTAGATTGAGTATTCAAGACAGGCTGGTGGACTTGGGGATACTTGGCGATAAGCAATGTTGATTCTGGCACCTACATAAAACACACGAGCACTTATTTTTCTCATTCCTTTTTCTAGTGAAAATTTGCCACCAAGGCCCCTTCACTTGGCTAGACATTGAAACACCACTGGCAAGCCAAATGCAGTCAGATATAGCTTGGCTATGCTTCACTTGCCACTGTGTAGAGTACATGGCAATACGGTGGGAAAAGAAATGCATCTTCAAAGACAAGAAAGTTTCTAAATCACACATGCGGACAAATCTGTTGCAAATTTTAAGAAGTGATTACCTTTAATGCATCTTCAATGGTAGGGACATGTACATCGTGAAACAATGGAGTACGTTCACTGGAATGAAGTTCTTCGATCTACAAAGACAAGAAAGAATGACAAACATACTATACATAGCAATTCCAAAGAACTTATAAAATCACATAACTCGCACATTAAACACAAAATCATAGATCACATAACAGAAAATTACTAGAAGATTAACCAACAGAACAACAATCAAACTTTATTCCCTGTGAGTGGGTCCTCTTTCAATATTGCACATTGTCAAGCAATATGATGCTACACACTTCAAGTTCATGTCAAATTACATCTTTTGTTGGTACTTGGAGGAAGATTAGGAAATTTAACTTGCAAAAAAAAAAAAAAAAAGATTAGGACATTTAAGAAAAAGTGGGATATTGCTGTTAATATATGTATAAACCATAGTGTATTTGCCAAAAAGAATTTGTTTTTGAGGCATTTCCATGTAGTTATGGACCTAACATCTTGTATATCTTTGCGATCAATGAAAAGTTTACTTAAAAAGAAAAAAGTTGTTCATATCACCATGAACTAAATTCTTGAGCCTACATATGTCTGATCAAAATGATTCTAAATCTATTCAGTTGACAATATTAACTGATCTCACATGTCAACTGCTTTCTTATCATGCAGAAAGGTAATATGTAACTGCTTTAAGAATTGGCTAGGGAATTCTAGCTTTAGCTTCTTAACCCCCCCCCCCCCCAACCAATAACATTATGTTGGTAAAACATGGATTGCAGCGGTATATTAATCTTTACACGAAGAAAGTTGCTTTCCATAATTATTCATCACAATCTTTACACGAAGAAAGTTGCTTTCCATAATTATTCATCACAAACCTTTATGTGGAAAGTATGTGTGAATAGAGTATAACGGATAGGAGGATAGGAATAATGCATCTTTAATGTAATTAAATACCGAATATACTAGATATACATCAGAATCAATTCGTAGTAATTCTTGATTCTTATCTTCTCTAATCAGTGAGATCCTATTGATCTCAAATTCAAATTGCTTTGATGTATAGAAGATCTTATAATTATTAAAGTCTTCACTCAAAGGCTATAAATAGCCCTCTGTATGTGTAAACGTAATACATGAAAAGATCTTATCTTCTTTATCATAGCCATCGAGTCATACTCTACATCCAATACCATCGAGCACTCTTCCGCTCCACACAATACAGTTAGGGCAGGGTCTTCCAACTCCCAATATGGTGGGATTCCTATGGTTGTTACAGGCTACAAGCTGATTGGTAGCAACTATCTCTCCTGGTCCAATGCCATAGAGATGTTCATCACTGAAAAGGGCAAAGAAGACTACATCACTGGTATTATTATTGCTCCAGCTGCCATTGATCCTAAAATTCAGGGGCTGGAAGGTAGAAACTAGCATGGCCATGTCCTAGCTTGATAGATCCATGGATCCTGACATCAGTGAAGATTTTCTCGTTTACTCCACAACTAAAGAAATTCGGATTACATCAAGAGATGTACTCCAATAAGGACAATACATTTGAGTTGTATGAGGTTGAAGCTCACCTTCAGGATATCAAGAAAGGTGACATGATTATCATTAAATACTCACACAACTCACACACGCATGGCAGCAAATGGATGCCTTTGTGATGTGTGATTGAGACACGCAAGAAACGATCTTCTTTCTGATTCGATCTAAATCTCCCGTGATTGCGGAACGTTGATCAAGAACTCCTCGTAACTCTTGAGCGTGCACAATTTTCATTTGGTTGTTGCGTTAAAACCTTCAAATTCGTTGAATTAGCGTGATCTAGAACCCTTTTGGAAGAACCCTATGCGTGAATTCACAAACTTCTTATGGACGATTCGATACCATAACACCCGCTTTTGATGTTCATGCAGAATCTATTTGATCAAATATCAAAACACAAGAACAATTATTCAACTCAGAATTTATGTGGAAAATATTTTTATTCATCAAAAATCTTGTTAAAAACCTAATCCAACCAGGAGACTGAAAACTTATCATAAGCCCATCCTAACAGTTAGTGAGTTTCTAAGTATATCAATAAACTAATCAAAACATAATAAAGTAATAATTTACAAAATATTGGGCTATAGCAATTGAATCTCTATTCGATCTGCATCACTTTGAGTCCTATAAATGGACTTGTAATGCTGATGCTTGGCGTTATAAAGAGCTTATAGAAACCAAATGAGTATTTGTAGCGCCCCGACCCGGACAGCGGATCCGAACCGGTGCACCCGTCGTAGCTTACTGAGAAGACTACAAGACGTCTCATCTCTCGAATACATATCATCAATGACGTAAGAGAAATAAGCGCGGAAACATGTATAAAATAAAGTCTAAAACCATTAACTGTGTATTCCCAAAAACATAAGTAATAAAAATTGGTTATGGACGCAGTCATCTACATCCTCAACGAACGAAAGAAAGCTAAGGTAATAAGATACATCTAAAACAAATCCCAAGATAAGCTCTAAACGTCCCATTCAGCCCACTCGCCGTCGTCTTCTATGAAAATCATGTCATAACTAGGCTCATCTGCAAAACAGAGGTAGTACCCTTAGCGAAAAACGCTAGCAAGTAACCCGCTTATAAGACATACGGGATCATCACATGGCAAGACATGAGTAGTATTTAAATCAAGGGGTTGATGGGGCACATGTTTTGTATACTTTGAAGAGCATAGATTACTAGCATGACAGCATAAGAGCAGTAACTCATAAACATTCAACAGTTCAATAGCCATCAAGTTATAAATCAATCATACCGTAACGACTCACGTGATACATGACAAAATATGCACTACACTACACAGTCACAAATGCTTATGCAATTCTTTTCAAAACAGTGCAATGCATGTCACAATGTCCGGTCACATAACTTTATACTCTGTGGTGGGCCACAGCTTGTCTTTATACCCTGTGACGCACCACAGCTCAACTTTATACCATGTAATGTGTCACAGCTTGTCTTTATACCCTATGACACATTACAGCTCACTTTATACCCTGTGATGGTTACAGCTTGTCTTTATACCCTATAACACATCACAACTCATTTCGCAAACTTTATACCCTGTGCCGAGGCACAGCTCTTATCAAATCATAATGCAAATGCAAGTGTCATGATGCAAGAATGCACGTTCACATATCAATCACATTCTCCAATTGCATACTTCAATCACATTCTCACTCTCATCGTATCTTCACAAGCTTAAACCTACCTCACATAAGCTTTCACACTAAGGATACGAGGAATGAAGTAAATTCTTCTCACACGTTCCATTTGAACCCTACCGAAGCTTCAAATTTTCATTCTTAACCCCTTAGATCATATACCTTAAAGTCCGGTTCAAATACATTACGAAGTCTCCCCCGTTGATTCACCATCCTAAATCGTGTTCCCAAGCCTTAAACTAGCCTCAATCAGGTCCTAAGAAGTCACTACGGTCACCCCAAAGGATCCCCTAACTTCCCTCTTTCTTCCCTTAATTTTCCACAAAACAGGTGGACGCCATACCCTGACGTCTATCGATCGACGTCCATCTGAGGGACGTCGATCTCTCACTCAACCTACGTCGATCGATCTACGTCCTTCTGAGGCACGTCGATCGCTCACTCATCCTACGTCGATCGATCTATGTCCTTCTGAGGCACGTCAGGCTCTCACTCACTATACGTCGATCGATCGACGTACGTCATACCCTGACGTCGATCGATCGACGTCATCGCTCCCAGAATCTTCATCCTGCGATTTCTGCAGAAACTGCAGAAATAACCCCCAATTCGATCCCAACTTCCTTCCAAACCATTCCAAGCCTATTCCCCCTATCAATCCACGCTTAATTCATCCAAACATCATCTTTCACAGACACATCAAAGGTTCAAGCCTAAAACTCGAATCATTCATCCAACAAACCCAAAAATCTCATCTTTTCACTCTCTCTTCCCTTCAACCGCAAATATCAACAAAGTAGGGTTCAAGGGATTGGGATTTGCAGGATTTCACAAAATCAACAACGACAACAAATGATTTTCAACATATAATGGCCAAATCTCGAAAACAAAACACATAAGGCACATATAAAATCACGGAAAGAAACTACTACATGGTGATCCAATTTTGATGAGTTAATTGCACCTGGTATCCATTCTTTTCCACAAAGTTTTAAGTAACATCCAATGTTTCATGAAACACACTTGCCATCCAGACTTATAGGGTTAATAGACACCTGGCATCCGGCAACCGGGAAATCACCTACTATAGGCGGTTTTTAGCAATTTTTCTTTTATTTTTCACTTTTCTCCCACTTGGCGCCCAAAATTTTCAAACCATGGTTAATTCCACTTTCTTTCAACCATCTTTCTCTTTCTCCTGTGATGCTTTCTGCTATAAAATAACCTGCAGCAGAGGCAGCTAAAGGAAAGAGGGTCTTGTGAAAGATTGCAGGGTGTAGAAATGGTGGATAACACGAGACTAGCTTTGAGTTTTGCACGGAAGCATGCTTTTCTGCTTCAATGGGGAAGTCGACTGCATTTATTGGAGAATTCGTTTGAGATTGAGATTTAATTTTCAAGTAGAGAGATGAAGAGCATGAAGCATTCAGACAGGGTTCAAGTAGAGAGATGAATTTCAATCCTGAACGGTATGTCATGCAATCACTTTGAATATTGAGTTTGACACAAAATTGACCCAAAGAACAGCAGGAGCAAGAGAGATTTCATTCCTTCCTTTCGCTCTCGTAACCGGAATCGGTGGTTAAGCAGAGCAATCTAGTCATGGGGAAACCTGGCTCCAGGACGAACGGAGAATCCAATGCGGACCGCAAATTCGAGAAGAAATTGCAGTTCTATGCTAAGGTGAGGGATACAGTCACTGCCTTGGGAGCTCAAAAGGCTATTAAAAAGAAAAAGAAACTACGGAGCCGGCAAAAGAAACTAAAGGCATATGATCTCTCCTCTCTTTCGGAGGTTCTGCCTGACATTGAACTCCCTCGTCAGAAAGGAACGTATTTAATGATCCGAATTTCCAGGCAGATCCAGTTAATGCAGTTTATCAACATCTCCTGAAGACTCAGCCGGCTGTCGAGCAAAAACAGAAACCAAAACATGGGAAAGGTAGAAAGAAACCTAAAGGCAAAAAGCAAAAACCTTTAACTGGTTCTCAGCCAATGGAAGTTTGATTTGCGAGATTGGCATGTCAGCACCTCAGCAATATATGGTTAAGCTTTGGTTAATCCATGACTGGAGCCTCTTGGGTTGACGATGTTACTACACTGTTTTGTAGATATTCATAAGTTGGAAAGTTATTTTGTGTACCTATTAACAACTTCTCGCTGATGCCAGTAGACCATCTAAGGCAGAGGATGGTAAATTTTCACAACTGCTGGTTAGGAAATTATGTTAACCCTTTAAAGTGTGAATTAGACCTTGGATTATCGCAAAAAAAAAAAACTCCATGAACAACTGGAGCATAACCCAACTCGAAGAAGAAGGAGAAGATAAGTAGAAAGAGTGATGAATGTGAGATCAGGAGACTTGGGTTTGGTAATGTGGGGAAGAAATGAGGGAATTTGGGTTTCTGCTGACATTGTTGGAGAAAGAAGAGGGTAGGAGAAAGGAAGGTGGATTGGTAGGGAAGGGAGGTGGATGGCGGGAGTGGAGGGTGGGGTGGGGGTTTTCTTTTTTATTTTTGAATTAGTTTTTCTTAAACTTTTATTTTTCCTTTAATTTTGAAGGTAAAATTGTGAACTTAGGTTAAAGTTGGGTTAAAAGTATGGTTAAATCCGGTCAAAGGTCGATTTCAGCGGTCAACGGTCGACCAGCAGGTCATCTGGATGCCAGGTGTCTATTAACCCTATAAGTCTGGATGGCAAGTGTGTTTCATGAAACATTGGATGCTACTTAAAACTTTGTGGAAAAGAATGGATACCAGGTGCAATTAACTCCAATTTTGATATCAAAAAAAATAGGCCTTTTTCTTTCGCAAAACGTAGGAACTTATAAGTAGATTACTTGCATGTGATTACTCGAAGAAGAATTGAAGAACGGAAGAAGATTGGATTGAAGATCTTGAAGAATCTTCCCTAGGGTTGCAAAGGAGAGAAAAATCGCCTAAGGAGGAAGGAGGAACGTCGGTTTTCTGATAAATGAGTCAGAAACTGACGTTCTGTCAGTTTTGATATGGGAAGGGTGAAATTTGAGTTTCTAAATTATATCCTATTATCTCATTTATCTTAAAGGATTAAATTCTAATATTTAATTCTAAAATTAAATGCTACTTAATTCTATATTTAATCCTTTCAATAAATTTCAATTAATTCTAATACTAAATTCTTAATTCATTATTATTAATTGTCCTTAATCACATTTAATTTTCGTTTTATCCCATAATTATTCTACGGAGGGTGCAGGGCATAACATTCCACCTCCCTTATAAAAAGTTTCGTCATCGAAACTGACGTACCTTATTGGAAGAGATGTGGGTACAACTCCTTCATTTGATCTTCAAGCTCCCACGTGGCCTCACGCTCCGTATGGTTACTCCGTTGAACTTTGACATACGGAATCACGCGCTTACGTAGGACTTGATCTTTCTTATCCACAATCTTCACTGGATGTTCTTCATATGTGACATCTTCTCTAACATCCAGTGGTTGAGCCTCAAGGACATGGCTCAGATCCGACACGTATTTCCTCAGTTGAGACACATGAAATACATTGTGAACTTGGGATAAGATTGGAGGCAACGCTAGTCGGTAGGCTCTTTCTCCAACGTTGCCAAACACCTCGTATGGACCTATATATCTAGGGCTTAACTTGTCCTTCATTCCGAACCTCGCCACTCCCTTGGTGGGTGAAACTCGTAGATAAACCTTTTCACCTTCCTCAAACTCCAAGGGTCGCCTTTTAGTATCGGCCCAACTCTTACTGCGATCTTGCGCCACCCTTAGCCTTTCTCTTATCATTTTCACTTTCTCAATTGTTTGTTCAACCAACTCTGGTGCAGTTATCGATCTTTCCCCAACTTCGTCCCAACAAATCGGGGACCTACACTTGCATCCATATAGAGCTTCAAACGGTGCCATGCCAATTGTACTGTGATGGCTATTGTTGTATAAGAACTCCATCGGTTTCAACATGTTATCCCAGTTCCCTTTAAAGTCCAATGTGCATGCTCTCAGCATGTCCTCCAAAGTTTGAATGGTCCTCTCAGACTGTCCATCCGTTTGTGGGTGATAAGCTGTGCTCATCCTTAACTCAGTGCCCATGGATTTTTGGAAAGCCATCCAAAACTTGGAAGTGAACCTGCGATCACGGTCCGATACAATACTGACGGGAATTCCGTGCAAGCTCACAATGTTATCCACATATATATTGGACAATTTCTCATAAGATGTACCATGTGGCATAGCTATGAGGTGAGCTGACTTTGTCAAGCGATCGACAATTACCCAAATCATCTCATTTCCATTTCTGGTTTTGGGCAACCCCATCACGAAATCTATAGTCACATGTTCCCACTTCCATTCTGGGATTTCAAGTGACATCATCAAACCACCAGGTCGTTGATGTTCTGCTTTGACTTGTTGGCATACTAAACATCTCTCAACATATTCTACAATGCTTCTCTTCATCCCTATCCACCAATAATTCCTTTTGAGATCCTTATACATTTTTGTGCTCCTGGGGTGGATAGACATTCTCGAGTTATGCGCTTCGCGAAGCAATTCCCTTCGAAGTTCATCATTATTTGGCACGCACAACCGATTCTGGAACCATAGACTCCCATCTTCTCTCAACTGGAAATCTCTTACGGGACCCATGTTCAATTTGTCACGGATTTCCTTCAGTGCTGCATCGTCGTACTGAGCTTCTTTAATTCTTTCTACCAAGTCTGGACTGATGGATAGAGCTGTAAGGACATTTGCCACTAAGTCTATAACATCCAGACCGAACTCTTCGATCTCGCGCTCTAAAGGAGACTGTCTTGCGTGGCTAGATTTTCGGCTCAATGCGTCTGCCACTCTATTTGCTTTTCTCGGATGATAGTTGATGGTTAGGTCGTAATCTTTAAGTAATTCTAACCATCTCCTTTGTCTCATGTTAAGCTCCTTCTGCGAGAATAAATATTTTAAGCTCTTGTGGTCAGTGAACACGGCACACTTTTTTTCCATATAAGTAGTGTCTCCAGATCTTAAGAGCGAACAATAGTGCCGCGAGTTCTAGGTCATGCGTCGGATAATTCTGCTCATATGGTTTCAACTGCCTCGACGCATACGAAATAACTCGTCCATTTTGCATCAAGACACAACCTATAAACAGAAAGTTAGTTTAAGACTGGCATATGTATATACAATGCATTAGTTGTATGGATATACATACCTAGTCCTTTCTTGGACGCATCACTATAGATCACGAAACCGTCGGTGCCGGAGGGTTGCGCCAACACCGGGGCAGTGGTCAATCGCTTCTTGAGCTCAGAAAAGCTCTGCTCGCATTCAGCAGTCCATTCAAACTTAGTCTTCTTCTGAGTAAGTCGACTCAATGGAACTGCTATTGTTGAGAATCCCTCAACGAACTTCCTATAGTAGCCTGTCAAGGCTAGGAAGCTTCTGACTTCGGTCACGTTTGTAGGTCTCGACCATTCGGTAATGGCTTCTATCTTCTTAGGATCCACAGAGATCCCGTCCTCCGAAATCAAAGGCTACACTTCCTAGCCAAAATTCACATTTGCTGAATTTGGCATAAAGCTTCTGTTGCCTCAAAATTTCCAACACCACTCTTAGGTGTTCTGCATAGGATTGTTCATCCGGCGAGTAGACCAAGATATCATCGATGAACACCACCACAAATTTGTTCAACTGTGCTCGAAACACGGTGTTCATCAAGTCCATAAAAGCTGCTGGGGCATTAGTCAATCCGAAAGGCATCACCAAAAACTCATAATGCCCATATCGAGTCCGAAAAGCTGTTTTAGAGACGTCAACTGCTTTCACGGGCAACTGATGATACCCCTGGCGAAGGTCAATCTTTGAGAACAATCGGGCACCTTTCAATTGGTCAAATAAGTCCTCAATCGTTGGCAGAGGATATTTGTTCTTAATGGTGATTTTGTTCAACTCGCGGTAATCAATGCATAACCGCATGCTGTCATCTTTCTTCTTCACAAACAGTACTGGAGCTCCCCACGGTGACACATTGGGACGAATCAACTTCTTATCTAACAACTCCTGAAGTTGTCCCTTTAGCTCCTTAAGTTCAGCTGGAGCCATTCTGTAGGGTGCCTTAGATATAGGCTCGGCTCCGGGAATCAAGTTGATCTCAAACTCCACTTCTCTTGATGGCGGAATTCCCGGCAAATCATCCGGAAACACGTCCTTAAATTCATTTGATTACCGGAATCTGATCTATGGAGGAAACTTCTTGCTTCGAATGCATATACCACTCTTCTTCACAGCCTTGTAAGCCTTGATCTCCGTCAGGTATATCTTCTTCGGGGCTTTGATTAGCTTGACGTTTCCTTGTGCTGTTATTTCATTCATTTCAGGGTCCTTAACGGTCACTTGCTTAAGTCTGCAGTCAATATTGGCATGATACTTGGTCAGCCAATCCATGCCTAATATCACATCAAAATCCTTCATCGTAATTGGAACCAACGTAACGGGAAACACATTCCCATCCAACTCCAATTCACAGTCCTTATACTGGTGATGTGAAACCAATACTTGTTCACCAGCTGCCTGCACCCTGAAGGGGGTTTCAAGCCATTCGGGTAGACAGTCGAGTCCTTTGACGAACCGCTTAGAAATGAATGAGTGACTCGCTCCACTATCAAACAATACGTTTGCAGGCACTTTATTAACTAAAATCGCACTTGAACACAGAGTGTAACACATAAAATTTTCATATAATGCACAGTCACTTTCAACTTAAGCTACTAAAATTCAACTTAAACAACTAATATTTAACTTAGATCATACCTGTCACCACATCAGTGCTCTCCTGTACTTCAGCGTCAGACATGACATGTACTCTCGCGTTGGGCTTGGGCCTGCCCCTTTGTTGCTGCGACGGCCCTGCTTCTCCTTGTGGCTTTTGCTTCCACTCGGGACAATCCTTTATTCTATGGCCTGTCTTCCCACACTTAAAACATGCTCCCGTCTTCTTCCAACATTCCCCAACATGACTTTTCTGACAATGGGGGCACACTCCGGACGCCTGACGATCAAGCTGATTCTGTTGTGGTGCCCTCTGGAACGGTCCAGCCTGCCTTTTTCGGGGAATTTTGACCCAACGTCCGGGTCTACTCCCACTCCTATCATCTCTCGGCCTCTTGTTAGTATCGTCACAAGCCTCTCTAGGCTGTGACCTGCGCATGTCACTCTCCACTCGATAGCAAGCATCCAACATCTCCTCGAAGGTTTTCAGACTAGACCCCGCGATAGCCGTCCGAATGCGAGGGTTCAAACCTTGCTCAAACTTGAGCATCTTCATCCTGTTGTTCTCCAATACCATGGGCGTGAACTTTCCCAAGGCGTGGAACCTGTCGGCAAAATCTGAAATGGACATTCTTTCTTGCTCTAATTTGTCAAAGTGCCTCATCTTCTCTAAAATGGCAGTCTCAGGTACATAATAGTCATTGTAGGCCTCGACAAATTGTCGCCACAAGATAGGGGGGTCATTTTCGGCAGAATACCATTCCACCAAGCATTTGCTCTGCCGCTCAGTAAGGGCGTGGCTACATCCACCTTAAGTTCCTCAAGCACTTGCACCAGCCTGAAGCACTTCTCAACCTCATCCAGCCAAAATTCTGCCACCTCTGGGTCAGTGGCCCCCTCGAAGGTTGGGGCATACATCTTTTGCATCTCCCCAATGTAATATCGAATATCGTGCTGAGGCGATGGTGGCGGAGGGGGCTGTTGCTGCTGCTGTTGGGCAACTCCTTGTGCTATCACTGTGATAGCGTCCATTAGTTCCTGGGGAACTACCATCTGCGGTGGTGGAGGGTTCTCATTCCCGTTGCCACCGTTTCCTTGGTTATCTTTTCTGGGAGGTATTGTCTGCAAAATCAACGCTTATTAGCATTCAGCAATTCCAAAAGTAAATACTGAAGGCCCATATGCGTTGTACAAGACGGAACTCGTAAACCGGAAGAAAATAAAACTGATGGTGAATTAAGTTTTATCACGCTCGCACACACCCAACCCAATCAAACTTATATTTAAGATCATGTACTTAGACCAATCGTAGCTTAGAACTCTACATGACATAACCTAGGTCTCCGAGGTAGATCTGAAGCCTAGGCTCTGATACCACATGTAGCGCCCCGACCCGGACAGCGGATCCGAACCGGTGCACCCGTCGTAGCTTACTGAGAAGACTACAAGACGTCTCATCTCTCGAATACAAATTATCAATGACGTAAGAGAAATAAGCGCGGAAACATGTATAAAATAAAGTCTAAAACCATTAACTGTGTATTCCCAAAAACATAAGTAATAAAAATTGGTTATGGACGCAGTCATCTACATCCTCAACGAACGAAAGAAAGCTAAGGTAATAAGATACATCTAAAACAAATCCCAAGATAAGCTCTAAACGTCCCATTCAGCCCACTCGCCGTCGTCTTCTATGAAAATCATGTCATAACTAGGCTCATCTGCAAAACAGAGGTAGTACCCTTAGCGAAAGACGCTAGCAAGTAACCCGCTTATAAGACATACGGGATCATCACATGGCAAGACATAAGTAGTATTTAAATCAAGGGGTTGATGGGGCACATGTCTTGTATACTTTGAAGAGCATAGATTACTAGCATGACAGCATAAGAGCAGTAACTCATAAACATTCAACAGTTCAATAGCCATCAAGTTACAAATCAATCATACTGTAACGACTCACGTGATGCATGACAAAATATGCACTACACTGCACAGTCACAAATGCTTATGCAATTCTTTTCAAAACAGTGCAATGCATGTCACAATGTCCGGTCACATAACTTTATACTCTGTGGTGGGCCACAGCTTGTCTTTATACCCTGTGACGCACCACAGCTCAACTTTATACCCTGTAATGTGCCACAGCTTGTCTTTATACCCTATGACACATTACAGCTCACTTTATACCCTGTGATGGTTACAGCTTGTCTTTATACCTTGTAACACATCACAGCTCATTTCGCAAACTTTATACCATGTGCCGAGGCACAGCTCTTATCAAATCATAATGCAAATGCAAGTGTCATGATGCAAGAATGCACGTTCACATATCAATCACATTCTCCAATTGCATACTTCAATCACATTCTCACTCTCATCGTATCTTCACAAGCTTAAACCTACCTCACATAAGCTTTCACACTAAGGATACGAGGAATGAAGTAAACTCTTCTCACACGTTCCATTTGAACCCTATCGAAGCTTCAAATTTTCATTCTTAACCCCTTAGATCATATACCTTAAAGTCTGGTTCAAATACATTACGAAGTCTCCCCCGTTGATTCACCATCCTAAATCGTGTTCCCAAGCCTTAAACTAGCCTCAATCAGGTCCTAAGAAGTCACTACGGTCACCCCAAAGGATCCCTAACTTCCCTCTTTCTTCCCTTAATTTTCCACAAAACAAGTGGACGTCATACCCTGACGTCTATCGATCGACGTCCATCTGAGGGACGTCGATCTCTCACTCAACCTACGTCGATCGATCTACGTCCTTCTGAGGCACGTCGATCGCTCACTCATCCTACGTCGATCGATCTACGTCCTTCTGAGGCACGTCAGGCTCTCACTCACTATACGTCGATCGATCGACGTACGTCATACCTTGACGTCGATCGATCGACGTCATCGCTTCCAGAATCTTCATCCTGCGATTTCTGCAGAAACTGCAGAAATAACCCCCAATTCGATTCCAACTTCCTTGCAAACCATTCCAAACCTATTCCCCCTATCAATCCACGCTTAATTCATCCAAACATCATCTTTCACAGACACATCAAAGGTTCAAGCCTAAAACTCGAATCATTCATCCAACAAACCCAAAAATCTCATCTTTTCACTCTCTCTTCCCTTCAACCGCAAATATCAACAAAGTAGGGTTCAAGGGATTGGGATTTGCAGAATTTCACAAAATCAACAACAACAACAAATGATTTTCAACATATAGTGGCCAAATCTCGAAAACAAAACACATAAGGCACATATAAAATCACGGAAAGAAACTACTACATGGTGATCCAATTTTGATATAAAAAAAATAGGCCTTTTTCTTTCGCAAAACGTAGGAACTTATAAGTAGATTACTTGCATGTGATTACTCGAAGAAGAATCGAAGAACGGAAGAAGATTGGATTGAAGATCTTGAAGAATCTTCCCTAGGGTTGCAAAGGAGAGAAAAATCGCCTAAGGAGGAAGGAGGAACGTCGGTTTTCTGATAAATGAGTCAGAAACTGACGTTCTGTCAGTTTTGATATGGGAAGGGTGAAATTTGAGTTTCTAAATTATTTCCTATTATCTCATTTATCTTAAAGGATTAAATTCTAATATTTAATTCTAAAATTAAATGCTACTTAATTCTATATTTAATCCTCTCAATAAATTTCAATTAATTCTAATACTAAATTCTTAATTCATTATTATTAATTGTCCTTAATCATATTTAATTTTCGTTTTATCCCATAATTATTCTACGGAGGGTGCGGGGCATAACAGTATTTAAGTTTCTGAATTGCCTAAACACTAACCTTCATAGAGTGAAAGGCAAAATCTTAGGCACAAAATCTCTCTCTAGTCTCAAGACTGTTTTCTCTGAAGTCAGATACGAGGAGAGCAGAAGGAAGCTGATAGTGAGAACTCCACCAATGCTATTCTCTAATAGCTCAGCACTTATAGCTAAATGGCCATTCAATACATCTGATGGCTCAGCACTTGTAGCCAAATGGCCATCCCACACATCAGTTCAATAGAAAAGACTTTCTGTAACTAATGCAAAAAATATGGTCATACTATAAAGGAGTGCTGGAAATTGCATAAAAAACCTGCAGCAGGACAAGACACTAAGAGAAACACCAGCTGACGATCTTCAAAACCACCTGGGAACAACTCTAGTTATGCCAATGTAGCATCTTTTGAACGACCAACTAGTAAAAACCTGCCAACCAAAGATTAGATTAAGGATCTTCTCATGCTATTAAATCAACAGCAACCATAAGCTGAACCCATTCAGGCTTCTATGGCCGATGCAGGTAATCATGGCTGCGGTCATACCCAATCTTGGATAGTTGACTCAGAGGCCCTTAAATAAAAATTGATGACATATAAAATTTGTCATGTATTTTTCTCACCTACTGAATGCTTATTCCAGGAGATAAGTATGAAGGTAAAGATTGATTGTGGTAGGAAAATAAGAAGTGTATTCCTACTTCAAGCTGGACAAGCACAACCTTGTGCACTTTACGGTCAGAGTAATAAAGATCAGCCAGGATCAACTGATATTACTAAGGATCCAATTCTTAACCAAATACTGCTCTGGCATAAGAGACTAGGTGATGCGTGCTTAGTGAAATCTCACGCTCCCAAAAGATCTCTCTTAACAAGAAATTGAGTAACCATTGATTAGATCAATAATCTTCGAACTAAGAATCTTGGTGGATCCTTGAAAAGCTTCTTCAACTCTTTAGATTAAGATTTATTTGAATCAGCGTCAATGCTCCTTGATGGCACATCACTAGTACATCTAAATTTTCAATATTTAAATAAAATTTTGCCATCTTTATTTACTGAAATTGTACTAGACTACTAACACATGACATTTGCCAACTTGCTAAACACACCAGACTTACATATCCTATTAAGTTATACGAGGAGAGTCACCCATTCAACCTTGTTTGCACGGATATTTGGGACCTTAAAGGGTAAGAATATATTGGAACTAGGTGATTCATCTTTGTAGATGATCATACCAGGGTAACATAGGCATATTTACTAAAACACAAATCAAAGGAAAGTCAGGTTTTTTGGGTTTTATAGACTTATACAAAACCAGTTTGGAATAAATATTAAAACAATAAGATCAAATAATACATCAGTGTATTTGGACAAGCCTTTGAAACAATTTATGAATGATGAAAGGATTTACCATCAAACCTCATGTGTAGACACACCCCAAAAAAACGAGGTTGCTAAAAGAAAAACAGGCACTTATTAGAAGTAACAAGAGCTTTAATGTTCTCTATGTAAGTACCTAAGCAATATTGAGGGAAGTTGTACTTATAACAATATATCTCATAAATATAATGCCTTCAGTACTAAGTTTTCACACACCTAAACAGAAATTACTTCTCAGTTACCCACACGCACAAATGCTGTCTGAACTCCACTTAAGGTGTTTGGGTGCACAACCTATATGCATATACAACCATTATATAGAAGCAAGCTCGACCCTAAGTCAATAAAATATATTTTCATCAGGTACTCAGGCATACAAAAAGGGTTTAAGTGTTACTTGAAACCTCAACATCACATACTCCTCATATTTAGGAAGTATACCAAACACTACAGAATCCAAACCCCTGTCCAGTCTCCCATTACTATAGTCTGTACATGCAGAAACACTGAGAACCATCCTGAAACACAATCACCCGATGAGTCAAGTAACCAGCAACCCGAACATAATCTAGACTTAGAGGACAGACCTACAGCTCTCAGAAAGGGGATAAGATAGTGTATCAAACATCCACTTTATAATTTTATGACCTACTTGAAACTTAAATCTCAGTTCAGACCTTTACCACTAACTTGGTACCACGTTTGTGCATAAAGACATCATTGAAGCCTTAAGAATACGACACTAGAAACATACATCGAATGTGGAAATAAGCACACTACTTAAAACTAACATCTGAAACATCAGTCCACTGCTTAAGGGAATAAAATTAGTTGGATGTAGTTGGTTTTGCTCTGTTAAGTACACCTCTGATGGAACTCTTAACAGGTACAAAGCTAAGCTAATGGCGAGTGACTAGAGGCTTTACTCAAACCTATAATATAGAGTACTTAGAGACCTTTGCACCTGTTGCAAAAGTAAACACAGTAAGAGTTATATTTTCTTTAGCCATGAATCTTGATTGGAACTTATATCAGGTGGACATTAAATGAAATTTTAAATGGAGAATTACAGGAAGAGGTTAACATATATATTACACTAGGGTTTAAGAATAACACAAACGGCGGTATGGTTTGGAAACTATAGATCACTTCATGGTTTAAAGCAGTCCACCAGAGGTTGGTTTCAAAAATTTACAAGCGTTGTAATAGAGCAAGGTTATCAGTCACGTCATAGTGATCACACACCATTCATACACATATCTACAGAAAGAAAAATTACTCTTTTAATTATTTATGTCAATGATATCATAATTATATGTGATAATCTATAAGGCATTAAGCAGACCAAGGAGACATTGTCAAGACAATTTGAAGTTAAAGACCTTGGGCAACTAAAGAACTTTCTTGGTATGGAAGTAGCCCGAAATAAACAAGGCATGAGCATTTCCCAAAGCAAGTATCTACTTGACTTGCTAATATAAACATGAAAGCTAGGTTGTAGACTTGCTCCAACCCCTGTAGAACCAGGCTACAAAACTAAGAAATTATGAGAAACACCCATTGATAAACTTATATTTCAGAAGGAAAACGAGTTTACTAGTCACATATGAGACCAGATTTTTGTTACGCAGTAAGATCTATCAGCCAGTTCATGCACGAACCTATTAATGAACGTTTTAAAGTTTCTATAAGAATCTTCAGGTACTTGAATAGGTCACCAAATCAGGACTTACATTTTAGAAAAATAGGAGATAGATCCATTATTGTACATACACATGACTACTGGGTTGGATCTAAAACAGATAGGAAGTCGACCACTGCATACTGCACTTGTGTATCGGGTAATCTGATCGCATGGAGTCAGAAGCAAGTAGTTGCAGCAAGAAACAGTTCAGAAGCTGGCTAAGAGATTTGGCATTGGGCATATGCGAAGGACCATGGCTTAAGAGGGTACTAAATGATCTTGGACAGAAACTATACAAGCCCATCCAAGTGTATTGTGATAATACATATGCTATTCACATGGCAAAAAATCATGTTCAGCATGGATAATCCAAGCATGTAAAGATTGATAGATATTTAATATGTGAGAAGCCCGAGAACAAAAAAATTATCCTGGAGCATATTCCTACAAAAACACAGCTGGCAGACATACTCACTAAACCTGTTTTCATCAAGGTCTTCTAATCATTATTGTCCAAGCTTGGTTGTATCAATATCTACATCCAATCTTGAGGTGTGTGTGGAAAGCATGCGTGAATGGAGCATAACAGATACGAGGGCAGGAATAATGTATCATTAATGTCATTAAATACCGAATATCCTAGATAGGAATTAGAATCAAGTAGGAGTAATTCTTATCTTCCTTAATTAGTGAGATCCTATTGATCTCAAATTCAAAATGTTTCCATGTATAGAAGATCTTATAGTTATTAGCATCTTTACTCAAAGACTATAAATAGTCATCTGTACATGTAAACATAATATATGAAAATACAATTCATTCTTCTCACTTTTTAAAGATTCAGTTTTTTAATGCATATTCAAAATAGCTATGAAGCAAGTAAAGAGTTTGCACATTTACAGCTTAAAGAAAACCAAAAAAAAGGGTCCACATAAACGATAATCAGAACTTAAGAAAAGAATATTCCCATGAAGATTTCAAAGGTGTTTAAGCCAAGCCTAATACAGCAATATAAGTTGTAGGTCAGTGAGATCTTAAGTTCTGTGAATAGCGGGAAGCCCTCTCTCTCTCTCTCTCTCTCTCTCTCTCTCTCTCTCTCTCTCTCTCTCTCTCTCTCTCTCTCTCTCTTCAGGGTGAATGAGAGTGCTCTTTTTTCCCTTTTTGGAGTGAGGGAGAGAGTCGATGTCAAGTTAGCTAAAAAGGAAACTAATCCTAGAAAAGTACCTCCTTCATGCTCAGGTGTCCAACCCTAGAAGTCCTGTTTCCGGATATCTGCTGCAATTCCCTGCCTGTAACATGTGAGAATCAAATTCCAAACAGTTTCCTTCAAAAAATAAAAGAGGTAAAAAACAATTAAAAGATCCAAATAATTTAACATAAACCAATAAACCAATGCTGACATGAAATGTTTCTCTTTAACCGCTTTCTCCTCCTCTCGCTATAGAGGAATGAAGCACTTGTATACCAGACTTTTTCTGCTCTTGCATGGGAAGAATAGTTTGTTACCCCTTGCTTCTGCTTCTATTATTTAACTTTTGATGCAAGATTCGATATTAAACCTTTTAGAAGAAAAATCAGCAGCTTCAAAATTTATATGCTTCCTTTTGCTACTAGTTACAAATGAAATGACTGACGCTTTTCATGGTAAATAGTAATATGATTTCTCACACTACATGGCTAAGTTTCTGCTGCAATTCAAGTTATATAGCACATGCATGTCTGCAAAACCACTGCCAGATGACCATATCATCAAATAATAATGACTAAAACTTAACCACTTGTGAAAGATGGAGGCCAATAAATACCTGTCATGCAGAGCAAACAATGCTCCATCCAGGGAGCGTGAAACATCAATCTCTATACAATCCACCTGGGATATAAGAGCACTGCGGTATGCATCCATCTGTGCATATTTTCACAATATTTATCCTTTGTTCCAATCCTTTTAACAAGGCAACTTTTGATTTTCAATAATACTTGTCAGCCAGAAAGAGAACTGTTATTGGGTTTTCAAACCCCCCCCCCCAACCCCATCTCCCAAACCCCAAAGCCAAAAAATACGATATGGTGCGTACTAATTACATTATACATATTTGGCCAGCCTTGGAACAACTGATTAGTTTGCTGTTTTGTGACCTTGAGGTCATGGGTTCGAGCCATGGAAACAGCCTCTTGCACAAAGTGTAAGTAAGGCTGCATACATTAGATCGCTAAGCGATCCCGCCCCTCTCCGGACCCCGCGCAAACGCAGGAGCCTAGTGCACCGGGAACGCCCTTTAACGGGGCCATAGAAGAAGACAACATTTTTCGTTAACTCAAACTCTCCAGAAACAATAATAGTATCTACATAGGTTACAAAGATTTCGAATGTGCATGGCCCCCCTGAAATGCACGAAGCTCTGTCATGGTCTGACAGTAGAGGATCAAGTTGGTTTACTCTTCTTTTTTTCCTTATGGTAGTTTTATGCTCGAGAGAGTATAAATATCATCACATTAATTGGGCAGAACTCCGAAATTCAGATTTAATATTCTATGTAGAAATGCAAGGTGGTGGAGAAAAAGGAACCGAATATATTCGAGGCCACAGGGCAAAAAGAAGAGGTAAGAATCAATCGGAATATCAAAAAGAGAATGTGGAACAAAAACTACATTTTTATCAAGAGCAGTTTAAGGGAGTAGTACTACTGTTCGTTCGATAATCTTAAGCACACAGAACTACCACATGTATTTAGAATTGCAAATGACAAAAGAGGCTAATTTAGTCAGCGAGAAATTTTGAAGCATCAAGGCCTCATATATTCTGCATGTTCTCGGCTAAAACAAAATAAAAAATTTGCATGGTTCCACTCGTTAATTAGCATGCCCAATTAATTACACATTCATGCGTCTTCCCATTCAACATACGCATTCATGAATGTTTCGTACTGATTGTGCAGCATAGACTGCCAACAAAATGTGAAGTAAAAGAACAGAACTTATGTGAGTAATACAGGTATAATTGCTTACTGTATTAGGAAAGGCCTTGGAAGAGTCGCCACCATGAGCACAAACAAGTGGAGGATTTCTAATCCAATGGCACTTCTGTAGTTGCATCTAGCACCAAAAAAGGGTATAAAACAATAAATGACTAGAAATCTTTCACTCTATGGCCCTCTGCTTGCCAGTTTGTCTCTCTATCAAGGGAACATTTCCTTGATCTTAGTGTATTAGCGAGCGAATGCTATGAAAATCACAAATTAAAATAAATCAAACAACCATAAAGCAGTGTGCGGAAAACTCCTCGATCTACCACCACGTATATTGCTATCAAATCTTTCCCCATTATTACAGGAGACCCTCTTTTCAATTTGACTATATGTTCTATACTCTAACACACAAGCTTTTACTGATTTGTAATTTGCAAGGAATTGAAAACTTTCTCAGGTTTGTTTGATACTTAATGCATTTTTTCAATTTATACTGAAAAAATAAAAATGGAAAGAAAACTTCAGTATGATGAACTGACAGACCCTGCTACCTTGTTCTATTTCAATTCGAAGTATTTCATTAGATAGCTAAAGTCGACAGATTGTGCTCAACTGTCGAGAAAGGAACGCCTTTGCCATCATTCTTTTACTAACACATAAAAGCAGCAACTCTATTATCCATCCATCAAAAATGCGAATGCAAAAATTCCTACATGTAATCTAAATACTCTTCACATTTCATCAATTCGTTTATTAATAGGACATTATTTTATCGGCAATCAAGAAGTGTATATAAAATTGCATTAGACATTAACAGAAAGAAACTACACCTGTCGAAAATGTCGGAGCTTGAAATGAAAATAAAGAGGGGGGAGGAAAGCAACTAGAGCGAGACCAATGAGAAGCCATCGGAAAAGCAACCTCCTTTTAACTTTATTAGATACCCTTGGGAGAACCTGCCGCCGTCGTTGGCCAACCCATTTTGAAATCACCGCCATTTTCTTCTTAATCTAAGATAATAATTCTAGATCCTCGCCTCTGGCATTGGTAACATACGTGATGGAACGGAATGAACAAGTCTCCCTTCCCAGCTATCAATAACGGGCCGCCTGATCTAAGCAGAGTTGACTCTACTTTTTAGGTACCTCAGAAATCAATTTGCACTGTAGAGTGAAATGCAAAAAAATTTCATTGATTTGAAGTGTGTACAAACATTAAGTTTCTATTGATAACTAACAATAAGATACAATCGGATTTTGTTCTGATTACAATTTATGAATTGATCCCATGGAATATTTTGATACTTTCCATTACTCTCCTTAAGTTAAACCGCGAGATCGATAATGTTCAACTTGCGTAACACTTTAGTTGAGCTGGGAGTCGCATTGAGAAGCCCACTTCTCAGAGTAAATTTTTCAGCCATAATACTTTTATAACTAATTTGGCGATCCCTCTGAATTCTGCTTCTGCACTAGACAATGCTACTACCATCTGTTTCTTACTTCTCCAGGTAACCAAATTGCCTCCCACTGGTGAAAAATACGCAGAAGTAGACCGTCTATCATATGGATTGCCTGCCCAGTTTGCACTGGTATAGACTTCTACATCAAAAATCCCAATGGTTTTTGAACAGTATTCCTCGCCCTAAAGTTCCCTTTAAGCATTTTAAAATTCGCAACACAGCTTCCATATGTTCTGCTTGAGGTTTGTGCATGAACTGGCTAACTACCCTGACTGCATAAGCAATATCAAGCCTTGTATGAAAGAGATAAATGACCTTTCCTACTAATATCTGGTACTGTTCTTGGTATAACTTCGGAGATCCTTCTTTGACCTGTAGTTTTTGATTGACCAACATAGTTGTATCACTTGGCTTGCAGTCCAGCAATCCCATTTCTGTCAACAGGTCTAGAGTATACTTCTTTTGGGATATAAAAATTCCCCTCTCTGATCGAAGAACTTCTATTCCAAGGAAGTATTTAAGATCTCCCAAGTCTTTCATTTCAAACTCGGTGAACAAGTTTTTTTGAAGTTGCGCCATTTCTTCTCTATCATTTCATGTGATGATCATATTATCTACATGCAGTTAGACATGTAACCATCTTACCCTTTCGCTTGAGGAATAGAATATGATCAGCGTTACTTTGTTTATATCTGTTCTCCCTCATGACAAGTGTAATCTTCCAAACCACGTACAAGGAGACTGTTTTAACCTGTAGAGAGCCCGTCTAAGTCTGAAGTCTTTATTCTTTCGAAATTCGTTCGAAAACCCAACGGTGCCCCATATAGACTTCTTCTTTTCAACTCTCTGTATAGAAAAGCATTTTTTCATCGAACTGGTATATTTATTTGTTGTTATTGAGAGCAAAACTCACATAGTGTCAATATTTACAACTGAAGAAAAAGTCTCCAAATAGTCAACCCCGTACGCCTACATGTACCCTCTAGCTACCAACCTGGCCTTGTATTGCTCAATCATTCCATCTGCTTTATACTTAATAGCGAATATCCACTGACATCCTATTGGTTTTTTTCCTTTTGGCAATGTACATTTTTCTCAGGTTCTTTTTTCTTCAATGCTTCCATTTCAACATCAATTGCCTTTCTCCACTCCTCCCTTCTGATTGCTTCCTCGGCTGTTCGTGGAAGGGAGCACACAGGGATGAAAACAAGGCTTCCACACAATCTAAAACCTTACCACTAGCCAGGTTCACAGGGTATCTAGAGGTCTGAGATGCATGGTCAGGTGAGTATCTCTGAGATGGGATCTCTCTGTTTCTCCTTTGAGGAAGAACACGAACCTGTTGCTCATCCACAATATCAGTATGTTTTATATTATGTAAAGCAGGAGGTTATTCCTCAGTGTGTATTTGAGCAGAATGTATCTCACTTATCTCTTGAGGAACATTTATCAAATAAGAATCATTGGCGGGCGGAGGCTTTTCAGACCTTCTTCGTTAGAGAAGGCATGCTAGGAGGCGCCATCTATTTACCCTTGTTGGACAGTCTCCGACCTCCTGGAGTTGTTTAACCAATCGAATGGCTCACCCAGATTCTCTCCTTGAGCCTGAGTATGGTGGCCGAAGAAGCACTCAATTTCAAAAAAGACACAATCCATTGTGACATGGATTCATCAAGTGACTGGGTTATAACACCGGTGCCCTTTTTGGTGAGCAGCAGATCCAACAAACATGCACTTCTCAGCACAGGGATCAAGTCTAGGTCTTTCTTGTCTGTGTATATGAATAAAGATATTGCAACCAAATATCCGGGGTGGAAGGGTCATAATAGATGGGATATTCACTTGAGCTGCCAGTGTTTTGAGTGATCTTTTATGGTGAAGAGTTTTTGTGAATAAATGGTTTAGTAGATATGTAGATGTAGCAATGGCTTCACACCAAAAAGTTTAAGGTACGTGGGACTCAATCATCATTTCCCTGGTCATCTCGAGAAGAATATGATTTTTTCGTTCTTAACTCTGTTCTGTTGTGGTGTGTTAGGACAAGATGTTTGATGAATAATACCAGTTTTCCAGAAAAAGGTGTGTAAGTCGTGGGACATGTATTCTCTCCCATTATCAGATCGAAGGATTCGGATTGCTTTGTTAAACTGGGTTTGAACTATCCGGAAGAAGTCAACAAATTTGGTGTGTGCTTCAGATTTATTTTTTTTAGGAAATAAACCCAAGTCATTCAAGAACAATCATCCACAAATATAGCAAAGTACTGAAACCTTTGAGGCGTAGAGGACGGTCAGGGCCCCATACATCAGAGTGAACTAGAGAAAAACAATGATATACTCGAGTATTATTAGGACGAAATGTGACCCGATGATGTTTGGCAAGGATACAAGTATCAGAGTACATATGACTCACTGACTCAGTAAATAAGGTAGAAAACCAAAAACGAAGATAATTGAAGGATGGGTGACCTAGACGACGATGCTACAACCATAGTTGTCGATGGATCATTTAGTAGGCAAGCATATACCAGCCTTGTTGAGCAACATTTTCAGCATAGTACAGTCCTCCACGCTCAATACCATGCCCAATGATCTTCTTCGAATGAATGTCCTGCAATAGGCAAAAATCAAGAGTAATAAGTACTATACATTTGAGTTCTTTTATGACTTGGCTGAGTGATAGTAATTTAGATGACAGTGTAGAAACATTAAGACAGTTATGTAATTTCAAATGTGGTGAGATTTAAATCGGCCCTCCCCCTTGAACAAGCACCAATTCGCCACTAGCCGTTTCAATATGAGTTTTATATGAGGTGGAATTAAATAAGTCGATAAAGCCACATGGGTCATAGGTCATGGTATCGGTGACTCCATAGTTCAGAATCCACTTTGAGTGGTTTGTTGGGCATGTATGATGGGTCGAGCGTGTGTGGTGTCCCGTGGTTGTAACTTCACTTGGTTGTTGGGGTACATTAGTCCATGTTTCTGTCTTGTGTAATTCAAGAAATAGTGGGAATATAGTGCATTTTTGGGATTCTTTTCGTCTGGATGTGTATTTTTGGAATTTGTTTGGTCTGAGTGTATATTTTTGGGATTTGTTTTGTCTGGAGGCATATTATAAGAATAAACTAGGGCATAGTTGTCATTTCACGGGCTGTCATAGAATCAACGGGCGAAATAGGGGTAAACATTAAATGCAGAATAAGGGTTGAGTATAAAAAACTCAATCCTACCTCCTTCATTGTCTCTACTTCCTCCTTAATTGTCTCTGCTGCCCCACTCCTTGTTTTCTCTGTCATTTTCTCCATTTCCAAACACACCGTCAATGCTCTGGTGGGTGTCGCCACTTTGCCTTCGTCTGTGTTGGCGCCATCAATGGTGCTCACTGCGATGGTGCCGCTGCCTGGTGACTCTGCTCCTCGTCGTTCCAGTTGTTTAATCGCCCCCTGAGTGTTTCCCTCCCATTAGATGTGGCAATCTCAGACACGACACGAAAACATGATCTGAACCTGACACGCGCCTCGCGAGTATGGGTATAGCCTTAGTGGGTTTCATATACAAATCAGGTAAGGCCTGAAACTTACCCGCTAAGAGCGGATCGTGTCCAGGTACACCCGCAGGTTACCAATTTATACCAGTCATACCCGACTTTTTGAATATATTTTAAATATAAATTATAAATTATTAAAGTAAACATTATAAAATAAAAAAGAAACTCCTAAAACCTAAAAACCTAATCCCTGATTCTCTTCCTTCTTACCTTCTGCAATTGCCCCCCGCCGCCCCTACCCAATAACCCATCATTCTCCATTTCTCTTCTCTTCACTCACTCTTCACTCTTCACTCTTCACTCTTCTTAATTCTCAGTTCTCACTTCTCACTTAAGCGATAGCCGGTAAGCAAGCGCTCTTTGAGGCTTCAGGCTTTGACATCTTCTTCTCTCCTGCTGAGATCTCTAAGTAATTTGTTTTGTCAATTTTTTTTGCCATACAGTTCTTAGTATGGGGGTTGAACCAAAAATGGCTCCTCTCTTATTGAGAGCTGTAAGTAACTTGCTTTTATCAATTTTTTTGTGCTATAGAGTTCTTGATATGTAAGAGTGGGAGTTGAACCAAAAGTGGGTCATACATTGTATGATTCCATAAAAGATTGTGTCCTTGTGATCTTCATACCTTTTTTTCTCATCCGGCTTTTGCGTGCTACACTGCTGCTTCATGATTTTGTGCTAGTCTGGTAGGTAGATGTCTTTGCACATGAAAGAAGCAATCCTCAAAAAATAAGGCATCCAAATTTCTTGTTTCATTTTGAATTAATTTACTATGTGTTCTCAATTTGTCCTAAGAGTATTTTGTTCTTTGATTTGCATTCTTAAGATAAAGAAAAGCTAAAAAGGAAAAGAGAAAAAATATAAAGGATAACAGGAGAAATTTTATCAACATTGAAACATATACGCTAACTTTTTTCCGTTCCAAATTGAATATACTAGCTTTTTTACTTTTCCATTTAGACTTGCATCAGCCTTTTGTATTGTATATAAATTAGTATACGGGCTGATAGTGACGGATGGGTGTTTGGGCTGATAATGATGGATGTTAAATTGACTATTGCATGATTTTTATGTTTATGTGCACTGGAACTGATGGAATCACAGTTTATTTATTCATAAAGCACCTGTTAAATCATTCTTTTTGCATGTTAATGCCTTATAGGCATGGATGCTTGGCTTATTACTATGAATGAAGATAAGAGCACTGTAGCTAGCCTTGAGGATATAATGGATCAGATTGAGCCTCAACCTTCCATCTTTAGCGATCCAAAGAGAAAGAAGAATAGGAGATTAATCTCTAAATTTGGAACTACTTCACTCTTTTGGAATGCAAACCAGGTGAAAAATTACAAAATTGATGCAATAAATGCGATCATATACTTGTTGCAGAGAGTTCACATGGAACATGCAACCTTAGAAAGCATATGGACAAATGCTCAGAGACAACAAGTAAAGATATTGGACAATGTTTAGCGTTTTCTGATAAAGGTGTCTTAGGTACAAGAAACCAAAAGTTTAGCCAAGAGAAATTTAGAAAGTTGATGGTGTGCGCTTTAATTAGACATGAGATGCGTTTTCCATTTGTTGAATATGAAGTGGTCTTGAGCCACAAGTGAAGCCCATTTCTAGGGACACTGCTAAGGCTAATGTAAAAAAACTTCATATACGAGAAATGGATAGGATTATGAATGAGTTACGTTCATGTTCTAACAGAATATGTTTGACTCCTAATGCATGGAGCTCTATAGTGATGGATTGGTATTTGAGCTTCATTGATAGTAATTAGATTGCTTCAAAAAAGAATCCTGAACTTCTCTTATATGCCTCCCTCTCACAGTGATTTGTTCTAGCTGAGAAATCGTATAATTTGGCTAGTGGATGAAATATTGAGAAGAAACTATTCAACTTAACCTTGGATAATGCTTCTGCGAATGATGTTTGTGCTAATATTTTAAAAAAAATCAGTTGAAGTTGAAAGGTGTATTGGTCTTTGAGGGGTCTTTATTCCATGTTAGGTGTTGTGCACATATACTAAATCTAATTGTCCAAGATAGATTGAAAGAAATTGATGCTTCTGTTGATAGAAGAATCAGGAAATGTGTGAAATATGTTAAGGTCCCAAGTGAGAAAAATTAAGTTCATATAATGCATAACAAAAACATCTCTTGATGCTAAAAAGTCATTGATTTAGGATGTCCTGACTAGGTAGAATTGTACTTACAAAATGTTTTCAAGTGCTCTTCATTATCGTAGTTCTTTTCTTCCACTTGGAACTGAGTGACTCTAATTTCAAATGTTGTTCTTGTGATGAATAATGGGACAAACTTGGAAAAACATGCAATTTTTTGAAATTATTTTATGATGCAACAAATAAATTCTCAGGATTTAAGTGCCCGACTTCTAGCTTGTACTTTCCTCAAGTCTTCTTAATTCAATCAACATTGGTTGAGGAGTCTAGGAGTGCAAATGGCTATATGAGAAAAATTGTTGAACAGATGTCAATAAGTACCACAATACTAGGAACCAGCAACACACGACAAGGATGCACACTAAGGGTTAAGTGACGGCTCAGCCTATTGTGAATGCTAATGGGCAAGCTTATGTTCCTGAACATGAGACAGGAAATCAAGGTCGTAGGTAGGTCGAATTTGATTTGAATAGATGAAAGCGATGGCGTCCCAAAGCCATCTCAACCAAACATAAATGGGAAAGCTAAGGTCTTGCGCAGTGCCTCTCCTAGGAAGATGCAGCTAAGACCAAATAGCTGGTAGTAGCAAGGATAAGTATAAAAATGTAGGAACCCCTAAGGGGGTTTCTACTTTAAATTACATCCCTATCACTTAAAATTCAATGCATATGCAGGTATAGACAGTAACCCAAATGGAGGACTCTGAGAACCCTGAGCACCTTAGTGACAAGAGTGGTAGTGATAAGAAAGAAGACCAAGAGGATAAAGTAGGAGAAGCCTATCGTAACAAGGAGGGGTCTTATTCATCCCTTTCTTCTGGTGAAGCAGAGTTAAGAATAGGGATTAAAGATAAGTCCCATGAATAACTTTTTGATACTGAATTCCTAGATAGCCATGCCCTATTATGCAAGATAATAGGAAAGACCCCATCCAAACCTAAGAAGAAAGGGAAAGTGGTTGAGCAAACCACAGCTGTCTAGCCCAACCGTAACACTAGGATGGAAGGTGATCTAGAATCCAAGAATAAAGAGCAAGTTGTGACGTATGCCACATCTGTCCAACCCAACCCATACACCAGGACAAAAGGTGATAGGTAGGTCTCTTCTGATCTGGAAATACTGGGTCACCCCTCTACTGAGATTGGTGAAGTACACCTAAAAGGGACAAAGTTTCTCCACCAACCAGACAATATAGTAGATGTGCAAGTATGGGTAGACCTAGAGGCACCAAATCCATTAGAGGATAACTAGCATGTTGGAATGTGAGAGGACTCAACTCCTCTATTCACCAATAGGAAGTTAAAACTTTATTAGAGATAAGAACATAGGCCCTATTAGTCTGGCAGAAATCAAAGTTAGACAAAGTAAGTTTGAAAGTATATCAAGGACTGTCTTAGACGTTGGGAGGTTGTCAATAACCCTTTGCATAATACTGTTTTCAGGATCTGGGTGGCTAGGAAAATTGTTATATTCTAGTGAACAATCCATTACTTGCAAACTTAGACCAGCTTCTTCTAATAATGAAGAATTCATCCTAAGTGTAGTGTATGGATATAATAAATTAAATAATAGAAAGGATCTCTAGAGGGAAATGAGATACCAAAACCAGTTTTATGACAACTAGCCTTGGCTGATCATGGGTAACTTCAACAATATCATGGATGGGCAGCGGAAATTTGATAGGAAGAGTGTGGATAGGAATGCCATAAAGGAATACACCGGTTAAATCAAGGACATTGACATAGTAAGCATACCCTCAAGAGGCTTTGAATATACCTGGTCAAATAATAGGGATGAGGACCAGAGGGTGTACTCTAAGGTAGACGATATGTTCTGCAATGAACATTGGAAAAACCAATTTTCCCACTTTCACTTGGACTATGAAGCCCCAATTTCTTTTGATCACTACCTTGGAATACTGACTATACAAAGTAGCCTCATGTTTGGTCATAAGCTATTTAAGTTTATAAAGGGTTGCATGAAGCACCCAAAGTTCAAAGAAATTCTTAAGGAAAGTTGGATAGGTCATGAAGCTGGAAATCTTATGATCCGCCTTTAAAAAGTTAAAGAGATTAAAGGATCCCCTTAGAAATTTGAATGAGGAGTAATATATTGGCATATCAGTGAGAGTGAAGTTAGTTAAAACCAAGCTAGAGTTTGCTTACGTTGATCTTCTAAAAGACCCTACAAATGCCCAACTGCAGGATAGTGTCAAAAGTGCCAAAGAAAACTATATCAACTTCCTATCACTTGAGGAGTCTTTGTTCAAGGAAAAATCTAGAATCAAATAGATGAAAGAGAAGGACAAAACACTTCTTTCTACCATAGAACTGTTAAAATACATAACGCGAGGAACAAAATTTTGAGATTACAGAATGATGAAGGGGTTATTCATCCTCTCTAAAGCGGACACCAAATCCATTATGGTTATTAAAGAAGCCTTGATAGAGTTTCAAGCGCTTTCGGGGCTTCAACCAAATCTCCATGTGTGAAGTTTACACTTCTGGCATTAGAACTCAGGAAAAGAATGTGCTAACCAACATTTTAGGTATGCCCCTTGGTAGTCTACGCATTAGATATCTAGGAGTTCCACTGGTCACTCAAAGGCTTTTATGCGTTGACTGTGGGCCTCTCCTTGATAAACTAAATTATAAAGTGCAACGTTGGACTACTAAGAATCAGTCATATGATGAGAAACTCCAGTTGATTAATTCAATACTCATGTCAGTTTATAGGTATTGGATTGCATTTTACTTCCTACCTAGGAGTATTATTAGATCTGTGGAAAAAAAAATCCTTGATTCATTTCTGTAGGGTGGTTCAAGATAGGCCAAAGCAAAATAGTCCACTATTTGTCAACCTAAAGAGAAAGGTGGTCCGGGTGTACATCAATTTAGTGTTGGTTAATAACGCTTACATCATGAAAAGTATTTGGCATGTTTTTGAGCAAAAAAAAAAGGACTATGGGTTAATGGGTGCACACCATCATTTTAAGAGGGAAATCAATTTAGGAAGTAATCCCAAGCCCTATTAACTCTTGGATGTAGAGGAGAATACTTTGGGTCAGAGATCAATATACTCACTATGTTGAGAAATAGTTGGGAAATGAACGAACTACGTTTTGGTATAACCCTTGGCACCTTTGAGGCATTCTTAGCTCCAAGCACCCTGAACTTAGAAGGAAACTTCACATTTCTAATGATGCTAGAGTTTCAACAATCCTGGAGGGAAGAACATACAAGTAACCATTTAATAGATATTGGGATAATCAAATGATGCAATTCAGATTAGCCTGCAATTCAGACAGAGGAATGACTGCTGGTATTGGAAGCCAAGCACCGACTTTTCTGTCAAACAAGCACAATGGTTCTGCAGCCTTCTTTGCCTCTGGTTGACTGGTGAAGATTGTTTAGTGTGATCACTTTCTTCCATGCATGTTGGAAGAGTGATTACATTATACAAGCTTCAGAATTGGGGTCTCATTCAAACTAATACTTGCCTCTTGTGTTGTAGGTTCATGGAGGACCATATCACCTATTTTTCGGTGCACTTATTTTGTAGAAGTCTGGGGGCAGTGCTAAAATAGATAAAGTGTAAGAGTAGGAACAACTCATGGCACATCACTAGTAACTGACTCAATTCCTACAACATATGGAGGTCAAAATTTTAGAAAGACTTAACTCTCTTTATGTAGCAACCTGTCCGGAGCACTAGTACTCGGTATGACTCATCTGCCGTATTTTTCTAAGAAAAATAAAAGGCGTCGAAATCGATACAAAGTCATGTCAACCATGTGATGTAAACCGATGTCAGCTGAAGACATAAAGTCCTCAATGAAGTAATCATTCATAATAAAGTAGTAAAGTCTAGATAACATAAAGAACGGTACAATAGTCTTACACAACCAAAGGTAATAAACTAAATCTCCGAAAATACATCAATGTCAAATCTATAGTGTCATGACTAAATCCCCATAGATATCCTTGTAGAGCTCATCTCGAAAACCTTACTCATAGTCATCCTCAATGTAAACAAAGTCATACTCCTGATCATTTGAAAAATAATGAGAAAGTGTAGTATGAGCGACACTTCGCCCAGCAAGTAACCTTACCATATTTACCATGGGATCATACACAAAGAAGCAAGGGTTATAAAAATAAAGAACATTATAGAAAATAACATGCTTCTTGTTCACAAATGAAATTACCAAATTTACCCCCAAAATGTGCAAAGACATAACTAACAGATAAAGTCAACAAAGTCACGTATTGTAAACTAATCAAAAATAGTCCAAATCAGTATATGATGCATTTTTTCAAAATCGATGCAATGCCAAGCCAAAACCAAATTTTCCAAAGTCCAAAATCAAAGTCCAAATCCAAATCCGGTTAAACCGTTCCAAAGTCGACAAGTGACTTATACCGAAAGACTTACGAATTGTTTCCCCAATAGTCAATATGCCCCGGCACTTTATATCAAAATATCCAATATGCCGAGGCGCCCTAATGGAAGCCAATATGTCCAAGCGCTCTATATCAAATAGCCAATATGCTCGGACGCTCAATTTGTTTGGAATCAGTCTGACTTTACAATATATTTCACGTTGTAGGGGTGAATTTTCAAAATATGCAAAGCAATTTCCAAAAATCAAAAGGTTTTTCAAAAATATTCGATATTTTCCAAAATTCCAAAATATTAGATATCAACTATGTCAATATACCAAATAATCCAATGTGTTATATATACCAAAATTTACCATCACATCCGCATTTCATATATATACGTACATATGCCCATGCCCATACATGTGCATATAAACATATATACGTATACGAACCTCCCTCGTCTCACCTCATCTCACCTCCACCACCCTCGGCCCCCTACTGTCCAGCACCATTAGAGCACTCCCGCCCTAACACCGTCAGCCCATCCCTCTTTCTCCACCCCAAAACTTAAACTACGCTCATCCCACTTCCTAGATCTCATTCTCCCTCCAAAACACACATCACCTATATTTTCTCACACCCAACACCTCAGACAGCTAGGATTTTTCATGCTGAACTGTGGCGCCCCGCACCCCGGCCCCGCCAAAGTCGGTGCACCCGCCGTACTTCACTAAGGAGAGTACTAGGTGTCATCCATACGCGTCGTGATCCATGATAGCAATGCATGGATTTTCGTGCTTACGCGCAACAAATAAGCGAAACCGTGGCAGAATAAAAAGCTTCAAATTAAAAAGTCATCACAACCACTTAAGATTTGCAACCCACGTCAATGTAGCAGAAAACAACAAACACAAATTGTTTATCCCATCGCAGTTACATAAAACCATCATCCCTTAATGCTGGTACGTTCAGTCTCCTAATTCTGGCCATCCTCCAATTCACTCACGGGTAGGGAACTCTAGGCTCGTCATCAATCCATTCTACCTTATCTCCTGCCACCTCTGGAGAGAAAAATAGGGTGAGTGACAACGTCACCAGTAAGTATACTATAATAATCATGGGTTAAATGGAAAGTACGAGCAAAAACCGAACCCCAACAATATTTGGTCTAGAAGCATACATGTTCTCCGACCAACATTCGATAAGGATCATTGCTTAATGTAATAAGATCATAGCTTAAGAAAGAATCACCAGTCAACGCAGAATATAACATTAAGAGACTGTAACTTATATCGAAAAATAACGCCATAATAATCATCACTTAGGATCTACAGAGTCGTCACCACTTAATCTTATGAGTCGCTACATAAAAGTAATAAGCATGCATATGTTCATGTGATGCATCATGATAAAATGAAATATGCTCTTTCATGTTTTCTTTAAAAACCATCGTCATCGTAAAACAGTAGGGTGTTCAGATCTATCTTCCCGGATCTGAGGCGGTAACTTCTCCCCTTCGAATCTATTACTCCCGGATTCGGAACGGTAACGTAATCATACTTGCCGGGTCTATTCTATTCCGGGCCCGCACGGTCATCATACTTGCCGGGTCTATTCTATTCCGGGCCCGCACGGTCATCATCATCATTCTCATCATCAGGCCTATTATATTCCGGACCTGCACAGTCATTCTTTCAGATCACTCAACCCAGATCTGCTCAGGTTCATACTGGCCAAGTTCATACTCACACACGGTACCGGTGGGGAAGCGTTCTTTTTAAAACAAAAATCATCTTTTTGAAAACGCTTTTCATCTTTCTTTCACATAAAATCCATGCCATAAATCATGCAAGTGACGATGATGCAATATATGACATGTAACATGCAAACAACGGCATAATGCATGATATAAACGAATAGACATGTTTCGTTGACATGCTAGAATTTTCCAGCTTAGTAGCGTCTACTTCTCCTTAGGAATTTCCTACTAAAATGCATGTTTTAGACTCATTTGATGACATTTCTTTCTCCATAAATGTCATAAGTGAATGCCATGCATGCATTGTGGATTTACGATGTCGATAAGGGACTCGTTTGCTCTTTTTCATAAAACGGTGTAACCTGAATTCTGAAATGACCCTCTTTTACTATAAAATTTATTGTGACTAACCCTTTAATCTTTTTCTGGAAATTCCAACTCTCCAACTTAATAAACTTATTGGGCTAGCATCCTGTCAATTTTTACCCCAATCTCAATTTGCTAAGGCCCTTTTCCAGATCATGCAAAGTGTGACACAAATTCGGTCCATCCAGCACATTTCAGTTTGACCCGTTTTACTAGAAAATTTATTAAAACTAAACCACAGCTTATTTTGACAAAATTCCAACTTCCATCTCTTCTTTATTCATTACGCTAGTACCATGCCGAAAATTAGTGGATTTGCACACCTCTAAGGTCCATTTCTAGACCACCAAACACGTTACTTGCATTCTGTCTAGTACGACTTTTCCAGCAGGACCAGTCTTAGTAGAAAATTCATTGAAAATAAACCGTGGCTCTTTTTAGCGTGATTCCAACTCTCACATCTAACAAACACATAAAACTAATAGCATACCAAAAATCAGTGGAATTGAAGGTTCCTAAGGTCCTCTTTCTGGCTTCACAAAACAGCTAAAATTTTGGTCCAGCTCCAGAATTTTCCAGTGATCATATATTCCTCCTAAATGTCCTTAACTCACATTTTTGTCACCAACAATTAGCAACAATTTTGAGATGAACACACGCACCTTTCGCCAACAGTCTCATTATTTAGTGCATGCAAGAAAATCATATAATCAAGAGTATTTTAGGCCTAACACACAACAAGATCAAATCTTGTCCCCCCTTTCTTGCTTTATCAACATTTTTCATGTAAACTCACCCATCTTGCCTTAGCCCTTCCACTGTGGGCCTTTCATCATGAAAGAAAGAATCTTTAACACATTCAAGCCTAGATTAGAACATAAATATGCATATAACCATCAAAGAACACATCTTTGGAGCAAAGTACTTTTCCTACACATTTAAATGCCTAGGGCCGAAAGTTTTGGCCTTGCAACTTACCATTTTACAACTAAGATTAGATTTTAGGTATTTCTAGCCATTCATGCACACACTTTCACATCTAAACCATAAGAAGTATAGTGTACTTGCCTTTGAAGCATTTTGCACGGTTTGGTTGACACAAGAAGCTCTTCCCCCCTCCTTTTCCTATCACACGCGGTCATAAGGCTTTTGTTAGCCATTCCTTGGATTATGTAATATATCTTATAGGAAGGATGAAGGGTTTCTTACCATTTGCATCATGAAGGGTTTGAGAATGATTCTCTTTTGCTAAGACACTCTTCTTTCTCCCTCCACCTTTCGGTCTCCTCCTAGTGCCGTGAGGATCACGGTGTCCTTCAAGGAAAGAAGGCTTGTAAGTTTCAATCTTCTAAGGTGTATCTTGTTAACAACTAGAGAGAGTAAACTTACCTAACCAAGTCTTGATAGGGAATGATCTTTAGCCTCCCTTTGCTCTACCCGAATTCCTTTGGGAGGAGGAAGAGGTTTAGAGTTTTTGAGAGAGAGTCTTAATGATGGGAGTTAAGGAGACTTGTTTAATGGAATGGGTATTATTTCTCTCTTGGAAAGAGAAGGCAGCCGGCGGCTGCACTTGGGGGAGAGGAAAAGACTCCCTCTACACATGAACTCTTTATTCCTTTATCTATCATTCCTTTGATGGTTCTTACTAAGAGTTGGTTGGGTTTACTCCTAAAGCTTAATGACCGAATCAACACCATGTACTCCATGTATATATATGTCTTCCTTAATAACACACCCCTTTTTGGTATATCCGTTATATGTACATATATATATATATATACTTGTACTTTATATGTAGGCATGTGTGGCTGTACATATCTTCTCCCACGTATGTATATGTACGTATTTATGCATGTATAGGCACACGCACCCATACCTACACATATATGTCCATATTTCTTTTCTTTTAGAAATAAGTCATAATCCTCAAGAATACTCTCTATCTCCTAACTATATGTGCATACACGCACCTGCTTCTTTGAAAATTATTCTGTCGCCGTTCGTATATGCCTTGAGTCGTATTCGTGTGCATCAATATGCCTATCCCCTTGCTATCCATAATCTATCCATATCTTAGACCTTGTTGTTGCATCTTAGTTATGCTTAGGTCTCCGGGACTTATGGAATTATACAGTGGCTTTTACTTTATATAGTCCCACTACACGTATGTACACTCATATATATATATATATATATATATATATATATATATATATATATATATACCCAAGGCTCACACAAGTGTGTAGCGCTACTTATTCTCCGCCAAGCTAGATCTGCTAGACCTTACAGATTTGTAAAATTGATGGCCCATCTTGCGGCGTATATGCATTTCTAAGTATGTGCTCATACCATATGCATATGGGCAGGTTATATAATCAGAATTCTCATTAAGTCGCCTGAACGTACTTCTTCTATAAGTTCTTAGTTCTTAGGTCATCAACCGAGCACTTATCTGTAAATTTCAACCAGCCCTCTTGCTTCAGGTTTTGCACTTTGGGGTAAGCTAATTACCTTAAATTCTATATAATCATAGGTAAGCAGGTGATATCTTTCTTTCGAGGTCCCCTTATTCCATAGTGCTTCTCTCCCTACCTTGGTTGCTATGTTAGTTTGGAGCGGGGTACAACATGAACACACTGCCGCAAAAATCACGTCAAAACTCAACCTCACGTGCCGGGAGAAGCACGACCACTTGTTGGTGTGTGAGCCCTATGCGACGCCACTCGCCAACGCGTGAGCCCCACGTACAGCCACTGTCCGACCACCCCGACCACCAGAATTCTTCTTTTCAAATTCCAAGCTTATTCCACCCTCAAACTGTGTAAAAATCCCAACTTTTACTAATTCAAATATGTACAAATGCTAAATAGAAACCCCAATTTTTACTCACATAATTTTATACCATGCCAACCATATTTATATCCCATTTATAATACACCCCATACTCCATTAGCCCTCCTTTGGCTGCTGGATTACTACCCCCAAATTTCTCCCTATTTTGGTCACATCACAAATATTACCGACTTTTTTTAAACATACAATACACATATAAACACAGGTTACATATTCATATATGCAACTATATCCTATGTAGTTCATTTTTTTCCTTTACATATACATAGACACAGCCACTGACCTTGCTAAAATCTTTTGGACTCTATAAAATAAGCTCACAAAAATCAAATGTATATACACATGCATATAAAATTGGCCATCTATATATGTAAGTACACACAACTATGAAAACAAAAATATTCATGCATGATCCAAGTTTAGTATACAAAGTATAACATATGTTTTACGAAATTCATAGCAAATATAATGAGGTTATTTACATTGTTTAGATTATACTCTACCGTATTTAGAATCGGGGTTGAATTAGGCAAAACCTTCTTCTCCTCCTTCTTTTCTTTTCTACCTTTTTCCCTTCTCTTTTCCTCCCTCACTTCAAACTCTCGGCTCTTTATTTTTTTAGGTAACAGCCGGCTGAGGCTTTTGATGGAAAAAAAGATACTTTGGGTGTTTAAGTAGGGAATAGTAGTGGGGTTGAATGAAAATAAAGGAGTACAAAGAGGGTGGGGAGTTTTATGAGTTATAAAAAAGGGAAATGGTGGTGGGAAGTAAAGGGTGTTTAATTTTATTATTTTTTATTTTTTCCTTGTCCGTTGCATACAATTAACATACACACATACTGCATTATTTTTGCAACGAGGGTTGTAACACTTAGTGTTTCCAATGATGATATATCATCTCTGAAAAGAGAGGAATAATAGGCTCCATCATTAGCTGGCCAAGGATCATGATATTGTCCTCAAAGAAATATTGCAAGACATATGCTATTCGGTGGAATCCTTGAGGATGGGAATTAGAACTCAGTCTTGGTGTAATTATAAAGGTACTTTTAAGACCAGGATATGCAAATCTTCTCTGATTTTTGTGTTAGTTTATAAAGGGCCACGAACATTTATTCTTTCTTTTTTTGCTCCCTGCTGAAGACTTGATATTTTTGTGGTTTTATTCTTCTACTGTTTTGGAACTCAATGGTTGCCTATATTGTACTGTATGGATTACATGGGAATGACGCTGTTGTGGTGATACTTTTGCTTCAGAATCCTGACTATATTGCTCTTGCATTTTTCGCAAGGCATAGCTTTGAGTGTTTGGTTTACTAGAGATGGTTTTTCCACTTGTCAATCTACAAGGATCTGATGTCTTGGGAATGGAGTGCAAAAGATTGCAGTTGACTTGGCGTGAACAAGCTCGCTTTTCGTTCATCTACTGCTCTTGGATCTGATGTCATTTGGCATGGAATCTTGATGGGTTAAATGTTAGGTCCCTTAGAACATACTAAAATGGGGCTTGAATAGTGTGTTCACCAAGTATGGATATTTTTCTAGATATTTTCGTGTTTGAGAACAAATCTATACTTGGGTGTGTTCTTTAAAAATAAATAAACTTGCGGAAGCGTAAAAAACACGAGATAATAGAGGTTCAAGTCAAATGACTCTACTCCTCTACCTTCTTGGTTTTTCACAAGAAGGATTTTGAATAGGGGATTGTTATTTCTTTTGGGGGAAACAACAATCAAAGAAAACTTACAAAGTAAGCAACTAGGCGACACGCCTAGACTACAACCAAAAAAAGCCAACCCCTTGAAGTCTAGCCTCCAAAGAACTTCCTTGATTCTCAAAGAATTCTTGTGGGAAGTAAGGTGCACCACAACACCATCAACTAACCCTCCAATGTCTGGATTTCTTCAAACAAGAAGCATCCTTCCTTCTTGACCAATAATCTACACATTGCTCTACATAATATTCACTCAAGAAGAAGGCTCTTCTTCTTTTACAATCTCAACTCTCACAAATAATATAAAATCCACAATAATACAACTATTTTGAGAGCAAAAGCTTGAGAGAAACTTGAGAGCTTGTTTGTAGAAAGTTGAAGATAAAAGTGAGATAAAAACCCTTGTTTTATCAACTTGTAGCCGTTGACAAGGTTGTAGGAGGCAATAATGGGTTTTGTCTCTTTGTGATGACATGTCTTCATCTTTGAAGATCTTCTCTTGGATGGATGAAAACTTCTTGAGGAAGCTTCTTGTTGAAAGTTCAAATAGGAAAGAAAGCATTCTCCAAAGTGAGAGAAGAACCTGTGATGTTACACTAAAAAGGAGGGTACAAATGTCAAGTAAACTTTAGAAAGTGCAGCATAAAACATTTGTAACGTTGGGTCACATGAAGCGCCTTATGTGTTCTATGAACAGGCGTTCAATGTGACATGGAGCGCCTAAAGTATGTTTGAAATGCGTTCAATATGACATGAGGCGCCTTAAGTGAATAAGACGCACTTGTTCAATGTCACATGAAGCGCCTATTATGGGCAGCAGAAATCGTTCGAAGTCACATGAAGCATCTGATTTCATCCTTCATACTTGTTCGAAATAATTCTAAGTTTTGTCAAAAGTAACTTGATATTCGTGCCCATTTTGGGGGAAAACGTCCATTTGACTTTGTAACACACACGAAGCGCCTGTTTAGGCATTCAAAGTGTGCTGTTACATAGCTTGGCACATGAAGCACCTAATGTAGGCGTTCGAAGTATATTGGTCTCCAGACACTTCAGATTAGGCGCCTTATGTTGGTGTTTGAAGTGTACTGACTTTCATACACTCCACATGAGACGCCTTATCTAGGCGTTCTAAGTGTCAATTGTGCAAATCATCAAAACCTAACATATTCTAACATTCTCCCTCTTTTTGATGGTTTCCCAATTAGCATATCTTCTAGGATTTACTCCCCTTACCTTATGCTCCCCCTCACATTGTGCTTAAAAGTTTGTCGAGATAAATATGATGAATTATAATAATTATAACAATGAATCAATCATCATCACATTTTATAATAGACAATGGAACTCGCTTTCATTTATAACCACATCATCAAAAACTAAGAGCATCATTAACATAAAAGTTTTGTAAAAACAAGGCAAAAACAATTCAGGCAAATACAATTCACTATCACTGTGCGCCTCCGGCACCACTAGCACCGGCATCTCCACCACCGGATGAAAAACTGCCAAATCCCAATCCGCCAGTTGCAAAGTCGGTAAAACCACCCATGCCCCTGTACCTCTGACATCACCACATGTGCCACAAGTTTCTCCCCTTAAATCATCAAAATCTGAGGGAAATTGGAACCAACAGGCTGCGTGCATGAATACGGACCTGAAAACTGCCATACGGTATTCATTCCATACGTGCCAAGTCTCGTGCTCCATATCACGTAACTCTAACCATTGAACAGTTTGCTCCAGCGACTGAATTCGTGATAGCAATTCAGGATCATTGCTACCACCCTCACCTTCTTCAGGTCCTTTGTCAACCTCATCAGCAATATCTGGAATTGTAGTGGCCTTCCTTCTATGCGAGTCGATGGCTTGGGCGATGTTGAAATTGTCGTAGTAATCGGTATTGGCCACCCTTGTCATCTCTCCTTCAGGAATCTGAATGCCTTTTGACTTGAGCAAAGCATCAGAGATATCTTGCATAGAGAAATTGAGACGTGCACCATCTATCAAGGTGTGCAGGGAAAACTCTTGGGATTCTGTTTTGGGCGTAATCCATATGTTGGAATAGAACAGTTGGGTGTAAGTCCTTGAGAAGGATTTCATATGATTTCTGGACCAGAGTGGAGTCCAGCCTTGTTTATCCAAAAGAGCAATGACTTGATTTGAATTATGAGCTTCAGTGAAGTCACTAATGCGAATTAGTTTGAGGAGCACCACAAGCCTATTGCCACTTCTCCATTCTTCAAATAACATGTGGGAATGGAGAGAAAGATGAGCACCTTTTGCTACATTAGGGGGTGGATTCTTAACATCTGAATCAAATTTCTTTTTCATCCAAAGAAAGTTGTCCTTGGAAAGCCCTTCACAGATAGATGTGATATTCTCTGGTTCAACAATACCAGTAGTTTGCTTGCGTTTGTATCCCCTTGGAATACGTCTTGAAGGTCCAGCATAAGCCATCTTTGACTTGAGGAGAAAGAGTTTTGGGATTTTTTGCAGAGATCGAGGAAGAGGGATGATTTGCGGGTTAATGAAGAGTGATTTGAGATGAAATGTAGCAAGTTTTGTGGAGGTTAGAGGAGAAAAAGGGTTGAATTTAAAGAGAAGAGGAGGAAGAGGAAAAGACAGGGGACGGTTGGGAATGAGAGATTGTGAGAGAGTGGGAGTAAAGTGAAATGAAGGAGGAAGGAGGAAGATGAAGAGGAAGGAGAAGAAGATGGGATAGAGAGAATTGATGGGGAAGTGGAGTGAATGGGGAAACCTGGGAAGGAGATGGACGTGGGAAGATGGAAAGATGGCGATAGTCAAATCCTTCAATTCGCGCGAAAAAATGAAAGGTCATTTGGTTTGACAAGGAAGAACTAGGGTTTAGGCGCCTTATGTGACTTTGAACGACTTCATAAAGAGGGATGAAGCGCTTAAAGTGACTTGGAATGGTTGTGGTTGAAGAGATCAAGCTCTTAAAGTCACTTTGAACGAGTGATACAGTTTATATAAAGCGCTTAATGCCACTTCAAACGACTGCTTTAAATACATAAAGCGCTTGATGTCACATCAAACGAGTGACATTCTTCAGAGGCGCTTACTGTTACATTGAAAACCTGAACTAATTCAGATAAAGTGCTTTATGTGTACTCAGCCTGAAAATTTTAAAATTTTCTCGTTGCAACTCCTGATAGGTTAATTTCAACCCATGTTAAGTAACCCTAACCTGCTTCTTATAGATGTAAATACATCACTAGGCAAGGGTTTTGTAAAGATATCTGCTAATTGGTCATGTGTTTGAACAAATTTCTCATTAACCAAGTTCTTTTGTACTCAATCACGGATGAAATGATATCTCACTTCAATGTGCTTAGTTCGATGTGGTGAACTGGATTTTGTGCAATATTGATAGCAGACGTGTTGTCACACAAAATAGGCACTTTGGAGAAGTGAATGTTATAATCATTTAAAGTGTTAGTCATCCATAACAATTGTGCACAACAAGAGGCGGCCGACACATATTCGGATTCTGTCGTAGAAAGAGAAACATTGTTTTGTTTCTTGGAAAACCAAGAGACAAGACAATCAACGAGAAATTGACAAGTCCCGGATGTGCTCTTTTTATCAACAAGACTCCTCGCATAATCGGAGTCACAATATCCTCTTAAATCAAAACATTCATTCTTGGGATAAAATAATCCAAATTTCAAAGTATACCTAAGGTATCTAAGAATACGTTTTACCTCAACTAGATGCATTTCCCTAGGATCACTTTGAAATCTAACACATAAGCACACCGCATGTAATATATCAGGTCTACTTGCAGTCAAGTAAAGTAGACTCTTTATAATTCCACGCTACAAGGTTACCTCGATATTTTTTCCTTTTTCATCTTTGTAAAGATTCACACTTGTGCTCGTTGGAGTGTTTACGTCCCTTCCTTCACCAAAATTGTACTTTCTGAGAAAATCCTTGGTATATTTGGTTTGAGAAAGTAAGTAAGCTCGCCCATCATGCTCATCTCGAATTCACCTTGCATTAAGCTAGCAAATTGATCAGAAAGACAATTTTTAGTAGCACCAAAAATAATATCATCTACATATACTTGTACAATCAATTGATTTTTGCTTTGTTCTTTAATAAACAAAGTGGTGTCAACTTTACCCCTTGAGAATCCATTAGAAGAAAAGTATTGAACCTCTCGTACCAAGCTCTCGGAGGTTGTTTAAGGCCATAAAGAGCCTTTTTAAGTTTGAATACATTATGTGGTAATTCATGACAATCAAACCCAGGAGGTTGTGCAACATACACCTCATCTTGAATAACGCCATTCAAAATGTGGATTTAACATCCATTTGGTAAAGTTTAAAGTCTTTATAGCAAGCATATGCCAACAACATTCTAATGGCTTCAAGCCGTGCTACGGCTGCAAATGTCTCATCAAATTCAATACCTTCTTCTTGACGGTACCCTTGAAACTAGTCTAGCTTTATTTCTAGTGACATTTCCTTGATCATCCATCTTATTACGAAATACCCATTTCGTACCAATAATGGGATGATCAAGTGGTTTGGGAACTATCTCCCAAACGTCACTTCTTTCAAATTGGTTTAATTCTTCTTGCATTGCCAAGATCCAATTTTCATCAAGAAGTGCAACTTTTGATATTCTTAAGCTCTATGAGAGAAACGAATGTGTTCTCTCTATATTGCCTTCGTGTAGTGATAGCCCTATTTAAATCACCTATGACCAACTCGTGTGGATGAGAGCTTTTATGCTTGAATGATCTAGGAAGGTTGGAGACATCTCTTCCAACTTCTTCATGATCACTTTCCGGAATGGACAAATCATCATGATTCAAATGATCATCATTTTCCAGAACATGAGATGTGTTTTTAACATTTTGTGTATCGACAAGATGAGTATGAGAAATATTTCAACTTGGCTTACTAAGTTCATGAACACTTGGTGGAGGAGTACCTTCAATAAGTTCCACTCTTAAGTCAATGAAGATGCTTCTATTTGGAGACTTATCAACAATTTCTTGTTGATGAGCAACCGTTGGAATGTCTTCAAGAATTTCTTCTTAAGGAACAACTTCATTTTCTTCACAATCCTCATTAAGTGCAGGTTCGTCATTAAGTGAGTCATTAAACTTAACATGGATTGATTCTTCCACCTTTTGACTCCTTTTGTTGCAAACACGAAATGCTTTACTATTTAAGGCATAACCTAAAAAGATACCTTCATCCGCTTTGAGGTCAAGTTTGTCCAAAGTGTCCTTAGTGTTAAGTGTGAAACACTTATACCCAAACACTTTGAAATACCCAATATTGGGAACTTTATCATTCCAAAGCTCATAAGATGTCACATTTAGGTAAGGTCTCAAATATACGGGATTGATCACATGACAAGCGGCATTTACCGCTTTGGCCCAAAAATACTTGGGCAAACCAAACTCATTTAACATTGCCCTACAAATTTCTTATAGAGTTCTATTCTTTCGTTCGGCTACATCATTTTGTTGTGGGTTCTAGTAACTGAAAGGTTATAAGTGTATCCTTTGGATTCATAAAACCTTTCAAACTCTCCATCAAACTCACCACCACGATAACTTCGTATGGTTTAAATGGTGTCACCCATGTGATTTTCCAATCGTCTACTCAAATTTATGAACTCACTACATGCATCATTTTTCTTTGCAAGAAACATTATCTATGTGTAATGAGTATAGTCATCTACTACCACGAATATATAATGTTTACCACCTAACTTTTTGTTCCAACATCCCCATATAAATCCATATGTAATAATTGTAGGGGTTTGGAGGTGGATATATTTATTCTTGGTTTAAAGCTTGTTTTCATAAGCTTTGCTTTTTGACAAGTGTCACATAAGTCTTGGTTTTCGAAACTCATTTTTGGAAGGCCTCAGACCTTATTGTTTTCATAAATAAATTTAAATGTTTTGAAACATATGTGTCCGAGACATCTATGCCATAGTTGCGTCAAATCATTCTTGGCAACTAGGCAAGATATATTTTGTGAAACCAAATCATTGATGCTAAGTTTGTAAATATTTTTGAATCTCAAAGCCTCAAATAAAATAATGTTATCCTTTTTCACAATGCATTTTGTTTTAAAAAACGTAACTTCATAATTAGCATCATATAGTTGACTAACACTTATCAAGTTAAACTTTAATCCAACAACATATAGAACGTCACTAAGAGAGAAGGAATTGTTACCCACAGTACCATATCCTTTGATTTGGCCTTTGCTACCTCTAAAGTGGACAACTCTTCCACATTGTATAGTGAGTCTATTGAATAGCTTTTGTCTCCCGTCATATGGTTGGAACACCCACTGTCCACGACCCATTTGACTTTCTTGTCTTTCCTTTCTCCATTTAGCGCTAGGGCCTACAAAAGAATCATATGACATTGTACTCTTTTTGTTTTGGTTCCTTGAAGGTTAATTACCTTCACTTCACTTTTGGGCACCCACACAAGATTTCTATTATTTTTAGCTCTACACACTCTTTTTGCATGATCTTTTTTATTATAATAAAAACATGTAGGAGTGTGTTTGTGTGGATAATGATGGTTATCATGCTTGTGCATTGGCACATTCTGTGGTTCCTGTTTAGGGATGACATTCCTTGAAATCAAGGAAGAGACGATTTTCACGGATTCAACACAAGGCTTTGACACCTTGGTTGACTTTGCCTTACTTTTAGGCATGTGTCTTTGCTTCTTCAAGGAGGTTTTAGAATCCTTGATAAATGATGCCTTCTCATTTGACTTTCCCTTCTTAGATGCATACATTAAACTCGGTTTGATTTTAGATTTCATGTGTAATGTAGATGCATCATTCGCTATCTCAATTTTATTTACATTCACCCTTTGAGAATTTTTCTTTTTCTCAAGGGTTTTTCGAGGAGTGCTTGATTTTATCAAATCATGCTTCTCCTATAGTGCAATCACATACATAGTAAGTAAAATGTCATGCTCAAGTTGTAATGCAATGTGATTTTCTAGCATGTCATTATATTCATGTATGCATGCTTTAAAATCCCTCTTGACACATTTATATTTCATTTCTAATAAATCATTTTTTGTACTAATTATCCATTTCATCTTGTAATCTACAATGTGAGGATGTAGTGCATACGTCCATGTCGTCTTCGATAGCCATAAGAGAATAGAACTCCTTATCAAGATCGTTGTTGAAGACTCCCGTGAGAACTAGATTATCATTTTCGTCGTAGTCGCTCTTGGACCTAGATAGGAGACTCTCCCAATGGGCTACTTCCGCTTGTAAAGCCTTCTTCCTTTGGTATATGGTTTTCTTGTGTTTTGGGTGCAGATCCTTCACCCAATAATCTTTCATGAAGTGACCAAACTTTCCGCATTATAACATTTGTTCTCTTGGTCCTTCACATTCTCCTTATCCTTGGAGAATTTCTCCTTCATGAACATTTTGGCTTCATCTTCATTTTTCTTCGCGAATCTTCTAAATCTTCGAACGAGAAGTCCAACTTCGTCGTCTGATTCTTCCGATTCGCATGCATCACTCCTTACCTTCAATGGTCGAGCTTCTAGTACATGATTTAGGTCGGGTACGTAGCACCTCAATTGCGATACATGGAAAACATTATGCACCTGCGACAACGCCAGAGGTAGCGCTAGTTGATAGGCTAATGTTCTAATCCTTTCAAGCACCTCATATAGACCAACGTATCTCGGACTCAACTCGCCCTTCTCGTCGAATCTCATGACTCCTTTGGTCGGAGAAACTTTTAAGTATACTTTTTTCGCCCATGGCAAACTCCAATGGTATTCTTTTGGAATCCGCCCAACTTTTGCTGCGATCCTGAGCCACCTTGAGCCTTTCACGAATAATCTTCACCTTTTCCAACATTTGCTCAGCCAACTTAGGTCCTGTGATAACCTTCTCCTCGACTTCATACCAATAAAATGGCGATCTACATTTTCTCCCATAAAGAGTTACGAAGGACGTCATGCCAATTGCGCTATGTTATTTATTTTTGTATGAGAATTCCATTAACTTCACTATACTGTCCCAATTCCCTTTAAAGTCCAATGCGCAAGCTCTTGGCATATCCTCAAGAGTCTAAATCGTCATCTCCGATTGTCCATCAGTTTAAGGATGTAAAGCATTACTCATCCTTAGCTCTGATACCACATGTACGACCTGTCCCGAGCCCTAGTACCCGAAACAACTCACCCGGTGTATTTCGCTAAGGAAAATACAAGGCGTCGATACAAATCAATTACACGTCAGCAAAGTGACGCAAACCAATATCAGCGGAAGTCATAAAATTAAAACCTCAAAATAATCATCATCATTTTTATAAAAGTCTAGGCAAATCTAGTCGATACAAATGTCAAATGTAGATAATAAATACTAATTCTCCACAATATATAAACCTCGAATATCAAGAAAATCTATCTCAACTAAGTCCTCAACGAGTCTCATCAAAATATCCTTGAACCTCATAATCCTCCTTCGATCTCATCCTCTATGAATGCTAAATCTTACCCCTGAACCTCTGCAAAACAATAACAGAGCATAGTATGAACGACATACATCGCCGAGTAAGTATATTCACTGTACTTATTATGGGACCATACATGTGGAAACATGTGTTATAAAATAAATAACACTATATATAAAGTAGCGTGTTTATATTCGCAAGCAAATTACTATTATACCCTTATACAATCAAACAATAAAGTCAACGATCCAATCATCAAAGTCGATCAATTGATAATCAATCAAGTATTAGTTCAATTAAAATCGATGGTGCAGTTTCCAAATCAATGCCATGCTAATCAAATCGATTTTCGATAATCAAATTTGATTTCCAAAATATCAATTTTCGATGTGATATGATGTTCGATACAAAGCGATTCGATATTTCAATACGATGCAATTCGATAATTTGATATGATTTTCGATAACAATTTCAAATGTAATTTCGATGCGATGGCCATGGCACTTTCCTTACAAGTGACTTATATCGCAAGACTCATGAATTGGCCCCTAATGATCGATGTGTCCAGACAACCTATCGATATAGTCATATGTGTCTGGACGGTCCAAATGGCGGTCACATATCTCTGAGCGACCTATCAACATAGTCATATGTGCTCGGATGATCTGTTTGTTCGAAATCAATCTAGCTTAACAATATATTTTCCTTGTAAGGGTGATATCCAAAATATGCAATGTTCAATTTTTAAAACAATTTTCAAATGCAGATTTCCAAATATTTTTCAAACGATCAATTTTGATCAAATCAAATGCCAATCAATTCCAATCACATTCAAATACAAATATTCGATGTCAAACACAATCACATACCAATTTCAAATTTGATGTCCTAATTATCACTACTAACATGCACGTATATACATATACATGTCCACGCCTATACATGTGCATATACATGTATATAGATACACGTATTTCCTTCGGTCCTCTTTACCCCCAACCCACTAACCAAATCACCTCACCCCTCATTCCAGCACCCTCTCCCCACACTACCCAGCCCCATCAGCACTGCTGCCAGCCCCCAATCCCTCGGCCCAAGCCCCTCCTCACTCTCCAAAACTCTAACTCCACTCAACCTAATTCTTACCCCTTATTCTCCCTCCAAAACTCACACCACCTATATTTTCTCACATCTGACACCTCAGACAGCAAACTTAATTCATGCCTAACATAGTGCCCCAAAAATCAACACCACACGTGTTGTCATGCACCGCCAGACGTACCGCCACGTGTAGCTAATCACCAGATTCTCCTTTTTCGAATTCCAACCTATTTCCATTATCAAATCACACAAAATCTCTTCTTACACCGTTATCAAATTCATCCAAAACCAATACCAATTCACCAATTTAATCCCACATAAAATCATACTTATATCATCATAAGCTATAAATCATATACCTATCAAATTTATATCATAACCTATGCCAAAATCAGTTTGCCGAAATCCATTCCCCCTCTATACACCATATGCCTCGGCCTCCATACATAAAGCATACAACTTATCATTTCACACATGGAAATATATACATAATCTTATAGTTATATATATTATCTACACAAACTTACATAGGCTTTCACCAAAATAGGGTGCTGGCCAAATAAGGCTGCCTTGATATATACTTTTTCTATATAAAGGTAACTTTATTAATTAAAACCTCCACTGCAGCTGCCTTGATATATATATATATATATATATATATATATATATATATACATATATATATATATATATATCGACTATATGTAAAGAAATTACCCAAGTTCAACATTCATATTTATATACATACCTACACATGACTATACACGTATATATACACACATATATTCATCCATCTATACAAACACATATATACATGTATGATCCATGATTTGATAGCAAAATATAATTACAAATTTCACAAATTCATAATAAACACACAGAGGATACTTACCTGGGTACGAAATTACTATACCAATTTATCGCTTAAGGCTTTTGTTACAAAATCTCTCTTCCTTTCCCCTATGGTGGTGCTGGCTGAAATTTTATTATTTGGTATGGGAGGCCGGCGGTTTTGATGGTAGAGTGGCTAGGATTTTTATATCGGTAGGTATATATAAGTATAAGGGGTTTAGAAACTATATATAATTAGGGTTTTGTTGGAAGAATTCTTCTTCCTCTTGATGTGAAGGCCGGCTGAAGGCTATTTGGTGAATGGCCAAAATTTTGCTTAGGGTGGAGGGGTGCTGGCCGGCTACAGCTTCGTGTATGGGAGAGTTTTTAATTTTTAAGGGGTGTGTGTATACATATATATACACACACATATATATGTGTATATATACATATATATATATATATATATGCTACATACATATATACATACATATATATATATATATATATATATATATATATATATATATATATATATATATAGGTTTAGGTAACTTCCTAGGATAAATGGGAAATATATTTGTGATATATTTCTTAAGAGTTAATCTAATCTCATATTTCCCATTCCCATCCAAATTACTTAGGATACATATTATCTCTACTTATGATATTTCCTTTTCCTATTATACTATTTTCCTTCTATTTTTTTTTCGAAGTTTGGGGGATATAACAAATACAATCGAGAAAGGACATCAAAGCACCATTCATTTAGGAGCGCATGATCTTTATGTACAACAAGCAGTCCTCCATTGCTCACTGCTGCCCCAAACAATACCGTAGAAGTGAGTAGAAATTAAGCGAATTTGTACAAGGTTCTATGGAGCGGTATGATGGATATAAGGAAACGATGTTGAGATCTCTTCTATTGGAATAAGTGTACCAGATTTTGAGAGTTTTCCCTTTTTTTATGGCAAGTGTCAGGTATACGAAACTATTTGTAGCTCATGTATCTTGTTGCGGAGGGAGAATCGGTGTTTGAACGTAGGCGAGGAAATGTAGCGTGCAATTTCAGCTGGGGAGAAAATTTATTAAGGGGAATAATTTTTTTAAGGGAGTGGGTAGTTTTGAACGGGTGTGGAGGAGAAAGTGGGGGAGGAGATTAAGGAAAACTTAGTGGGAGTGGTTGGGGGAAAGATTTTTTTATTTGTTGGTTTTTTATTATTATTTTTTATTTTTATTTTTTACCCATATGCAGAATTAAATGTCTTTAATTCTTCTTTTACTGTAGCAGGTTACAACACCAAGTATACAAGATGCTAAGGTAGTCATACAATGAAGTAAAGACACATAAGCATGGATGGTGAAGAAGGTAACACACTGTCATTCTTATCTTCAAGTGCTATCTCGCACTATTAATATAAGGCAAAGTGAAGAAGAGAAGACACACAATTTTTATCAGTTGGTTTTTTTATTAAGCACTGTTTCATGTCAAAGACTTTTGGAAACTTAAACTAGACATTCTAAGGAATATTTTGATATAAAAATCAACCTTTTTGCCTGAGTATACAAAGAGTTATAGTCTTTCAAAGTTTGTCAACAATATGTTCAAATTGACCATCTGAATCTGTTTATTTGTTTGAAGGGCCAACACTTTTGCTTTTAGCTCATTTTTAGATAGCGTAAACTTAAGATTTTGAAATTGATTTATGTAAAATTTCGTAAGTTTTGGAGTTGTGTACAAAGACATTTAAATTTTTCAAAAACAGGAACTGAATATGAGAGGTCTCAGATTCTGTTTTGAGAGGAATATTTCAAAGGGTATAAAATAATGCAATTTTTGCTAACCACTATTCATCCCTTTTCCCCTCCTCTAGTGGTGTTTATTGCAGATGTTACGATCCGACAACTTCTACTACTTAATTTGAACAATATTTTGACACTTTATCAGCTAAAAAATGACTAACCTGGATATTTTTAGTTTTTGTCAAAATAATTAGAAAATATTGATTTTTAGCTAAATTAACTATATATTTCGAGCTAAAAAAATAAATCGTTAGTTTATTTTATTGCATTAGAGTGCATGAAATATAATATTCCCGATAAAGATCAAAATAAAGATGAAGATTAATTTCAAGATGATATGATCAGAGCCAAAGCAAAAGGAAGAAAATGAATGCGATCAAATTTTATGGAGGTATATCTAAATCAAACAAGAGAAGAATCTGAAGTGAAATAAAAAATGGACGAATTCTCTATAAAAACACATGGCAGCACCAGAAGAGGGATCGAACACAATTTTCGAAACATACTTTTCCTCCACCCTCTCCAAGAATTATCCATTAAAAAAAGCAAAAGAAGAATAAAGCTTTGTTTTATGTACTGATTTTCTTGTCAGCACATACGTAGGTATTCTTAATAGCACATTCTAAATTCATTAGTACATGGGTTATGAGTTCTAATTGAGAATTTATTTAAAATCATGATTTTTATTTTATGCGCAGTTTTAGAAAGCAAGTGGTCTATTAGATGAATGTGTATTTAAGTTCAACAACACAATTTAATTCATATGTCATAGTGAGTAGATGCATGGTTATTCTTGAATGAATGTATGCAAGGCCATAGCATATTAAGAACAATGAAAATTTTCAAGAGTAAGAAAGGGTCTACCTTCCTAAGTAATTAATCAAATATACCTGATTTCATGGATAAAAGGTTGTAAGCAGTATGTAGTTGTCAGTTTAGCTTGGTCAGTACTTACCGTAGTTTGGCTGAGCTGAGCACTGCACCTGCTGTGTTTGGCATTTCAGCAAGGCATCGTCCAGCAACATGTCTTTCCTTTTGACAGCTCAACTCGGTCAGTTGAGCTGAGCTGAGTATTGCATCAGCAATCCTTGGCATTTTCGGTACGACATTGTTCTAGCATGGAATGGTTCAGCATCTTGTATTTCCTGAAAATTTAGAGCACATGTATGTGTATATATTGTATTAAAAAATTGCATTGGTAAGCGTGTAAGTGGACAAGTGGGCATGCTATGATTAAGACAAGTCACCCCCACTTGTGCCATCACATCACACTTTTCTTCTCTCTCCTTCTACTTGTCTTCTTCCCCTTTTAAAGATGGAAGAAGCAAAAAAGGGGAGGGAGAAGGGTAGAGAAAATATTTTTAAATTCAATGGTATTGTAACAGATTTTGTATTTTGAGAAAAACAAAGTATGTATATTTTAGTAGTATAAGTTGAAAACAAAATAGCCTTGAATGGCAGTATGTTGAGTTTATCAGGAAGCAGTCTTTAAAATGACGTTTTATATTTCAAGAAGATTTCGGCATCACAACCAAGGCTCTTCAAACCAAGTCAAGCAAAATAGATTTCTGCACTATGTCAAAGGCTCCATGAATAGCCTAACAAGGAGATTTCACCTGTGCAGCCAAGACTCTTCTGGTCTAATGAAGAAATGGTACTTTGACCTTTTGAAGGCATAAAGTCCATTGTTAGTATACGACCTCAGCTCAAAATCTTTGGAAGAGTTTTGAGTAATACGACCTAAGTTTCATGTCTTATGAAGAGTTTGAAGGTAATACGACCTAAGCTCAATGTCTTAGGAAGAGTTTAGACAGCGGCACTTCGGCCAATCTTTATCTGTGAAGATTCTTGAAGAGATGACACTGGCCATCCTCAAGAAACCTTTTATATGTAAAGTTTAAAAATGGCACTTAGGTCGTTATTGAAGTAAAGAATATGTACAAAGTTTTTCAGAGAATACGACGTCCAAGCCAAACACTAAAGAACAGAAAATCAAACTTGTTTCTTGAACTGTAACAAGTTGATTAGGGTACAGAGACCTTTTAAGATTTCAACCTTGCGGCCAAGGCTCTTATTGCCTCTTCAAGAGCAGAAGATTTCAGTATGACACCAAGGCTCTTCATGGCCAGTTTAAAGGAGAGATTATTTCGGGCATGCCAAGGCTCTTCAAAGCCAGTTTAAGAAGATTTTTGAAAAATATTTAAAAATGTTAAATACAGTTGCACAATCAGCTACGAAGAAGACATCCAAAGGATTGGTGCTGGAGAAACTTGAATATGTTCCTACCAAGAAACACGGGTGAATAAATGTCGGTTCTTCATTTAAAAGCTTCAATGTAGCAATAGAGAAATAAGAATTTACAAGATCTGAGACTGACATCTCCTGAAGGTTTCAGCTCACAGCTAAGGTTCTTCATAACCCGTGAAGATTTCAGCTTAGTAGCTAAGGCTCTCCCCAGTCTGTTTAAAAAATGAGATTTAAAATATGTTTGTAATTGAAGATTTCAGTTCGGTGCTAAGGCTCTCCTCAGCCTGTTTAAAAAAAAGATTTATAAAACATGTTTGAATTTGAAGATTCCAGCTCAAGTGTAAGGCCCTTCACAACATATTGAAGAAGATTTGAAGGTTAGAAGATTTCAGCACAAAGCTAAGGCTCTTCATGGCCTGTTGGAAACACAGTTTTTAAAAATAGTGTGAAGTTTGAAGATTTCAGTATTAAGGCTTAGACCCTTCATAGACAATTGAAAAAGATTTGAAAGTTAAAATTTCACCCTGTTATAAACAAAGGATTTTAAAAAACAATGTGTGCAGATGAAGATCTCTGCCTAAGGCAATGACTCTTCACAGCTCAGAGGTGAAGATTTCTGCCAAAGGCAATGGCTCCTCATAGCCCAGAGATGAAGACATCTGAAAGATAGTATCAAGATGAAGACTGAAGAGTTTTGAAGACGGTGTTTTAGCAACAGATAAAGCTCGGCCAAGTAAGTTTAAAAACAGTTTTTCAAACAGAGAAGAAAATATTTGGCCAGGCGTATTCTCTTCACAGCTTCTTCTTCTTCTTCTTCTTCTTCTTCTTCTTCTTCTTCTTCTTCTTCTGCACTCATGGTCATGGCTCTGATACCATGTTGAAATTCTCAGAGTTGCAGAGTATGAGCCGAAACAAGTGTTTAAAGCATTTTGGAAGAGCACACATATGTAAGAACAATTGTAAAAATAGAGAGTAGAATTGGCCGCTGAATATTGTAAAAGTTTTATTCAATCTTAAGTTCTTAATCAGAGAACTTCACGCCATGAACTCTATATAGAATGTACAAGTGTTTGCCTTTTATAAGGCTTAGAAGAGGTAAGACACCTCAAGCCATCAACGACTATTTCTAACGGCTATATTCTAATTTACAATTGTTTATTGGTCCACTGAGATAGTACATGTACATCATATTCGTATAAATACTCTTGCTGCATTGTGCCTCTGTTTATTCCATCAGTGCTGCCTCCGTGGTTTCTTATGTCTAAGTATTTCAGCTCGGCAGTGCTATCTCTGTTGCTGCTGTTATTCTTTGCACTGTTTGATCAGCACAGCTTAGTCCATTTGTTTATGCATTCACCTCGTCTCCTCAGCTTGGCATCCTTGTGCCTTCATTTCGTCACCTCAGCTTTGACATTCTTTTCTTTAGCTCGGATACTCCATCACCTCGGCCTTTCATCATTTCAGCTCACCTCGGCAATTCTTCTTTTGGCTTGGGACTTCGTCCAGATTCCAACACTTTTCACCTTGGCCCTTTATCCCAGCATTGCATCGTTTCACTTCGGCACTGCTTTCTGTCACCTCGTCACTGCATGGTTTAGCTCAGCACTTAATCTCATCTTCAAGTACTTCTGACCTCACCTCTGCTAGGCATCTCGGTTCGGTACTTCTGCTTCTGCCTTACTTCGGCTAAGTAACTCAGCTCGACACTCCTTCGATCTTTCTGTTCTTTGATTTTTGATCCTCGCCTCGGTATGATACCTCGGCTCAGTATTCCTTCCTTCACTCCAGTTAGGCACCTCAGCTCGGCAAGTCACTTTATTTCTGCAGACTCTTCAACATCATCTTTGTTTGGTTTTATTTCAGCAGATAAGTATGAATTATATAGTTATATTGGTAGAACCGTAGAAGTAACACCCCCAATCTTATGGCCAGTGCTGGAAGCAAAACAATAAAGGAAGAATGGGCTTTTGTAGTGCAGCGGAAAGCGGTTTATTAAACAAGTAGTTTTGTGTAGCCATCTGGAATCAATGAAACGAAACAGGATTTCCATAAATTGATCAAAACTCCACACGGATAAGCATCACCCATTATCCAATCCTTTTCCTTCTCAAAGGACTAAAAATGATCATGTATCATCCCCTGCATTTCTTCAACTGACGTCCTGCCCATGAACAACTGAAAAGCTACTCGTATCTTTAACCGTGGAAGCTTTTGGGTTTTTATCCATTCAAATTAAAACGGACCTGCTATATGAGTCTGACTTAGACCTCCACATGGGTCTCATGTACGTAGATTTTACAAATTAACATGAGTGATCAGGCCATTAGGACATCAAAAGTATGTTCCAACTTGAGAGTCATATGGAGGGATAACGTGTATATTTTAGCATTGATACGGTTATACAACGGGAAAAAAAACTAAAAGACACAATATTTTTATTAGTTCATTAGGAAGTACTACGTCTAAAAACAATGTCAAGCCATGATTTTTCATTATGCTGTTCATGACGGCGGTTACATAGAAACAGGATACTTATATTTGGAGGTGTAACCTAGTAACAATAGTAGCCAATGTTCCACAACCTAGCAATATATTCAGCAGAAATATATTATACTAATTAACTATATTTCCTTATTAGCTAGAGTATTTAGCTACAATTTAGGATAAATATTAGCACAATATATGTTATAATCATCTTTGTATTTAGTTGTTGCTATATGTAATGAGAACGATAGACTCTTCTCCCCGAACCCTATCTTTATTTTATGATTTTGAACATTTAAATATGTGCAATCTGAGAAGAAAACCTTAAGAGTTAGAATGAGAATTAAGTGGAGTAATAGCGGAAAGGAAGAGAACTAAAGAAATCTGGCTTTTTTTTTTTAATTACCTCTAATTTTTTTGCATTGATTGATCTCATCCCATTAATTTTCAGTTTGGCTTTTACAGTTTATGTTCACACTAAACATTAAAGAAATCATCAGTCTTTACGTGAAGAAGCCCTCAACAGAATGAATTTTGAGTTACATGTATTCTGTTGTCAACAGATGCAATACACCAACGTCAGGAAATTCCTACAGAACTTCTGGTCTTTTTCTATTTTTGGTAACTTACTCTTATCTTGAATTTCCACTATATATACCCCAACCCTCTTTAAAGTTGAATGCACGCCTCTAATCAAATGCTATTTCTCAGTCATATTATACAAGTATAAGAGAGAATTAAAAAAAATTCTACTAAATATTCGAATGACTCTTTCCCTTAGAAACATCTTTGGAAGTCGTCCTTTTAGGCTGCTACTAATGCTATGGGCTATAGCTTTTGCTTGTAAACTTGAAGCAAAGACTCCTGCAGCTGGATTTGTTAGGACAAAGTGTTACACCCCGTGATTTTTAAGCGCAACTTTCGATACTTAGGTCAACCTTGAATGCAACCTAATTAATTATGTAGGTAATGTGACTTAGTTACGCAAAACATAGAAGAACAAAAGAAAGGGGTTAGAAGTAGAATTAAAAGAAAGTATGATAAATTATCAAAGTAGTCCCTACTAGGAGATAGGGGAGTTACCAAAATTTAGTATAACTCCCCATCTCAGCCTTAGGGGACGGTTATACCATCAAAAATAAGAGGGGAAAACCGCAGGAGCAAAGAGAAGAAGAAAGAAGAGGAAGAAGAAGAGGAGAGGAAGGAAAAGGAAGGAAGAAGGCCAACCTAGGTGCAATCTCCATTGAAATTCTGCAGTAAATCCGTAAGATTAACTAGAAACCAAGGCAAGTAATCTTTCTATACGCTTTACGCAAATTTTGATACTTTAGGCCCTATGTTCTTACAAAGAGAAAACATGAATCACACATTAGTATTCTTGTCTTGACTATTTCAAATGCTTTGTTATATGTAAGTCTTGTTGCTAATTGTGTAAAGTCTTGTTCCTTGGGCCATATTTCTGAAAATAGTTGTGTGGTGCTTTGTTGTTGTCAAGCTTGCCCATAAAGTGTATATTTTGACTTGCTTATTGTCTTGCTCTACTCTTATGTTGATTGTCTACACTTAGACGTTGAGAGTAAGTGCAGGAAACTGAGGGATGAGTGTTGACATTGTTGTAGACTTGTTGTGTTGGGTATTGTTGATGATGACCTTTGAAGGTGGTGTATGATTGAAGAGTTAGAGTGGGTGTTGTTAGGCATAACTAAGCATCAATTCATGATTAGATGTATGTTAAGTATGATGAATCTAGTTGTTAAGATGGATCTTTAAGTGTTGAATCTGGAAGGGTTGAAGAAGAAAGGAGTTGGGTGGAAGTTACTGCAGAAAAACTGCAGTTTGGCATCGTCAGAACACTTCGAACGCCTACATGAGGCGCTTCATGTCACTATAGGCGCTTCATGTAGCGTTCCATGTGTCCTGGATCTTTCCCGTACAGAAAAACTGCAATTTAGAACCGTCAGAACACTTCGAACGCCTACATGAGGCGCTTCAAGTCACATTAGGCGCTTCATGTGGTGTTCAATGTGTCCTGAATCATCCCCGAACACTTCGAACGCCTAGAATAGGCGCTTCAAGTCACATTAGGCGCTTCATGTGGTGTTCAATGTGTCCTGAATCATCCCCGAACACTTCGAACGCCTAGAATAGGCGCTTCATGTCCACATTAGGCGCTTCAAGTGGTGTTCCAAGTATACTGGAAGTCTTTTTGACCCTTTAGGCGCCCTATGTAAATGTAGTAACTTTATACACTTCTTTTGAACATAAAATGCAAGGGTATTTGAGGTATATTTGAGGTGAGGATGGTAAGTTGATCAAGTTAGAATAAGATTGAATCTTGAGTGAGTTTGTAAGAAGAATGGGCTTGGAAAGACACGACCATAGAGTGTGTGAGGTGCAAGACCGTATGCTTGATAGGCAAGATGTATGTGTGTGTGTTACATGTTGATATGAAGCTATTTGTGCATCCTGCATCATGACATGGGCACTTGCATTTGATTTGAGATATGTTTTGCAAAAGAACAAGAAAGGTTTAAAGTTTTCGAAAGACAAAATGGCTGCTGGTTGATCGCAGGGTATAAAAGTCACGTCTGCGAAAGCAGGGTATAAAGAGCGTGATCTGTGAATCAACAGCAGGGTATAAAGTATGTTATGGGGCCGTGGACCTATCAGCACGGAAAATGAAGTATTTTATGGGGCCGTGGACCTATCAGCACGGATATATGATATATGTAATGGGGCCGTGGACCTTTCAGCACGGATATATGATATATGTAATGGGGCCGTGGACCTTTCAGCACGGGGTATAAAGTTATGATGGCTGTGGACTGATCACCCACAGGGTATAAAGTTCTGCTACGCGAAGAATATGATATGTAAAGTGATGAAGTGTTTGTGAAATGACATGCATGACATGTTTATGAAAGAAGGCATATGCATGGGTGTTGTGTGTGATTTTAAAGAAGTACATGCATCATGATACACGAAGCATAAGACTTGACATGCAAGAAATGTGATTAGTCTATGACTTGCTTATGTGATACGTTGTTTTAATACATGTTGGTTCTCGTAACTGTGTACCTATATGGAATTTATCTGTTTTGAGTAATCCTTATTAAGACGCTATTTGCTAACCCGAGCACCTTATTTTTGGGCAATGTTTTATACACTGGTGACTCGACGTGTGTGATTCCGTAAGGTGTATAGACGGGTTACTTGCTGGCGAAGTTTTCGCTAAGAACAATCATTCTATCTTCTTTTCAGGTGAGCTTGATTATGAGTTGATATTTATCGAAGACGACGGCGAGTGGGCTCAATGGGACGATGGACAAGGGAATAGATAGATGCTGGACTATTTTGTTTAAGTTTGCAAAACTTATTGTTATTATGTTGTTCTAAAACCTATGTTGGCTAGATGAACAAACAGTTTTATTTCCGCTGCAGTTTCTGGTTGTAATATTGACAATGAAGGTTTAGATTTTATGACGTTCCCGCTGGTTTTATCTTACATTATGAAAGATGTATGCTTGATCTGCTTGACGCTTCGTAGTTCTCATAGTAGACTACGGCGGGTGCACTGGTTCCGATAACGGTATCGGGCTGGGGCGCTACAGGTGGTATCAGAGACTAGGCTTCAGATCTATTTCGGAAACTTAAGTTCATGATCTTTAGACATCTAAGCTATGATTCTCCTTTAAGGTTGATCTTTAGTTATAAGTGTTGATCTCTTTAGTGGTTAAGTATGATATGGGTTGGGTGTGTGCGAGCGCGTCTTATTATCTAACTTTGTATTAATAGTTGTACTACACACCTCACCTATTAGTACGCATTCGAGCCTTCAGTAATCTTTTTGTATTTACTGAATGCTAATGCAATGTCGACCTTTTCAGAGAAATATGCCTCCAAGAAGAGATAACACAGGCAACTCAGGCAATGGACAGGAGAACCAGCCCCCACAAGTTGTTTTACCCCAAGTACTCACTGATGCGCTGACGGTCATTGCACAAGGGTATGTGCAGCAGCATCAGCCTCCGCCTCCACCACCGCCACAGCATAACATCAGGTTCTTTTATGGAGAGATGAGGAAGATGAGGGTGCCGGAGTTCGGTGGATGTACGGATCCTGAAGAGGCTCAGCATTGGTTGGCTGAGGTTGAGAAATGTTTCCGGCTGGTGCAAGTTCCGAATGAGATAAAAGTTGAGGTGGCCACACCCCTTCTAAGTGGCAAGGCTGGCGAATGGTGGGAAGGAATGGTGTTAAGAATGACCCCACCGATCTTGTGGACTCAGTTCTGTGATGTGTTCCTTAAGTACTATGTACCGGAGACTGCAATATTGGACAAGATAAGAGCATTTGATAGATTGGAGCAAGGAAGGATGACGGTGTCGGAGTATGCAGATCGTTTCCATGCTTTGGGTAAGTTTGCCCCTGCGATCATGTCTGATAATCGTCTTAAGATGACGAAGTTTGAGAGGGGTTTGGACTCGAGGATACAATCGGCGATAGTGAATGCGGGAATGAAAACTTATGAGGATATGCTAGATGCATGTTTTCGGGTTGAGAGCGATTTCCATAGAGTAGCGGCAAGAGCAGCTAGTGTTGGAGGGTCTGATAGAGGCAAGAGGTCAAGGGAGGATGTGAGAGTTGGTGGAAGACCCGGACGTTGGGTCAAGATTCCGAAGAGAGGCCCAGTTGGAAATTTTCAGAGACTGCCACCCCAGAATCAAGTAGCTCAGCAGGCTGTAGGAGTTTGTCCACATTGCAACAGGAACCACGTTGGAGAGTGTAGGAAAGTGGCTGGAGCATGTTTCCGATGCGGACAAGTGGGTCACATGATTAGGGACTGCCCGGAGATGAAGAAAAATAATCCTGGAGAGGCGGCTCAGCAGCCGAGAGCGAAGCCTAGAGCAAATGCCCGTGTACATCTCATGACGGATACGGATGTGCAGGAGGCTACCGACGTAGTAGCAGGTGCGATTTTAGTAAATAAGGTACCTGCCAATGTGCTCTTTGATAGCGGCGCAAGCCACTCCTTCGTAGCAAAGAGATTCACTAAACACCTGAGTAGTCTGCCTGAGTGGTTAGAAACTCCGTATCGTGTTCAAGCGGCGGGAGATCAAATTATGGTTTCGTATCATCGGTACCGGGATTGTGAATTGGAGTTTGAAGGACAAACATTCCCCGCCACACTGATCCCTATTCAGACGTATGACTTTGACGTCATATTAGGAATGGACTGGTTAGCCAAGAATCACGCTAATATTGATTGTCGGTTGAAGCAAGTGACAATCAAGAATGCTAAGATGGAGGAGGTAATATTTCAAGGAGATGCGGAACGAAAGAAGGTACCCAAAAAGGTGTACGTGTCGGTTGCACAAGCGCGCAAGGCATTAAGGAAAGGTGCTGAGGGATTTCTAGTGTATGCCATGGATGTTACCAAGGAGGTATCACCTATTGAGCAAATTCCAGTAGTCAACGAATTTCCTGATGTGTTTCCGGAAGATTTACCAGGAGTACCACCCCTGAGAGAAGTCGAATTTGAGATCAACTTGATTCCAGGGACAGAACCTATTTCCAAAGCTCCTTATAGAATGGCTCCGGCGGAACTGAGAGAGTTGAAGGAACAACTTCAGGAGTTACTAGACAAGAAGTTTATCCGCCCTAGTGTATCGCCATGGGGAGCACCTGTTTTGTTTGTAAAGAAGAAGGATGGTAGCATGAGACTTTGTATCGATTATAGAGAGTTGAATAAAGTTACTATCAAGAATAAGTATCCCCTTCCACGAATCGAGGATTTATTTGACCAGCTCAAAGGTGCCAAGATCTTTTCGAAAATTGATCTTCGATCAGGATATCATCAGCTGCGAGTGAAGGCCGAGGACATCGCAAAGACAGCTTTCCGCACAAGGTATGGCCACTATGAATTTTTGGTGATGCCATTTGGATTGACAAATGCCCCTGCGGCTTTTATGGATCTTATGAATACCGTCTTTCGAGAACAGTTGGATAAGTTTGTAGTGGTATTCATAGATGATATTCTTGTGTACTCTCCTGACGAGCAAACTCACACTGAGCATTTGAGAACCGTACTAGGCATTTTGAGGCAGAAACAACTTTATGCAAAGTTTAGCAAGTGTGAGTTTTGGTTAAGAAGTGTGGCTTCCTTGGGTCATGTGATATCAGAAGAGGGGATTGCTGTTGACCCGAAGAAGGTGGAAGCCATAACTGAATGGCCTAGACCTACCAATGTCACCGAAGTGCGAAGTTTCTTGGGTCTAGCAGGTTATTACAGAAAATTTGTTGAGGGATTCTCGAGAATTGCCGTACCTCTTAGTCGCCTTACTCAAAAGAAGTCCAAGTTTGAGTGGACGGCGGAATGCGAGCAAAGTTTCACGGAGCTTAAGAAGAGACTAACGACAGCTCCAGTATTGGCTCAACCCTCTGGAACGGATGGATTTGTGATTTATACCGATGCGTCAAAGAATGGGTTAGGTACGTAAATTATAGTATAAGGTTATGATCTTGTATACCCATTAAGTTTAGACTAACACTTTGTTTGTAGGTTGTGTTTTAATGCAAAACGAACGAGTCATCGCATATGCCTCAAGACAGCTAAAGCCTTATGAGCAAAACTATCCCACACATGATCTTGAACTTGCCGCGGTTGTGTTCGCCTTGAAGATCTGGCGGCATTATTTGTATGGAGAGAAGTGCGCGGTATTCACGGATCATAAGAGTCTAAAATATTTGTTCTCTCAGAAGGAATTGAATATGAGGCAGCGGAGGTGGTTGGAGTTGCTAAAAGACTATGACCTAACTATTCATTATCACCCGGGAAAGGCTAACAAGGTAGCCGACGCCTTGAGTAGGAAGTCCAGCCATGCACGACAATCACCATTGGAAAGGGAGATGGAGGAGTTTGGTTTAGATGTGATTGAATCCACGGTGAACGTCCTGACAGCCTTGACTATCACACCGAGTTTGATTGATAGGATAAAGGAGGCTCAGAAGAAAGATAAGGCTTTAAGTGAGATAATGGAAAGGGTGAAACATAGTCAAGTTGAAGGATTTCAGACCAAAGGAGATGGGAGCTTATGGTTTAAGGAAAGATTATGCGTGCCGGACGTTGACGAACTTAGGAAAGAAGTTTTGCAAGAAGCTCATAATTCGAGGTTATCAATACACCCCGGTAGTACCAAAATGTATAGAGATCTCAAGCGTTACTATTGGTGGTCTGGGATGAAAAGACATATTGCGGAATTCATAGAGAGGTGTTTGGTGTGTCAACAAGTCAAGGCGGAACACCAACGGCCTGGTGGATTGTTGATGCCGTTGGAAATTCCGGAATGGAAATGGGAACATGTCACAATGGATTTTGTAGCTGGTTTACCAAAGACAAGAAGTGGATGTGACATGATTTGGGTTATCGTGGATCGTTTAACAAAGTCTGCCCATTTCTTACCCGTTTCAAGTGAAGCACCTCTTGACAAGTTAGTGAGTTTATATATGGACAGTATTGTTAGTTTGCATGGAGTCCCGGTAAGTATAGTGTCCGACCGAGATTCACGGTTCACATCCAAGTTTTGGACAGCATTCCAAGAAGCCATGGGTACGGAATTAAGGTTGAGTACGGCGTATCATCCTCAAACTGATGGACAGTCCGAGCGGACAATTCAAACCTTGGAAGATATGCTAAGAGCTTGCGTGCTGGATTTTAAAGGGAGTTGGGACGGAATGGTAAAGCTGATGGAGTTTTCTTATAACAATAGTTACCACAGCGCAATTGATATGGCTCCTTTTGAGGCTTTGTATGGAAGGAAATGTAGGTCTCCGATTTATTGGGACGAAGTGGGCGTGAGGACCATTACTGGACCTGAGCTATTAGAGAAAACGTTAGAGAGGGTGAAGGTCATTCGGGAAAGACTCAAGACGGCTCAGGACCGTAGCAAGAGTTGGGCAGATTCCAAACGACGACCATTGGATTTTGATGTGGGTGATAAAGGTTATTTGAAGGTATCACCTACGAAGGGCGTCATGAGGTTTGGAGTAAAAGGCAAGCTAAGCCCACGTTTCATTGGTCCCTATGAAATACTGGAGAAGGTAGGCGCCTTGGCATATAGGTTGGCATTACCTCCGGTGTTGGCGCAAGTTCACAATGTATTCCACGTGTCACAATTAAGAAAGTACGTGGCGGATCCAAGTCATGTACTTGAAGCTCAACCTTTGGAACTCAAGGACGATGTTACATATGAGGAAGTACCCGTGAAAATTGTGGACCGAAAGGATCAAGTGTTGAGGAAGCGAGTGATCCCTTATGTAAAGGTTCAATGGAGCAATCACACGGAACGTGAAGCCACTTGGGAGCTCGAAGAACAAATGCGGGAGAAGTATCCTCAGCTCTTTGACTAAGGTACGTAAGTTTCGAGGACGAAACTTTTTGTAAGGGGGTGGAATGTTACACCCCGTGATTTTTAAGCGCAACTTTCGATACTTAGGTCAACCTTGAATGCAACCTAATTAATTATGTAGGTAATGTGACTTAGTTACGCAAAACATAGAAGAACAAAAGAAAGGGGTTAGAAGTAGAATTAAAAGAAAGTATGGTAAATTATCAAAGTAGTCCCTACTAGGAGATAGGGGAGTTACCAAAATTTAGTATAACTCCCCATCTCAGCCTTAGGGGACGGTTATACCATCAAAAATAAGAGGGGAAAACCGCAGGAGCAAAGAGAAGAAGAAAGAAGAGGAAGAAGAAGAGGAGAGGAAGGAAAAGGAAGGAAGAAGGCCAACCTAGGTGCAATCTCCATTGAAATTCTGCAGTAAATCCGTAAGATTAACTAGAAACCAAGGCAAGTAATCTTTCTATACGCTTTACGCAAATTTTGATACTTTAGGCCCTATGTTCTTACAAAGAGAAAACATGAATCACACATTAGTATTCTTGTCTTGACTATTTCAAATGCTTTGTTATATGTAAGTCTTGTTGCTAATTGTGTAAAGTCTTGTTCCTTGGGCCATATTTCTGAAAATAGTTGTGTGGTGCTTTGTTGTTGTCAAGCTTGCCAATAAAGTGTATATTTTGACTTGCTTATTGTCTTGCTCTACTCTTATGTTGATTGTCTACACTTAGACGTTGAGAGTAAGTGCAGGAAACTGAGGGATGAGTGTTGACATTGTTGTAGACTTGTTGTGTTGGGTATTGTTGATGATGACCTTTGAAGGTGGTGTATGATTGAAGAGTTAGAGTGGGTGTTGTTAGGCATAACTAAGCATCAATTCATGATTAGATGTATGTTAAGTATGATGAATCTAGTTGTTAAGATGGATCTTTAAGTGTTGAATCTGGAAGGGTTGAAGAAGAAAGGAGTTGGGTGGAAGTTACTGCAGAAAAACTGCAGTTTGGCATCGTCAGAACACTTTGAACGCCTACATGAGGCGCTTCATGTCACTATAGGCGCTTCATGTAGCGTTCCATGTGTCATGGAGCTTTCCCGTACAGAAAAACTGCAATTTAGAACCGTCAGAACACTTCGAACGCCTACATGAGGCGCTTCAAGTCACATTAGGCGCTTCATGTGGTGTTCAATGTGTCCTGAATCATCCCCGAACACTTCGAACGCCTAGAATAGGCGCTTCAAGTCACATTAGGCGCTTCATGTGGTGTTCAATGTGTCCTGAATCATCCCCGAACACTTCGAACGCCTAGAATAGGCGCTTCATGTCCACATTAGGCGCTTCAAGTGGTGTTCCAAGTATACTGGAAGTCTTTTTGACCCTTTAGGCGCCCTATGTAAATGTAGTAACTTTATACACTTCTTTTGAACATAAAATGCAAGGGTATTTGAGGTATATTTGAGGTGAGGATGGTAAGTTGATCAAGTTAGAATAAGATTGAATCTTGAGTGAGTTTGTAAGAAGAATGGGCTTGGAAAGACACGACCATAGAGTGTGTGAGGTGCGAGACCGTATGCTTGATAGGCAAGATGTATGTGTGTGTGTTACATGTTGATATGAAGCTATTTGTGCATCCTGCATCATGACATGGGCACTTGCATTTGATTTGAGATATGTTTTGCAAAAGAACAAGAAAGGTTTAAAGTTTTCGAAAGACAAAATGGCTGCTGGTTGATCGCAGGGTATAAAAGTCACGTCTGCGAAAGCAGGGTATAAAGAGCGTGATCTGTGAATCAACAGCAGGGTATAAAGTATGTTATGGGGCCGTGGACCTATCAGCACGGAAAATGAAGTATTTTATGGGGCCGTGGACCTATCAGCACGGATATATGATATATGTAATGGGGCCGTGGACCTTTCAGCACGGATATATGATATATGTAATGGGGCCGTGGACCTTTCAGCACGGGGTATAAAGTTATGATGGCTGTGGACTGATCACCCACAGGGTATAAAGTTCTGCTACGCGAAGAATATGATATGTAAAGTGATGAAGTGTTTGTGAAATGACATGCATGACATGTTTATGAAAGAAGGCATATGCATGGGTGTTGTGTGTGATTTTAAAGAAGTACATGCATCATGATACACGAAGCATAAGACTTGACATGCAAGAAATGTGATTAGTCTATGACTTGCTTATGTGATACGTTGTTTTAATACATGTTGGTTCTCGTAACTGTGTACCTATATGGAATTTATCTGTTTTGAGTAATCCTTATTAAGACGCTATTTGCTAACCCGAGCACCTTATTTTTGGGCAATGTTTTATACACTGGTGACTCGACGTGTGTGATTCCGTAAGGTGTATAGACGGGTTACTTGCTGGCGAAGTTTTCGCTAAGAACAATCATTCTATCTTCTTTTCAGGTGAGCTTGATTATGAGTTGATATTTATCGAAGACGACGGCGAGTGGGCTCAATGGGACGATGGACAAGGGAATAGATAGATGCTGGACTATTTTGTTTAAGTTTGCAAAACTTATTGTTATTATGTTGTTCTAAAACCTATGTTGGCTAGATGAACAAACAGTTTTATTTCCGCTGCAGTTTCTGGTTGTAATATTGACAATGAAGGTTTAGATTTTATGACGTTCCCGCTGGTTTTATCTTACATTATGAAGGATGTATGCTTGATCTGCTTGACGCTTCGTAGTTCTCATAGTAGACTACGGCGGGTGCACTGGTTCCGATAACGGTATCGGGCTGGGGCGCTACACAAAGGGTCCCCATTTTGTTCTCAATGGATCCCCATTCCTATTTAATGGGTTCAATTCATACTGGCTAATGCATGTTGCCGCGGAGCCAAGCGAGAGGTACAAAGTGACACAAGTATTTAGAGAAGCATCGGATGCTGGTCTTTCAGTGTGTAGGACATGGGCGTTCAGCGACGGAGGTGACCGGGCGTTACAAGTATCTCCTGGCATCTACGATGAGCGCGTTTTCCAGGTTTGTCTTTGTTTAACTAAAATTTTTCTTTAGAAGAAGAGACAAGATTGTTCTGTTTCTATGTTTAAACCATCTTCTTTTTCAGTTGTTAACGCTGGAGAGTTTATCACGTGATCTTGACTTGAATGATACACGTGATTTTTAGTGTGACAAAAAAAAAAATGTGTGGAAGTTACCCTGAGAATCAAAATTTTATTGCGACATGAGCTTCTTGTTATTTTGGCTAGTATCAGTAATGCTTATAATTTTTATACCACAAAACATTTTTTTTTATCCCAAACTGGTGAGAGCTAATTAATTCTAGGTATTCTTTGATAATTACAGTGGTTGAGTAATATGAATTTTTGGAATTCATGCAGGCACTAGACTTTGCGGTTTCTGAAGCAAGAAGATACGGGATTCGGTTGATCATGAGTTTTGTGAACAACTACAACGACTTCGGGGGAAGAGCTCAATATGCTCAATGGGCTCGAAATAGAGGAATTCGGATCAACAACGACGACGCTTTCTATACGCATCCAGTTATCAAAGGATACTATAAAAACCATATCAGAGTAAGTCACCTATTACTTCTATTAAAAAGGACTCCATCCACACTATGTGAAATGCTTTTCATGAGTTAAATAAAATGATGGTTAATTTTGCAGAAAGTGGTGACAAGGTTCAACACATTAACAAGAATGGCTTACAGGGATGATCCCACGATTATGGCATGGGAACTCATGAATGAACCTCGCTGTCAAGTTGACTGTTCTGGAAGGACGATCAATGTAAGTAACCGACAAAACATAACACTCGTTAGTACAATTTGTTTCCTTTTAAAACAAACAGATAGCAGACTGGTCTTAGAAAATCATAGTTCATCTGTCGTCTCCCTAATAATGCAACGGGTCCTGCATATGGTACTCATTATTGTTAGAATGACAAGAGATAGATATGATATTTGAGACCATAAGAAGGCTTTTTTGCATAGTTGTCGAAAAGAATGTTACATATCTAATGTCTTCGGTGATGACAGGGATGGGTAAAAGAGATGGCCAGTTTTGTGAAGTCGCTAGATAGGAAGCATCTACTCGAAATCGGAATGGAAGGATTTTATGGTGATACGATGCCCCAAAGAAAGCAATACAACCCTGGTTACCAAATGGTACGGATTTCATTAGTAACAATCTCATCAGTGAAGTTGATTTTGCCACCATCCACGCCTACCCAGATCAATGGTACGTATATGCAAATGAACTCTACCTACATGCTAACATGTTGGATCATTTCAAATTAGTTCTTTTTCTTTGTAGTAACACTAGAAATGCACAACCACCCACAAACAAGTGAGACATGTGACATGACACAAAATTCTAACATGGTTACATAAATAATCATCTTGCATCTTAGTCATTATATCTTAACCAATAAGAACAAGACAAGAAAAATAGTAGTATTCCTTGTTTTAACATAATCACCCTGTTGGTGTTGGCATTCTTTTTTGTGTATATCTCATGTCGGATTTAATTTAATAAACCCCTGAATAGGACCGTTTAATCGAATCAATGGACAAAGTAACAAAATGCGGAAAAGTGTACCTTGCTCCATTGCTGTTGTTAATCTGAACACGTACACTGCAACTGCTCCGGCTGATGAAGAATCTGGCGTGATCCAAGGATTCACGACCTCCCACCAATTGCTGATATACCCCTTGAACGGAATCAACAATTCACTGCTTTGCCCGATGGAGAGGCTAGGCAGTGTGGGCTTTGTAGAAAACTTGGCACACCCTTCCCTCTTTACTGTATATAGCGTTTTTCACCTCTGATAATATGAGGAGATGAAGCGTTCTTCATATAGAGGGGATGGAAGGATCTGATAGGTATAAGGTTTTAAATTTAATCTTAAATTTAAAACTCAACCTTATCTTCCTATTAAATATTATCCAATATTTAATTATTGTGCCAATAATTATCTACTAGCCACACGTGAGTTGTCGCCCCTCGGGGACCAGATGTCGTAACTTTATGGTCGCTGCACTTTGAGCCCATCCATCGCGGTCTCTGACCATATGACTGTCTACATAAACGGGGTTTCCATTTAGACCACACTATACATCCACGAACATACCCGATGATCACTTAACGTGTGGATGTTTTACGTAACAATTAATATTATTACGTGACATATGTGACATATAATATTATCATACATAACGTCCACCTTATGATTAATTCGTATAAACTTTATCAACGTGCTGCGCATCACACGTATCTCGAATTAATCCCAACAATCTCCCACTTGGACTATGTATGTATCTTAAAGATTATATGTCACCCCTTTGAGCTCATATACCGTATGTCCTTTAGTGTGTCTTTCTTTTTCCGGTCCATCAGCAAATGTTAGCAAAAGACTTAAGCCGCACGTCCCCACATTGAATTAGTGGCTAGTCCCTCTTAAATCATGATACTAACATTCTACTGAATGACATGGATACTGAAATGGATATGTAGTGTGGAATTAATATGATAGGTGATCATACATATCTAATTCCAACTTGGCCCTCTTTAGTGAGATCAATAGAATTCAGAATGTATGCCGTAACTGCTTAATGTACATTACTTCTGCAGAAAAAACTTTAATATAACCGGAATGTACATTATACTGTATGTCTGAAATAAACAACTTTATTGAACACAAGAAAAACCTTACAGACTCCCACTAGGATAAAACATCCTCAACTGGACTAAGACCCATACGGCTAACATGCTTGTGAAACACTACCGGTTCCACGGCCTTAGTCAAAGGGTCGGCCACCATAGAGTCTGTACTGATATGCTCAATACTGATCAGACCACTCAGAATTCTTTCTTTAACATCCAGATACTTCATCTCTATGTATTTCGCTTTAGATGAACTCCGGTTGTTATTTGAATATAGCACCGCAGCTTTACTGTCACAGTAAATCCTCATTGGAGATGAGATAGTCTCCAATACCCGCAGCCCTGTGACAAAATTGCGAAGCCATATCGCCTGATTGGATGCGTGGAAGTAAGCTACGAATTTCGCCTCCATAGTGGAGGACGCCAATAAGGTCTGTTTCGTGCTTTTCCATGAGATCGCACCTCCGGCTAGGGTAAACACATAACCTAAGGTCGATTCATGCTATTATAGCATCCAGCAAAATCGGAATCTGTATATCTAGTGATCTCTAACTTATCAGATCTCCGATACGTCAGTACGTGTTGTTTCGTTTCTTGTAAATATTTTAGCACCCTCTTTACTGCGATTCAGTGATCCTTACCCGGATCAGAGAGGTATCTGCCTAACATTCCTGTAATGAATGCCAAGTCTGGTCGTGCACATACTTGGGCATACTTTATACTCCCTAATACCGAAGCATAGGGAGTATTCCTCATTTCCGAACGTTCAAACTCTGTTTGGGACATTGTTTTAGACTGAATTTATCTCCTCTTGCCACAGGGGTATTAAGTGGTTTACACTTATCCATGCTATACTGCTTCAACACCTTTTCGATGTATGCCTGTTGTGAGAGACCTAAGATACCTTGGGTACGATTCCTCCTTATCTCAAGTCCCAACACATATGAGGCTTCACCAAGGTCTTTCATCTCGAAATGCTTTCTCAGAAAGGCTTTGGTGTCGCTCAACATGTTTACATCGTTTGTTGCAAGCAGTATATCATCTACGTACAAGATCATAAATATGAACTTGCTCCCACTAAACTTGTGATACACGCATTCGTCAATTTGGTTAGCCTCAAAACCGAAGGAGACGACCACTTTGGCGAATTTGAAGTACCATTATCGAGACGCTTGCTTGAGCCCATAGATGGATTTCTTTAGTCGACAAACCATGCCTTTTGGATCTCCCACCTCGAATTGAGGCGGTTGAACCATGTAAATGGTTTCGTCGAGTTCTCCGTTTAGAAACGCAGTCTTAACATCCATCTGATGTAGCTCAAGATCTAAGTGTGCCACTAAAGCCATGATTATCCGGAAGGAATCCTTCGTGGATACTAGAGAGAAGGTTTCCGTATAGTCTATGCTCTCCTTTTGGGTAAACCCTTTAGCAACAAATCGAGCTTTATATCGTTCTACGTTGCCTTTTGAATCCCGTTTGGTTTTAAATATCCATTTACAACCAACGGGTTTCGAACCTTTAGGCAACGAGACGACATCCCTACCTTGTTGTCGTGCATAGACTTTATTTATTCTTCCATGGCCTTTATCCACTTTTCTGAATTTCGACATTGCAATGCTTGCTGGACGTTTTCGGGGTCATCGTCCAACATACCAATATCGAATTCGTGTTCTTGGAGATACACCACATTGCCGCTAGATATGGGGTTTCTCCGTTCACGAGTGGATCTCCTTAGGGGCACTTGTTCTTGAGATACTGTAGGTTCCTGAACTGCATCAGCCGGCAATTCATCGGGTTCTTCAGTAACTTCCTCAGGAACATGAATTTGTTCCTGTGGAGCGTCACTACTGGGATGAGGTACCTCAGGTGCGGGTATCGCTGATGCTATCTTCCCAAAAGATGGTTCGATTCGCATTTCTGTCGCATCTGAGTGTGTCTCATCTAACTCGATGATCTGCTGATGCAAATCATTCCCCCCCGGAACCAAAGTATCCTCAAAGAACTTTACCGAATTTGTCTCGAAAAACACTTTACTTGTGGGATCGTAGAATTTATACCCTCGTAATCTTTTCGAGTAACCAACGAAATAGCAACTAACTGTTTTGGTATCCAGCTTTCTTTCATTTGGTCTGTAAGGCTTCGCCTCTGCTGGACAGCCCCAAACCCTTATGTGGTTAAGGCTAGGCTTACGCTTAGTCCATAACTTATAAGGGGTCCTTATCGTTGCTTTAGTTGGTACTCGGTTGAGGATGTAAGCTGCGGTTTTAAGCGCTTCTCCCCAGAGGAATAATGGTAGTGTAGTTTGACTCATCATACTACGCACCATATCCATAAGTGTACGGTTTCGTCTTTCAGCTACACCATTCATGCTTGGTGACCCAGGCATGGTGTACTGAGGGACGATTCCGTTTTCCTCTAGGTATTTAGCAAATGGTCCTGGACACTGTTCTCCTGATCCATCATATCGACCGTAGTATTCACCCCCACGGTCCGATCTGACGGCTTTAATCCTTTTGTTGAGTTGTAACTCAACTTCAGCTTTAAAGGATTTGAACATGTCTATTGCTTGCGCTTTTTCTTTAATTAAGAATACGTAGCCATATCGCGAATAGTCGTCAATAAAGGTGATAAAATAAGAGTGGCCATTTCGAGTAACCGGATGAAATGGGCCACTAATATCGGTATGAATCAACTCTAATGGACTATTTGCACGATTTGCTTCATACCTTCGGACTTTAGTTTGTTTCCTTTAGCACAAAATACACACGACTCTAAGTCGGTTAAGTCTAAAGGATTGAGAATTTCTGTTTTGACAAGACGTTCTATTCTGTTTTTGGACACGTGTCCTAAACGTCGATGCCAAAGTGATCCTGAATTCTCATGAGTTAATTTTGCTTTAACGTTTCGCGTTACAACATGCAAGGTTTCCTGATTTGAAGCAACATTTATTGAATAAAGTTTATCAATTTTGGACATTATACCGTGACCAATCAATCTAGAAGCATGATAAAGTTGGAAATTTCCATTTCCAAAATAACCGTAATATCCACTTTTATCCAATCGATAAAACGAAATAAGATTTCGTTTAAACGATGGCACTACAAAAGTGTCATGCAAATCTAGATAGAAACCGGATGTCAACAGCAATCTGAAATGCCCGATGGCTTCAACCTTTATGTCACTGCCATTTCCCCAATAGACGTATCTTTCATTGTCTCTTGGTTTTCTATGGCTTAGGTAACCTTGCATAGTCACAGATAGGTGAGTCGTGGCTCCCGTATCGACCCACCAAGTGGCTATATCCGAAACAAAATTAACTTCAGAACAAACTAAGAATGTACCCTTTTTCTTGAGACAAGATATATAACCGGTACAATTCTTCCTTAAATGTCCTTCCTTATTGCAAAAGAAACAAGTCATGCTTTTGGGTGTGTCAGCAGTAGGCACCCCCTTTTCCTTTTGACTTGCCTTTTGCACATTAACCATTTCCGCAACTTTGCGTTTCTTACCACCGAAATTGGTAGCGACAGCATTCATAACTTTACGCACCCTTATGCTGTCGATTCCACGATACTGTTTCGAGCAAGGTTTCTTTAAGAGATTGCCTGCCTCGGCTTTCTCATTCTTTACATATCTTTGCTCGAGATCAGCTAAAAATCCTCTAGCCGTCGTGGACTCAGAAACGTGTCCCCTGAAGCATTTGGGGATAGTCTTTTGCATGATCATAAGACACATGCGATTTGATCGTAGCCAGCGTGCCATGTGAGATTTTTCCTCACTGGTACTTTCATCTGTTAGCACAGCTGGACGATCTATCTGTAACGCATTCTCTAGATCAGCAATCCCCAGAAAGATCTCAAATCGATCTTTCCATTTCTTATAGTTTGAACCGTTCATTGTAGGAATATCCTTAATGTTAGACATTATTGCTGAAAAGCAAACAAGAAACGGACTTAAATACACAACACGTGTAATCTTTAAACTGCATAAAAACAAATATCAAAATAGAACCCCGATTCCATCTACCAATTGTCTTCCAATATTGGGGCTCTTTGGAGTCATCCCAATACCTTCCAACAATTGGGTGTAGTGGTCAATATGACGGCTCTCCAAGCACAGGTTAACCACCTTCCTTTGGGCCGATGAGTTAACCTACGCTTTTAAAGCTTCGCCGCCGGCCCTATTTGGGTCCACTACCATGCTCATATGTGTCTTTGACAATCACACCTTCCTTTGGGCCGGTCAATGATTGCCTCCAACACATACATGCCCTTCACGATCATAACAAATATAGTGGCGATGATATGATTGCCGCACTTTAAGGGGATCATATTAAAGCCCTATATTTGCTAAGTCGCGTAACTTTATGGTTCTAAATGATCCGCAGTTTCCTGACTGACCCTTTTGCACGACCGTGCATACTTAACACCTACATCCGTTTTGTTTTACTTAAACCAATTCGAACCAGCTTGATTCCCTTTACGGCTCAAATAAGAACCACCTTGAACCAAGCTCAGTTCTCCTTACGGTATAAGAAAACAATATCTTTATCAATCAATTTAACAAGTGATATAACCTTATGATGGGTCACATTGAGTGTGAAGTGAACCGATTCAGCAATACCCACTTGCCATAAGGGTGTATTACCATTCCACATAATTTCCAGGCCACCGGTGGAGTCACAATGGTCTCGCTTAAGTACCGGCTTTCTTAGACAAAACTATGTGTACGGTATTTTTATCACAACTCAATGAGTCATCTATCACGAGTATAAACCGCATTGATTGATAAGTATTGGTTAATTCAGTCAACTTAACCCATCGAATTAACTTGGTTGAACTCGGTCAAACCGGGTCAAACAAGATTCGGATCCTTATTGGGTTAAGTTCCTTAACTTTATTTTATTTATTTATTAACATGCTTAAACATAAGGCATAAATAAATAAATAAACAGATAACTAGATAACTGCATGCATATAAACATAATAATGCAATAACCGGAAATTAAACTTAACACTTGATTATTATTATTTTGGATTTCTTTAAAATAATAACAATAATAATAACAAGAATTTATTATTATTATTACTATTTTCCTTAATAAACCTTAAATAATAACAATAATAATCAAATTATTATCATTATTATTTACTTTATTTTCCTTTAAAAGAAACTTTAAAATAATAATAATAATAATAATTACTTATTATTATTACTATTTTCCTTTAATAATAATAACAATAATAATTAAATTATCATCATTATTATTATTATTTTCTTTGAAAGGAGACTTTAAAATAATAATAATAATAAGAATTTATTATTATTACTATTTTCCTGAAATAAACTTTAAATAATAATAATAAGAAATTATTATTATTTACTTTATCCAAAATAATAATAATATACACATAAACAACAAAACTGAAATTAAAAAAATAAAGGGGATAGGGGCGCGGGTCGGGTCGGGAAGAACCCGCCCGCCCCAATTCTGATTTCAGGATTTTTTTTTTTTTTTTGGAAACTGATTGGGCCGAAGCCCTATTCTGAAACTGGGCCGGACCGGATTGAAACCGGATCCGGCCCAAACCGCTAGCCAGAACCGCCTGGAGCCAAAAAAACCTCCAGAATGTCTCCATCAGGTCTCGAACCAGAGACTTTCTGATTACTGAATGGCGCTGTGGCCACCAAAGCAGCAGGCCGATTGTGCATTTTAGCAGGAAGTTTAATCTTTATATTAAAGATACAGGATTTCCAGAAAATCAAAAAATATCAGCCGAAATTCACGGAGTAGGGTTTGAACTGCTAACCTCCAATTGCCTGAAGGCCGCTGCTACCACCAGGCCAGAAGGCCTTTTGTGCTTTATTCTGGAGCAACCCTTTTATATTTATTTCAAACCAGAAAAACCAAAAAAGGAACCGAAAACTTCGCGGGGAGCTTAGAACCTGCGACCTCCAGCATATATGAGTGCGTGCTGGCCAATAGGCCAGTGTCCCTTTTGGTCTATGGGTGATCTGTTTATTTTATTTAATCCGAAAAACAGAACCTTTTTCTTAACCAAAAAAGTTCCGGGAAAAAACGATTTTTGACCCCCAAAAATTTCGGTTTTCACTATGAACAGATTAACATAATTGCAAAAATTGATTCAATTAGGCCTGCTCTGATACCACTTGTCGGATTTAATTTAATAAATCCCTGAATAGGACCGTTTAATCGAATCAATGGACAAAGTAACAAAATGCGGAAAAGTGTACCTTGCTCCATTGCTGTTGTTAATCTGAACACGTACACTGCAACTGCTCCGGCTGATGAAGAATCTGGCGTGATCCAAGGATTCACGACCTCCCACCAATTGCTGATATACCCCTTGAACGGAATCAACAATTCACTGCTTTGCCCGATGGAGAGGCTAGGCAGTGTGGGCTTTGTAGAAAACTTGGCACACCCTTCCCTCTTTACTGTATATAGCGTTTTTCACCTCTGATAATATGAGGAGATGAAGCGTTCTTCATATAGAGGGGATGGAAGGATCTGATAGGTATAAGGTTTTAAATTTAATCTTAAATTTAAAACTCAACCTTATCTTCCTATTAAATATTATCCAATATTTAATTATTGTGCCAATAATTATCTACTAGCCACACGTGAGTTGTCGCCCCTCGGGGACCAGATGTCGTAACTTTATGGTCGCTGCACTTTGAGCCCATCCATCGCGGTCTCTGACCATATGACTGTCTACATAAACGGGGTTTCCATTTAGACCACACTATACATCCACGAACATACCCGATGATCACTTAACGTGTGGATGTTTTACGTAACAATTAATATTATTACGTGACATATGTGACATATAATATTATCATACATAACGTCCACCTTATGATTAATTCGTATAAACTTTATCAACGTGCTGCGCATCACACGTATCTCGAATTAATCCCAACATCTCATTCTTTGAGCTAGTGGTTATTCTGAACCATAATAAAACTAATGTGTGACACGATATGACACGCAGGATACCAGGAAATGATGATAATGCGAATGAGTTGGCATTCATGCAAAGGTGGATGACTAGCCACTGGCAAGACGCAAGAACAATCATAAGAAAACCCTTAGTTCTGTCAGAGTTTGGCAAGTCCACGAAAGATCCAGGGTTCAGTTTGAGTCAAAGAGACGAATACATGGGCAGTATATACAGAACTATCTACAGCTTTGCAAAAACAGGGGCAACCATGAGTGGAAGCTTGGTATGGCAGCTAATGGCTCCAGGGATGGAAGGGTATGATGATGGTTATGCCATCGTTCTGTCCCAAAATCCATCTACTACAATGCTCATATCCAGACAATCTCATGCCATGTCCACCCTCTCCCACTTAGTCAATCAGCCCCAGCAGCTGGGAGGAGGCCCAAATTTTGGACATGGAGGTGGCAACCATTTTTACAAACACAGGACATCATCAAATAGATCGTCTAGGTTTCAGAAACATCATCACAGGAGAATATCACATTCTTGACCTTGATTATTTGCTGCCTTGTCCAGATCTACCAATAAAATTATTTCTTTCTTCCCGTTTTTGTTTTTTTAGTTACAAAAATTTATAACTATCCAGAGTAAACTCCATATCCTGTGTAAGAAACTCAAATGCAGTATACTGTTAAATGTTCCCAATGTTCACACCGTGCTATTATCTTCACATGTTGTTTTACTGTTTAGGATATGTAGAACGAGCTTCCATCTTGTATCCTATCATGAGTTTCTAGTGGTGACTAACTACCCGATGGGTAATAGTTGATGCTAATAATTTGTTTAACTTTTTTAGATAATTCCAAAACATGTGTTTTAGAGGGATCTGTATGATGCAGAATATATTAAATGTTGATAATGGTCAATGAACTATCAAATCAACTCATACAGTGTTGCTTAAACTCGTTTATTTTACTTATGAGGCGTGAAGATCGACAGTTGTGGAGGGACTGCAAGGTTATACCAGGGGAGACAGCAGTGACGCAACACCGTCTACTAATGGTAGTTACTATAGGAAATCGACGAGATCAATCCTATCAAAAATGCGCAGCGGAAAAAACGATATCTGATTTTCTATCAAGGATCCATGTTGTTCGTTTAATTCAATGAAAGAAATTCAAAATTACCTCTATAGATTCGAAATTCGCAAACAAATGAGGTGCGATGATACAATCAACCTCTGTCGGTATCCACACGAATGCTTCCGTCCGGAGTGCTAGCTCTTGAAACAGCGCAGCTGTGAAATTCGTTTTTCTCCAAAAACGATTTCGGGTTTCAGTTTTTTCTTCTCTGTTCTCTATCCGAGATAGAGTAGCGTATATACAAATATATAAGCCTCAAAATCTGATTCCAAATCGGATTGGTTAAGGTCAATCAGAATCTGTATCAAATACGGATTCTGTTAAGATTAGATAAGGCCAATCAGAATCCATGATCTCCAAGTAGACTTATAAAACAAATGATACTGATCACACTATCAATTCATTAGAGCATGGCCATACATTTCACAGTCTCACTAATCGAGGGACCCAAAGATATCTCTCTCAAAAGAGAGGGACAAATTCTATCTTGATTATTCAATATTCTCTACATAATTTCTATCATATTCAATCATGACCTTTATTATTATCCAGTTACGGATAACGTTTGATCATCTCAAAATATAAAAGTCCTTGTGTTTGACAATCTCAAGTCTAAGGATTAAAACATGACTATCATGAGATTTACTTATGACGCTAATCCATGTACTAATCTCATGATGGGTCTATCTAATACATTATTCTCTAACAAGTATCTATAAGATTGATTTGTATCACTATACACAATCATCTCATGATTATCAAATCAATACTCATAGTGATTATAAATTATTTTATCTCTATAACAATAATGAACCAGAGACATATATCATAATTGTGTAACATACTAACCAAAAATAATGATAATAAAACCTCTTTATCAATAATAAATGTATAACATAAACATTCAAATCATGGCCTAGGACACATGCACTAACAGTTATAGCATTGAGCCAAAAGCTGAGTAAGGGGGCTGGAAAATTCTCATTCAGGACCTGATGGGAAAGTTTGAAGGACGAAAAAATTAATATATTTGGAGACAAGGTCATCTCTGTGACATTCGATCGACTGGGTGAGGATACAAACCAGGTGTGGGAGGGTATGGCAACTACTATTACCCACGCGAATAGGGAAACTCTTGGGGTAACAACAGGAAAGACAACCATACATAAAGTGTTACGTCCCTGCCTGTAGAAATAGAAAATAAAATAAATAAAATAAAGATGATAAAATCCTAGTGTATTTAGAATTTTGAAATTAGGATAAGTCATGAACCAAATACAATTAGGTAAACTAAGATCGAATTTACATGGAAGGAATCCTATTTCAAATTGGAATATACCTAGTTATCTAAACCTATACCTATCTATTTAGTACCCTAACCTAAATATATTATACACACGCATAATTCTTCAAATTGGCCGTCACCATCAGCCAGCAGGCACAACAAATATTGTATTTGTTTTCTCCAAACCTTCTGCCGCCGTTGATGCTGGGAAGAATGATGAAGCTGGATCTTCACCAAGGGTCAAAGATGACCTCAAATAAACGTCGTCAGCTGAATAAAAGAAGATAGCTGGAATAGCTTCCTGGAAGTCCTGCACAAGGAAGGAGAAATCAGAGGTCCCGGGGGGATGACCCCGGGTAAAACCCTCCGACGCTCAAGTCAGTTTGGGCCATTTCTCACTGAGAATATAGTTTTGTGTATGAAGTTAGAAAATTCTCACAGTTATTGGCTGAAGAGAAGATTCAGTGTATTAGCTCCAAGAGATAGGAAAATGTTTGGATTCGAATCCCCTTCCTGGTCTGCATTGGCTTGCTTTTATTAGTTTTTCCCGCCCTCGGCCTCTGATAGGGGATGAGACGTTTGCTTGGGGCAGAAAGCCAATGACGTCGTAGGTCTGCTGATATGACTGGTAGGTCGGTTGATGTGACCAGTAGGTCGGCTGATGTGACCTTGGCGTGTTCAGGCGAATATCTAGATGCGTACTATATTTGAATTGCACTTCTGCCTGATGGTCCCACGATGTAATGCTGCGCTTGGTTCTATCGCTGAAGTGCCAAACCAAGCTTTGCCGAAGTGTAAGATCAGGTTTTGCTGAAGTGCAGTGTTGAATCTGACCGAAGTGATCTGTAGTGTGGCACTGATGCTGAAGCTAAGGATGAAGTTGGATGCCGAAGTGCAACCCTTGTATGTATTCTTCGATAACAAAGGATGCTACGGGGCACAGCCAAAGTGCAGTCAAGGCTGAACAGCAATGCTTGGGTGCTGAACTACAGGAGTTGTACCATTGACTGTTGTTGACTAACAGACGATTAATTCTAGTTTATCATTTGCCCCCAGATTTTGTGTGGCTGAGCTGAACTGTGAGGGCAGAAAAATCTATTCTAATGAGTCTGTGTCGTGTCTTCATTAATCTGAGCAATTATCCTCTTAGCTGCGCCGTAGTTCCCGCTTTTAATGTAAGTGTTAATTCCAACGCCTCATCATTATCTTTTCGGCGGTTTCAGTACCCGAGGGGAGAAAATACTCGAACCGTCGCCTTTTCGAATTTCAAACGAAAAGTTGCACTTTTGCCTTTCCTTCTTATAAATAGGGACAATTGCCCTAATTCCTTCTTTTCTTCTTCTTCTTCTTCTTCTATTCTGCACTTTGCTTATTCTGCTGTCTTGTTCTTCTTCTTCTTCGACTTCGAAGCCCTTCTCCGTCCTTATTCCGGCGCTTTTCAGCTCAACCCTCCAAACTTTTATAAGCTTTTCTTTATTTTACTCATGGCTTCTGTTATTTATTCTTCTTCTTTGATTACCCCAGAATCTATGGTGCCCCCAACGTTAATTGACAGAGATGCTCCGTCTCCAATGGTGCAGAACTCAATGTGCATCTTGGAAGCCACTGACCTTTCCGAATTATGTCAACATTATAATGTTGATAGGAGTACCTTTGCCCCTATTCTTTCTCTGCCATATCAAACTGCTTATGATCCCCTAGAAGGGTATGAGGTAGTCTATGAGGAATACTTTAAATCCGGTTTCAATTTTTCCATTCCAGCTCCTTTATTCCAAATCATGTATTCTTACGAACTTAGACTTCCTTAAATAACGCCTAATGGCCTTAAGGTCATCCTCAGTTACCTGCTTTACCTAAGAGCTGCCGAGAAAGCCTTTTCACTTGCTGTTTTTAGGGGAATATTTGTGTGCGAACAGAAAGATAATTGGTACTGTTTTGGTAGGAGGAGTCCAAGTAGTGAAAACCTTCACGTCGTAAACCTTCCCTCTTCTACCGAAAATTGGACGAGACGTTTCTTTTTCGTCAAAGCTATAGGATTACCCGAAAGAGCCTTCTAGAAATCTGGCAGTGCAAATAACAGGAGGCCAAGCGAGAAATCTTGCAATGAAGCTTCCCAATTGTTACACTTGCCCGTGGCCGTGGATTGGAAAAAGTGGACAGGTCGGTTGTGAAGGTTGCCGACCTGGAACACTTGTGGCCAAAATATAGATTTCGTCCCCTCATCCCCATTGCTTTAAGAATAGTTCGGGGTACGTAGCAACCTTTTGAACATCTCTGACTGGTTCTGATGTTGCGTCTTTATTTTGTCTGATTTGTTCATTGAATTCTGCAGGAGTCATGGTGTCCGAAACTCTTGCAAAGCTGAAGAATTTGGTGCCCAAAAAGAGGAAGAGGACAGAAGGACAACCTTCCTCTTCAGGGCAGGCTTCTGCCATATCCTTTTCTGAAGTGCAGATGACTCCTGCTGATTTGGCCTCAGCCTAAACCGAAGTTTCAGGTAGAATTCTTACCTTTTGTTGGTTTTGAACATACTTTGTTTCCATTTGAATTTTTTTCTCTTCAGCTGGAACTCTTGATAATCCCATCCGTGCTGAAACCCAAGTCCTTGCCCCAGCTTCAGCTCAACCAGATGATGAAAGTGGGGGAATTGATGCCCCTATTTTGATTCCTTCCTCTCCAGTTGCCAAAGAGGAAGTTATGCCTCAACCAAGGTGGGTTTCTAATGAGGCTGTTCCCTCTGCGGAGTTCTTAGGAGAAACTTCTGAGGGAAATGTGCTGGAGGGAGAGTCTTCCCTACGAAACCGCCGAGGTACGAGGACGTTGCAGTTCTCTTTTGCTGACACTGCTGCAAATCCTAGTGTAGCTAGGAAAGTAACTGAGATGTCAGTGTTGCCCAGTGATTGGCAACTTTATGGCAGTCTAGGCTGGGACACTGCCATGAATTCATTTGCAACCAATATGTCCCTGGTAAGATTTCCCAATTTTCTTCATCTTTTTAGCTTGATCATTTATGTTTTCTCTAAGCAACCTGATTTCTGCAGTACCGGGTTCAAGAGTATAACACACTCAAACAGGCTGAAGAGTTGCGTGCCAAATTTGCCCAACTCTCTGAGATCAATGCCAACCTCAGAAATGCCTATGATGGGTTGGCAGAGGTGGCAAGACCTAGCAATTTGAGATTGAATCAGCTGGAAGCTCAAGTGAATAGTCTGAAGTCTGAGGTGGTCGTCCTTACTGAGGAAAATTCCAGACTTCGAGTAGGGAAACAAGATTCAGACGTTAAGCTGGCCGCTGCAAATTCCCAAGTGATTGAGCTGAAGGAAGCATTGGCTAACATCGAGTTAGTATCTTCAAAAGCCCAAGTTGAGCTAGAGTTTTATCAAAAGGAACTTAGTACTTTTGAGCAAGAGTTGTCCAATAGCAAAGCTGAACTGAACCAGCAATCGGAAGCAGAAAGGAAAAGCAAACCTGATCTCCTCCTTCAATCTGAACTTTAGGCTGAGGAGATTAAGAAAACTGCCGTTGCTGAGTTCAGGCAGTCTGAGTTCTTTACAGGTAACTTCTTGAAGATGCAAGGCTCAGCGATAGCCGTTTGACAAACTTGGACAATTGATGCCTGCTCTGAAGTTATCCAGTCTTGGATAAAAACCATCTTCAAATTGCCGACCTCTACAACCATGAAGCTGGAAGCTTACTTGAGAAGCAACTGGCATTGTTTCAGAGTGGGGCCGATCTTAGAGATGATAAGGACGATGAAGAATAGAATAGGGTCTTCTTTTGTAACTTTCGTAGTTATAATACATAATTTCCTTAATGAAAATTTTACTTTCTTCAACTTGTGCTCTTCGGCTTGCTACCATTTTCCTGACAATGTCTTTTGATCACTTGCTCTATTTTTATAGTTTATGCAAGTATTTGTCTTCTGCTCTGCCAAAGTCCTTTAAATTCTCTTTCGCATCAACTTTTTGTTCTTCGGCTCTGCCAAAGAGCTTTTTAATCACTTTTACGTTGGCTCTGCCAAGGTGTCAGGCTTCAGCCTCTATCTTTGGCTCTGCCAAAAATGTTACGCTGCTTGATTGAACTACAGCTCTGTCGTGCTTTAACTTTGCCACTTACAATAAATTTTAGATAAAGTAAACCTGTTACTTGATCTATTTAGGCAAAATGAATGAGTCACATGTTGGCTCTATCATGAACATTGTTGAATCGAGTCCTGCTCGGCCATCTCAGTCCTGCTGAGGTAGGATATAGGAAAACCTGTCCCAAATGTTGAGTCATGCTCAACCCACTCAGACCTGCTGAGGTAAGGAATTTATTGGAAACCTATTCCAATATGTTGACACCTGCTCAACCCACTCAGACCTGCTGAGGTAAAATATAGGGAAACCTGTCCCAAATGTTGAGACCTGCTCAACTTACTCAGACCTGCTGAGGTAAGGAATTTATTGGAAACCTGTTCCAATATGTTGAGACCTGCTCAACCCACTCAGACCTGCTGATGTAAAATATAGGGAAACCTGTCCCATTGTGTTGAGTCCTGTCCAACTCTATCAGACCCGCTGAGGTAAAATATAGGGAAACTTGTCCCATTATGTTGAGACCTGCTCAACCCACTCAGACCTGCTGAGGTAAAATATAGGGAAACCTGTCCCATTGTGTTGAGACCTGCTCAACCTTCTCAGACCTGGTGAGGTGAAATATAGGGGAACCTATCCCATTGTGTTGAGACCTGCTCAACCTTCTCAGACCTGCTGAGGTGAAATATAGGGAAACCTGTCCCATTGTGTTGAGACCTGCTCAACCTTCTCAGACCTGTTGAGGTGAAATATAGGAAAACCTGTCCCAAATGTTGAGTCCTGCCCAACTCACTCAGACCTGCTGAGGTAAAATATAGGGAAACCTGTCCCATTATGTTGAGACCTGCTCAACCCACTCAGACCTGCTGAGGTAAAATATAGGGAAACATGTCCCATTATGTTGAGACCTGCTCAACCCACTCAGACCTGCTGAGGTAAAATATAGGAAAACCTGTCCCATTGTGTTGAGACCTGCTCAACCTTCTCAGACCTGCTGAGGTGAAATATAGGGGAACCTGTCCCATTGTGTTGAGACCTGCTCAACATTCTCAGACCTGCTGAGGTGAAATATAGGGAAACTTGTCCCACTGTGTTGAGACCTGCTCAACCTTCTCAGACCTGCTGAGGTGAAATATAGGGAAACCTGTCCCACTGTGTTGAGACTTGCTCAACCTTCTCAGACCTGCTGAGGTGAAATATAGGGAAACCTGTCCCAAATGTTGAGTCCTGTCCAACTCACTCAGACCTGCTAAGGTATGCCCCCACTTTCATTGCGGGTTATAGGTAGGCATTAACTATTTCTCTTCTCTAGAGAAGTCTCTTCATGCACCATATGGTGACTTTAACTTTCTTGACTGAATGCCGAATAAGAGGATTCAGCCGAACAGAATCAGGCGGGAGTCTAACAAAAGATTGATCCTTTAATAATACAAGGCTGAGCCGAAAGAATGTCGGATGCACGCAAGAAGAATTAAATCCTAATTCATTTGCATCACGGGCCTTTGTTATTAAGTCAGCCTTGTATGCCCAGGAACCCGCAACATCTTTTTATCAGAATCTGAATCCTCATCTCTTGATGACCTGTGCTGATGCTCAGGTCTGCACTTTTCATCCGGAGGGGACCTGCCAAAATCTAGCCTGTTGTGCAGCCTTGACCTAGGATTGTAAAACCGCTGTAGGTGACCGAGCTCGATCAAACGCCCAATTTCCTGTCCAAGCTGCCTACAGTCTTCTGTATCATGCCCAATATCATGATGATAAAGGCAATACAGTCGATGATCTCTTTTGTGGATTGGTCCGGCCAAGGGCTGAGGTTCCCTTGCTAGAGTCTTCTTCCTCATGTAGGAAAGAATATGGGCTTTTGAAGCCAGCAGAGAGTTCCTTTCTTTCCCTCGGCCTCCTAAGCGGATCTTGACAGAGCACCTTTCCTGCAGCGGGGCTTTGCCTTTATTGTCAACTTCTCTGCCATGTTTGAATGGCAAAGATGCTTTTTGAGTGCGTTTTAAACTCTGGTGGTTAGACCCTTGTCCTGAACGCCTCGCCTCAGCCATAAATTCGGCCTAACGCCTGGGGTGATAGTCAGGCCGAGTTAGAGAATACTCCAGGTGTTCCTGTGGGTGAGAGTTACTGGAATGAGATCCACTGGACCTTGCTGCAGAAGCTTTCCCCTTCATTTCCCTCACTACAGCTTGGAACACACCTGGGTTTTGAGCCACATAGCGTATGGCTCGCATATGCTCTTCATATGTGAAGGCAATGATAGGAGTTAAGAATTCTCCCAGCTCCGTAGAACATTGTTCTGTTTGTTGTTGAGAAGATCTCTGACTTCTCTTAGATGTCATAGGTTGCTTGGACACTTTTCCATCCTTTTTATCCATCTTTCTCTCAATAGCTGGTAAGATCAAAAGAAAGCCTCGAATAACTGTTTTAAGGAATTGAGGGACCCTCCTTCTAGCGCCAAATGATGAAGCCGGATCTTCACCAATGGTCAAAGATGACCTCAAATAAACGTCGTCAGCTGAATAAAAGAAGATAGCTGGAATAGCTTCCTGGAAGTCCTGCACAAGGAAGCAGAAATCAGAGGTCCCGAGGGGATGACCCTAGGTAAAACCCTCCGATGCTCAAGTCAGTTTGGGTCATTTCTCACTGAGAATATAGTTTTGTGTATGGAGTTAGAAAATTCTCACAGTTATTGGTTGAAGAGAAGATTCAGTGTATTAGCTCCAAGAGATAGGAAAATGTTTGGATTCGGATACCCTTCCTGGTCTGTATTGGCTTGCTTTTATTAGTTTTTCCCGCCCTTGGCCTCTGATAGCGGATGAGACGTTTGATTGGGGCAGAAAGCCTATGACGCTGTAGGTCTGCTGATATGACTGGTAGGTCGGCTGATGTGACCTTGGCGTGTTCAGGCTGAATATCCAGATGCGTACTATATTTGAATTGCACTTCTGCCTGATGGTCCCACGATGTAATGATGTGCTTGGTTCCTTCGCTGAAGTGCCAAACCAAGCTTTGCCGAAGTGTAAGATCAGGTTTTGCTGAAGTGCAGTGTTGAATCTGACCGAAGTGATCTGTAGTGTGGCACTGATGCTGAAGCTAAGGATGAAGTTGGATGCCGAAGTGCAACCCTTGTATGTATTCTTCGATAACAAAGGATGCTACGGGGCACAGCCGAAGTGCAGTCAAGGCTGAACAGCAATGCATGGGTGCTGAACTGCAGGAGTTGTACCGTTGATTGTTGTTGACTAACAGACGATTAATTCTGGTTTATCAAAGAAAGAAAAAGAAAATCCAGCAAATTCCCTATTCATTTTCAGCCAACACCTAACCCTCGAGAGCAAAGGGAATCTGGCAGCCAAGTTATTTTGTCCACCCTCAATTCTGTCGTCCCCATAAGCAAACGGGAAAAAAAGGTGCAGCCTCTTTATTTTGGTGCCAACAACCGAGGGATAGGTGGAAGGGAATAGTGGATTTTCTTGCTCCAACATCTAATCCAATTCGTATACGGTATAGTATAGAAGAAATCAATGTATGTAATTTCTCTATACTTGCTATGTTTTGCAAAAATTCTATACGTTATGTTTGTAATAAAATTGGATCATGCATGAGTACGAATGGTTGCATAGATGTATGAATATATTTTGTATATGTGATTTGTATATGCTATATGATTTAGTTAAATGGTTGATGTCAATTGATGCCTTAAGTTTATATATGGACGTGTGATGTGGTATGTATGTGGGTAAAGGGTATGAAGGAAGGTTGATTTTAGTACACAAGCGGCTTTTTGAAGATATATTTAAGTTTTTTAAAGCAAAGGTTTAAGATAATATATTCTAAATTGCATATACATGTATATATATTTGTAGGTGGCTGATTATGTATGCAAAATTGGAAATTTATAGGTTTAAGTTTGAAAGGCCGAAAGATTATGGTAAATTGAAAGTGACGGCTATTTTATGTATATAAATAAAAGGTGATATTTCCCTTATGACTATGACATATATATATATCTATATATATACACACACGCGCGCGCATATACGTGGGCAGTGGCATGCATGAATATATGACGAAAATTTACAAATAAGGTACTGTTTTTAAAGTTGGCCGAAAGTTGGAATGTATATTTGGGGATTGTAATTTTTGCATGTATATGGTGTGTGTGTGTATATATATATATATATTTTATATAAAGAGAGATTTTATTGGAAAAAAGCCTCACTTATGGCGGAGTAAAACCTTATTACATAGAAAAATCTGCATTAGAGTATAGCGAAAGCAAAATTTTGATGATTATCATCTTCCAAATCATATATGATATGCCGCGTTAAAACCTTACCAAGTAAAACTACCCTTGTTGATAAAACCTTGGCGAAGGAAAAAGCGTACATATTTATATGATTGTAGTAGTGATATGCGTTACAGTACATCGTGGCAGAAGATACAAGCCAAATGGACAAAAAAGAAAGCCGTGAAGGGTCCGCCAGTGAAATATCGAGCGCTGAGGGTTGATGCGCTGGCCTCACAGCAAAGATTGCGTCGCCCGTGTCAAAGATGTAGTGCACCATGCTATGTTTCTCCGTCCATGCACATGTGAAATATATATATGTGTGTTTGTGTGTATATTATATTGTATATATATATATATGTGTGTGTGTGTGTGTATATGTATATATGAATATATGAATATGAAATCTTTGCACTGTAGGTATTGAGGCCGAATCTTTATTGATGCATACTGTTTACCCAAAGTTCACAAGTATGAATATTTTGATATGAGAATTTAAATGATTTACTTTATAAGAATATTATTTAAAGTAATTGAATATAAATATGTGCCGTGAGGTATATATTTGTATGATTTGAAAATTTTGAGTGGCTATAGGGGTTAAGCATTGGCCACCCTTGAAATTATATTTGGAATTTTTTTATTTAAAGGCATAAGAACATAAATATATTTTCTATATAATTTTATAAAGTATAAGAACATATATATAATTGCTATATAATTTCTTAAAGTATAGGAATACGTATCTGTATGCCGTATATATATATATATATATATATATATATATATATATATATATATATATATATATATGTATATATATGTGTGTGTGTGTGTATGTATATATGTGTGTGTGTGTATTTATAAGATTTGTAAAGTTTGCATATGGAGGCCGATATAGTTACGTGTACGTATATACGTGTATATGCACATGTATAGGTGTGAGCATATGTTCGTGCATACATACACGACTGGGAGTGTCATATTTGGTATTTTGCAATTTTTGGTCTATTTGGATTATTTGTTTGGAATCATTTGGTATTTGGATGGCAATTTGGTAATTTTGACAAATTTGACATTTTGGTTCATTTTGGTAATTTGGACTAACTTTGATACTTGAAAAATGATTTTGAAAAGTTGCATTTGCATGTTTTTGGAAATTCACCCCTACACTTGAAATATATTGTTAAGCCGGATTGGTTTCAAACAAACGGAGCGTCCGGGCATATTGGCTATTTTGGATATAGAGCGTCCGGACATATTGGCCACCATTAGGGCGCCCCGGCATATTGACTATTGTGATATAGAGCGTCGGGGCATATTGACTATTGGGGGACCAATTTGTAAGTCTTACGGTATAAGTCAATTGTAGGGAAAGTGCTATAGCCATTGCATTGATTTGGACCGTTTTAGCCGGGTTTTGGATATTTTGGATTTTGGACATTTTGATATTTGGATATGGACCGAGTTGTACTCGGATATGGATTTTGGACACTGGACCGGCTAATTCGGATTTGGAAACTTTGGACTTGTGGACTTTGGAATTTCGGACATTTGGAATTTTGGGCCTTTGACTTTGGACATTTGGACATTGCATATTTGGAAAATTGCATCATCGATTTTGGTTTGGACTAACCCTAATTGGACTTTGTTACGTACTTGATTGGACTTTGTTATGTACTTTATTGGGTCTATTTGGTCTATTTGCTTTTTGATGTTAGGGGCAGAATTGAAAGTTTACTTGCGAAGAGAAGCATGCTATTACTTTATGCTGTTATATATTTTTATTGCACTTGCTTCTCTGTGTACGATCCTATGGTAAGTATAGTAGGATTACTTGCTGAGCGACTTGTCGCTCAAACTACGCCTTAACATTTTTTTGCAGATAGACAGGTAATTGAGTTAGTACATCCGAGGATGATCAAGAATGGAGGTTTTGGGATTGAGGATATTCCGATGAGACTCTTTGAGGATTTAGTAGAGACAATTATTTTCGCTACTCGAGGTTTATGTAATTTTTGAGATTTAACTGCTGACGTGTATTTGTTTCGATTTCGACGCCTCGTATCTTCCTTAGCGAAATACGGCGGGTGAGTCGTTTCAAGTACTAGGGCTCGGGACAGATCGCTACATAAAGAGTCATGGTGGTGGAACAAGGATGTGCAACAAAAAATAAGAGATAAACAAAGGAGTTTTAGAGAGCTGTTAAGCTGCACAGATGGAAAGAAGAAAGTGAGATTGAAGGAGAACTACAAAATAGTCAGGAAGGAGGCGAAGAATGCAGTGACGAAGGCAAAGACCGCATCCTATAAAAGGATGTACGAAAGACTAGAAACAAAAGGCGGAGAGCATGATATGTTCAAGATTGTCAAAGCTAGTGATCGATAGAGGGACGGCCTAGGAGGCGGGAAGTTTATAAAGGGGAAGATGGACATGTTTTAGTCAAAGCACAAGACATCAAGTGAAAATGGCAAACATACTTTCACAATCCTTTTAGCGGCGGAAGGGCCGACCACGAACAAAGAGAAAGCATCACTACCCTACAACGACAAAGTAATAAATGCGACTGTCGGAGCATCACACAAGAAGAGGTGATGAGAGCACTTAGGAAGATGGGAAGAGCTAAAGCAGTTGGCCTGGATAATATACCCATTGAGGCGTGAAAGTATTTAAGAAAGAAAAGGGTTCAATAGCTAACTACTCTGTTCAACATTATTTTCAAAACATGAAAAATACCAGATGAGTGAAGAAAGAGTGTTGTGGTCCCCCTATATAAGAACAAAGGAGATGCACAGTGTTGTGAAAATTACAGGGGGATTAAGTTGCTAAGTCGTACTATAAAGTTATGGGAGAGAGTAATAGACACTAGAATTAGGGGAGAAACTCAGGTTACGGTGAACCAATTTGGTTTTATGCCAGGACGATCAACTACGGAAGCAATATACATCCTAAGGAGATTGATGAAGAAGTATAGGGATAAGAAATGCGATCTATATATGGTTTTCATCGATCTTGAAAAAGCCTATGATAGTGTGCCACATAGCCTGATCTGCGATAATCTGGATGCAAGAGAGGTTCCTATGAAGTATATATAGACATAATTAGGGATATGTATGCTAGGACGAAAACAACCATTTGTAAGCATGTGCGGAATACAAGCTTTTTCCGATGGAGGTAGGCCTCCATCAAGGGTCTGCGTTGAGTTTATTTCTTTTTGCAGTTGTCCTTGACAAGTTGTCAATACCGATCCAGGAGGTAGTTTCGTGGTGTATGCTTTTTGCTGACGATATTGTATTAGTTGCAGAGAGTAGACATACCCTGAGTATGAGACTAGAGCAGTGGAGAGATGTTTTAGAGAGAAAAGGTTTAAGGATTAGTTATTCTAAGACCGAGTATCTGCACTGCGACTTCCGCGGTGCAGCTGACGGTGAGAATAGCCAGCTCACCATCGAGGGTCAAGTGGTGCCACAAGTAAGTAACTTCAAGTACCTAGAATCATTTGTACAGCAGGATAGGGACATAGATAGTGATGTGGCACACCGAGTTCAGGCAGACTGGTGTAGATGGAGGGTGGCCTCAGGGGTGCTGCGTGACAAGAATTTTCCAACTAAAGTAAAGAAAAAATTTTATAGGGTGGCAATGCGGCCGGCAATGTTATATGGAACAGACTACTGAGCCATCAAGAGGCAACAACCGCAGAAGATGGAAGTGGCAGAGATGAGGATGCTGAGGTGGACGTGTGGGCATATGAGGCTAGACCGAATCAGAAATGAAGTATTTCAGAAAAGGTTAGGGGTGACTAATATAACAGTTAAGGTAAGGAAGAGGAGGTTGAGATGGTCTGCACATGTCAAGAGAAGACAGACAACGACGTCTGTCAGAGCAGTTGAAAGCCTCATTGTAGAGGGAAAAAAGGAGTAAAGGCAGGCACAAAATGACATGGGATGAGCAGATTAAGCATGACCTGCTAGATTTGCATCTCTCTGAGAACATGGTCCGAGATAGGAGTTCATGAAGGCATAGGATTAAGGTTAACGAGGTTTAGACAGGATATAGGGACATCTTAGAGTATATTTAGGGGCGTAGATATTATCTACGGTTTAGGTGGACTTTGCACTTTCTTGTTTTTGTCTTTGTCTTTGTCTTGCATTATATGTGCATATACACGTTTATGAGTATATTAATATCGGAAGCTTCCCATTTGTATTTATTGAATTTTTTATCTATCACACTAGCACATCATCTTCCTATCGTGTCATTTATGCATGCACTTATAGAGCTGGAGTTTCACTGGAAGCAAACCCTCTATCTCTTGGGATAGAGGTATTGTTTGTCTATCGTTCACTCTTTCCAAATCCTAACGATAGTTTTTGATGCCGTTGAGACGTACTGAGTATAATTGATTGATTGATTTCAGGAGCCAAAGTCCTTGGGATAGACTCCAGGACTCATTGTAATCAAACCCGTGCCTAGGCTGATTTAAGCGTGGTGGTAACCATTCTTACCAGATTCTGCGTCAACGGTGCAGCATTGGAAGCCCAAACCCCATCATTATATATCCAATCGACTGCCGGCTGTCTCGGCAAAGGAAGGAGAAAGAAGTTGGAATTATTGGAGCACCCTTAGGTCTTGCATATTCTTGCAGGTCAGCTGAATTTGACTATGTTTCCCTACTACCTTGCGGACAATTATTTCGCCGATCCGGTTTCAAAACTAATCGCGATAGAAAGTCGACAGGCTTTAGAAGCTAACTTACTAAACACTTTTGTACCATTTAATGTCAAACCTGTCGACTGTATGTTTCAATGTTTTTTCATAGCAAAAATTATGTATTGGCATTATCTGCTTACTCTTTGTGAATTGCTACTTGTAGGGCTATTTTCCCAGTATGCCACGTATTGCTTTTTCAAATTTCTAGAAACTTTGCAATAACTATTTGTTGGAAAAACGATTCGCGGAATCAGTGAAGAACAACCACAACGACAATCACAAGAACGCACAAAAGTAATGAATAATAAACAAAGAAAGACTAAAACGAAGAACACAAGATTTAACGTGGGAAAACCCTCAAGTGGAAGAAAAACCCACAACGGCGGCAAGCCAAGAAATTCACTATCACAACCTTGAAATTTCGGTTACAATTCACTGCGTCTATCCAGGGGATTTATAGGAAAGAGATCGGCAACAATTAAGGGATATGCCTTATACATCACAGTCATACCATAAATAGGATTCTAATGGATATTCCTTATATAAAAAGATAAACATGCAAATTTCTATCCAAAGCAGTATTTTGTATCAATCAAATCTCCAATCAAGATATATCCAATCCCGTGACTTTTTGGTACATGACCGAGACTGCAGCTCTGCTCGGCACTGCATCTGTCCAGCTCCAAGTCTCTGAGCTCGGCCACTTCTGCTCAGCCTACTGAGCTCGGCTGCTTCAGCTCGGCTGACTTCAGTTCTACCAATCCCAACAAAATCTCCCACTTGGAACTGACTTTAACTTAGACGCATCATGAATTTCTTCTTCTTCTTCAGACTGCCGCCACTTCAGCACTTTCATCAAGTAACAGGACCAAGATAAATCTTGCAGAGCTCAAGCTTTCTTTCGGAACAATCTTTATCATCATGTCTGCTGGATTCTGGCTTGTATGAATCTTCTCAAAGTCGAACGTTTGGCCTCAAGCATATCTCTCATGTAATGATATCTGATGTCAATATGCTTCGTCCTTCCATGATAGGCAGAGTTTCTAGCCAAGTATAGCGCACTCTGACTATCACTAAATAATTTGTAGCCGACCTGAGGGTGCTTCAGCTTATTCAGCAAACTCTTCAGCCATACCAGTTCCTTGGTAGCTTCAACTGCTGCCACATACTCAGCTTCAGTTGTTGACAATGCTACAATCTTCGGCAATCTTGATACCCAAGTGATTACAGCACAGCCCAGCTTGAAAACATACCTTGTAGTACTCTTGCGTTCATCAATGTCTCCAGCCATATTAGAGTCTACAAAGCCGAGCAGGTTCAGATCATCGTTGCCAAACTGCAGTGCCAAGTCTTGCGTTCCCACTTAGTATCTTAGTATCCACTTCACTGCAGCCCAATGATCAGGACCAGGATTTGACATAAATCTGCTCACAACTCCCACTGCATGGGCTATGTCTGGTCTGTTGCACACCATAGCATACATCAAACTCCTACTGCTGAGGCATAGGGAACCTTCTTCATTCGTTCAAGTTCATCCTTTGTCTTAGGACATTGCTTCTTTGACAAATTCTTAAACTGTCCTGCTAGAGGTGTAGACACAGGTTTTGCATTCTCCATATTGAATCTCTTTAGTACCTTGGAGATGTAATCTCTTTGGCTCAGTCTCAGCACTTGATTTTTCCTGTCTCTTTCAATGTTGAGTCCCAGTATCTCCTTCGCTGGGCTGAGATCCTTCATGGAGAACTTTTGGGCCAATTGTTCCTTTAACTTCTTGATCTCATCAGTGCTTCCTCCTGCTATTAACATGTCATCAACATATAGTAGGAGAATAATGTACGAACCCTCAAATCTTTTGAAGTAACAGCAGTGATCCCTATGACAGCGCTTGTAGCCGACCTCTACCATAAAGTTGTCAAACTTCTTATACCACTGTAAAGGAGCTTGCTTCAGTCCGTACAAGCTCTTTTGTAACTTGCATACCAGGTCTTCTTTACCAGGTATCTCATAGCTCTATGGCTGCATCATGTAGATATCTTCTTCCAGATCTCCATGAAGAAAGGCTGTTTTCACGCCAAGCTGTTCTAAGTGCAGCTCTTCTGCAGCTGCAATACTCAGGACGGTTCTGATGGTTGACAGCTTAACCACATGTGAAAAGATCTCGGTGAAGTCAACCCCAGCTTTCTGTTGGAACCCTTTCACAATAAGCCTTGCCTTATACCTCTGAGTGCCGTCAGCTTCTTGCTTCAATTTGTACACCCATTTGTTCTGTATAGCCTTTTTCCCTGGTGGCATCTTTACAAGATCCCAGGTCAGATTGCTCTGCAGAGAGTTCATCTCATCTTCCATGGCTGACCTCCAGTCTTCACTTTTGTCAGAACTCATTGCTTCTTCATAGCAACTCGGCTCATCACAATCAGAAAGAAGCAAATAGTAAACTGAAGGTGAGAACCTGGCAGGTGCAGTAAAGGTTCTCCTCTCTCTCCGAACAGCAATGGATGGAGTGACATGTTCTTCCTGATTTTCATGCTCCGAGGTCGGCACCTCGGCAGTCTAGTCAGCAGGTCTGCTCGGCTCGGCATGACCACCGTCACTTTGCTCAAAGTACTTAGGCTCCACGGGCTGCTTCTCCTTTTTCGCTCTGTCTTTGTAAAGTATGTTTTCATTGAAAACCACATCTTTACTCCTGATCACCTTCTTCCCTACATGATCCCACAGTCTTTATCCAAAACTATCCCCTCCTTAGCCAATTAGAGAACATACCTTAGATTTGGAGTCAAGTTTTGACCTTTCATCCGGCTTCAGCAGTGCAACCAAATATTCTGACATGGGAAAGTGAGATCTTCTTGCCAGTCCACTCTTCTTCAGGAAGTTTACAGTCAATGGCAGTAGATAGTCCTCGGTTGATAAGATAGACAGTGGTGTTCACTGCCTCGGCCCAAAAGGATTTCGGCAGATCGGCATGTATCCTCATACTCCTTGCCCTTTTGCAGATTGTTCTGTTCATCTTTTCAGCGACACCATTATGTTGAGGTGTTCTTGGCACCGTCTTTTCTCTCCTGATTCCGTTCTCAGCACAGTAGTCCTCAAACTCTGTTGCAGTACTCTCCACCGTTGTCCGACCTCAAGCACTTCAGCTTCAGACCTGTTTCATTTTCAATAAGACTTCTCCATCTCTTGAAGATATTGAATACGTCAGACTTGTGTTTCAGAAAGTACACCCACAGCTCGTCGTTGATTCATCAATGAAAGTAACATAATAGCGTGAGCCATTCAGTGAGGGTACATCTGAAGGCCTCCAAACATCCGTGTGTACAAGTTCCAACTTCTCTGCTCTGAGACTTCTCTTGTGTGTTGAGAAGCTGACAGCTTTTTGTTTCCCCATCACACAAGGTTCACACAATGGTACATCAATGTTAGATAAACCTTCCAGCTTCTCTTTAGACGCCATTACTTTCATCCCTTTGACACTCATGTGTCCAAGCCTCTGATTCTACAGCGCGGCATCATTTGCCGAGCTGACCATGTTTGTTGAGCTCTTGTTTGAGAACTTGTAGAGGGTTCCTTCTCTCGAAACCTGGGATATAATTATGGACCCTTTGACTAACTTCCAGTAAGTTTTGCTGAATCTTCCTTCTAGATCAGAGTCATCAGCCAGCTGTGTAATTGAGATTAATTTTTTGGTCAGCCGAGGTACATGTCTTGCTTGAAGCAACTTCAACTACCTTCCATCTGGTAGCGTTAATGTGATATCCCCCTTGACAATGATACCACAGGAGTCATCATCCCTGAGGTACACTTTCCTAAAGTTTCCACTTTTGTAATTTGTAGAGTATCCTCTGTTGGATGTGGCATGAAATGAGGCCCCAGTATCGAAGATCCAAATAGCGTCGGCTCGGCTCTCACAGCTCAGAATCATCATGTCACTATTAGACCCGGACGCTTGAGAAATATGTATCTCATCCTCATACTTGTCCATCTGATCAGCCTTCTTCTTGACTCTGCAATCACGTTTAAGATGACCCTTCTTCTTGCAATTCCAGCAGGTTAGATTTGAGGCTTTTGACTTGCTTTTTCTAGACTGCGATCTTCCACCTTGATCATTGCCCCTCTTGGCAGATCTGCCACGTTCTTCTATGTTCAGTGCGGCTCCAGAACTCTTAGGGGTGCCACTATTTCTCCTCCTTGAATCTTCATCAAGTAGCACATCTACCGCGTTGTCAAATTTCAATGTACTTTCTCCGGATGAGTTGCTCACAGCCATAACAACTCCATCCCAACTGTCAGGCAGACTTGACAGTATCACCAAGGCCAGAACTTCATCATCAAAGACGATCCCAACCGATTCAAGTTGACTTGTGATTGTGTTAAATTCACCTAAGTATTCCTGCATCGTTTTATTTTCCGTCTTTTTTATGTTGAAAAGCCTCTTGATCAGATGCACCTTGTTAGAGGCAGAGGGCTTCTCATACATCATTGTCAACGTATTTATTACTTCCTTTGTGGTCTTCTCCTTTGAGATGTTGAACGCAACAGTTTGGGTTAGAGACAGCCTAATGGCACCGAGTGCTTTGCGATCAAAAATCTCCCATTCTCGATCTGTCATGTCAGTAGGCTTCACCTCTTTCCCTTCAAGTGGCAACTATAGATCTCTCTGATATAGATATTCTTCAACCTGCATCTTCCAGAAACCAAAGTTTGATCCATCAAATCTTTCAATCCTTGATTTGTTGTCGTCGGCCATTGCTTCCACTCGAACAGAGAACTCGCTCTGATACCAGTTGTTGGAAAAACGATTTGCAGAATCAGTGAAGACCAACCACAACGACAATCACAAGAACGCACAAAAGTAATGAATAATAAACAAAGAAATACTAAAACGAAGAACGCAAGAATAACGTGGGAAAACCTCAAGGGGAAGAAAAACCCACGGCGGTGGCAAGCCAAGAAATTCACTATCACAACCTTGAAATTTCGGTTACAATTCACTGCGCCTATCCAGGGGATTTATAGGTAAGAGATCGGCAACAATTAAAGGATATGCCTTATACATCACAGTCATACCATAAATAGGATTCTAATGGATATTCCTTATATAAAAAGATAAACATGGAAATTTATATCCAAAGCAGGATTTTGTATCAATCAAATCTCTAATAAAGTATATCCAATCCCGTGACTTTCTGGTACATAGCCGAGGCTGCAGCTCTGCTCGGCACTGCATCTGTCTAGCTCTAAGTCTCTGAGCTCGGCCACTTCTGCTTGGCCTATTGAGCTTGGCTGCTTCAGCTCGACTGACTTCAGTTCAACCGATCCCATCACTATTTACAGTTGGCATGTTTATATTACGTTACTAGTTATATTTCCAAGAACTATTTAAAGTTGGCATTTCGATATGCTTGTGTTTGAGTGCACAAGATCTAATCCAGTGATGTGTCTGATACATTTGACGGGATTCTTCTTTGGATCATGTTGGAACCTTATTGGTTTGGTCAAAGCCGCATTCATCGTGTGTCCCTTTATAATTGTTCAATTCCTTCGAAGTATGAGCTACTGTTTGCGGGTAGAGAACCATTGGTACAGCATAAATTCCCTGGCATGTAGAAATAAGTTCAGCTGAGGTGTCCCGAACTAAACTGAAGAAGGCAGACCTAGACAAAGGTGTGCCGAGAAAAAACTAAAGAAGGCAGATCTGGACAAAGGTGTGCCGAGATGAACTAGGCCGGCCTGAACGAAGTTGGAAAGTGACCAAGTCAGTCAGCCGAGATGACCTGAACAAGAGAAGAACTGAACTGAAGGTAAAGACGGAAGGACTAACTGAGCTGAAGAAGAACAGACGTGCTGAAGGAAATAAGACGAAGACAAAGTGAAGAAGTGCTGAGCCGAGTTGACGAGGTGAAGCACAATCATGGCAGCAACTCAACAGACCGAGCTGCCATACTTAGGAATGTAAATATTATAACTTAGAATAATTTCAATGTACATATCAGAGTTGCATTGGTAACTAGTCGTTACCATTAACGTTAGAATTCACTATAGGTCACTCTGGATGAACAGTAACCACAGTTCAAATAGTGAGAAACAGCCGTTAGAGATAGAATTCAGTCCCTATAAGAGGGAAACAACCTTGTAAATTATTCTTAACTAGAATGAATGCAAATTCTTTTAATTCTAAACATGGTACCAGAGCAAATCTAATTCAAAAATACCTACGATTTATACTCCGTTTCTGCAAATTTTTAGAACTTTTTCAAAATGACTACTCCCTTCAGCCATGTTGAATACACAGAGGCCACTTCTACTTATGATCAACCATCAGGAGCAGTGTGTGGTCCTCTACTTACTGATGATTCCTCCATAGTCATTACCAGCCACAAACTTAACAGAGAACTACTTCTTATGGTCTCGAAGGGTAGAAATGTAAATCACTGGTAAAAGTAAGGAAGAATACTTATATGAGACAGTTCCTGTTACATCTGGAACAGATGCAAACTTCCGACTGTGGAAGTCAGAGAACAACATGATAATGTCCTGGCTGATACGCTCTATGCAGCCAGACATTTCTGACGATTTCATGATGCATAATGCTGCAGCAAATATCTGGGTCGTAGTCAAGGAGATGTATTCCAAGCATGATAACATCTCAGAGTTATATAAAATCGACGCTCATCTTTATAAGCTGAAACAAGGAGTCCCGTTGTCCACAAATACTACACACTTCTGACAAAAGTGTGGCAGCAGATTGACACTTTTGAAGCACATCGGTGGTCATGCATCACTGATGCTGCACTCTACAAAGAAATAACAGAAAGAATGCGAGTTTTTCACTTCCTGACTAGACTGGACCTAGAGTTCGACACTGCACGAAGTCGGATTCTGAGTACAAAACCACTACCGACCATAAAGGCTGCCTTCGCTGAAATAAAACACGAAGAAAGACGAAAGATTGTCATAATGGGAGGACCTAAAACTGTGGAGTCCTCAGCACTGCATTCTGAACAGCCATCAGAATCCTCTAGGCTGGCTGTTAAAAGACACATTCCCTCTACTAGAGGGAAAGTGTGTTACTGTGAAAAGGAGGGCCATACAGTCGATGAATGTTGGAGATTACAAGCAAAGCTGGTCCGAGAAAGAAAGCCACCTCTGAAGACCAGCAATGCACCTTTGAGACCATAACAAAAACCATTCACTGCTGGACACAGTGCTGCACATCAGGTAAGTAGCACTACTCAGCCCGGTCCAAGTAGCTAATGCTGAGGTGATTACAAAGGATCAGATTGCCACTCTTATCAATCCGCTGAATAGGCAAGGGAGTCGAGCTGACCTGCACCAGGCAACTATGGAAGGCTACATCAGCCAAGCTCTAGTAGTTCATAGATCATTGACTCCTGGCCGACTAATCACATGACCAATAATGGTACCCTTCTAAACTCCTGCTCTTTATTTTCTGTACCTAAGGAGGTAAAAATTGCAAATCAAATTACCTTAAAAGTTATCGGAATAGACACTGCTATAATTAACAACAAAATCACACGAAGAAGTGTCATGCATGTCCCTAGTCTAAGTTTCAATCTATTGTCTATTGACAAACTCACTAAGGATAATAACTGCTTAGCCTGCTTCTCATCCACGGAATATTGTTTTCAGGAAAACAAAGTGAGGGGGATGATTGGCAGTGCTAAGAATATAGCAGGCCTATACATACTAGAGTCAGAAAACATAGCATTAATGAGCTTAGCCGAGCTGCCAAGTGATCAAGACTCTAGTATTTTGCACTCTAGAAATCCATGTATATGGGAGATTTTATTATGGCATGTCAGACTAGGTCATCCCAATTTTTTGTATCTTAAACGATTAAGGCCAAAATTATTCAACTCAGTTGATGTTGAAATTTTACTTGTGAAACTTGCCAATTAGTCAAACATACTAAACATAATTATCATGCAAATACATATAAATCATCAACGCCATTTAATCTAGTCCGTTCTGACATATGGGAACCAGCTAGAATAGCTAATATTCACGATGCTAAATGGTTCATAATATTTGTAGATGATCACACTAGAGTAACATGGGTTTACTTATTAAAAAATAAAAGTGATGTAGGGCAAACAGTTATAAGGTACATATCATTCCTTAAAAATTAGTTCGGATGCACCATTAAAACTTTGAGATCAGACAATGGAGCTGAATATTTAGATAAAATAGTTCAAAATTTTATGATAGAAAATGGCATACACCACCAGACATCTTGTATTTACACTCTCCAACAAAATGGTGTAACTGAAAGAAAAAACAGACATTTATTTGAAATAACTAGATCAATCATGCTAAAAATGAATGTACCCAAGAAGTACTAGGGTGAGGCCATCCTTACTGCCACTTACCTAATAAATAGGATGCCATCTCGGACATTGTCATTTAGATCTCCTAGAGAAGTACTTATTAATCACTACCTACGTACCAATCTACCTACAGAACTTCCACCTAGACTGTTCGAATGCACAGCATATGTGCTTGTTCAGCCCAGTCATAGGAGTAAACTGGATCCTAGATCTGGTAAGTGCATTTTTATAGGATATGCTAACTCACAGAAAGGATACAAATGTTACTGCCCAGCTAATAGACGAATGTATGTAACATTAGATGTTACATTTTATGAAAAACTTGCATATTATAGACCAATAGAAGAAGCATAAGAATTAAGGAATAATGAATATGAGCCCAGTTTCCTAGTACCAAATCTACCGAGCTCAACTGCTCAGCCGAGCTACACACAACAGCTTGGCTGTTGGGCACCTCAGGTCGGCACAACTGATTATAAACACATAATCAATTCTCATATCATTTCCAATGATCAGGAAGATCTGGGATGTAGCAGCCGACCTGATACATCTGAACAATCACCTCTGGTTGAAGTAGAGGAAAACCCTTTAGAAAACACCAAATATGATCATAGAGCTCAAACTGATGACATACCAATTGCACTAAGAAAAGGTTCTAGGGAATGCACCAAGAATCCGACCTGCACTAAGTATCCCGTAGAAGAGTATATATCTTATAATAAGTTGAATCCAAACTTTAGAACATTTGTGTGTTCACTTGATGATAACATTATTCCTAAGAACATAGATGAAGCACTTAGCCGACCTGAGTGGAGACAAGCTGTGCCAGAAGAAATGGATGCCTTAGAGAAAAACAACACCTGGGAACTTACTCCCAGCTCAGCTATGTTAAGCCCAGTAGGATGTAGATGAGTATTCACTATTAAATATAATAATGACGGGACAGTAAACAAATATAAGGCTAGATTAGCAGCTAAAGGATTCACACAGACCTATGCAATAGATTACTTAGAAACATTTGCACCAGTTGCAAGCTAAATATCATAAGAGTAATCTTTTCTATTGCAGTTAATCTTGACTGGGAGCTACACCAAATGGATGTAAAAAATGCTTTTTTAAAATGGAGACCTAACTGAAGAGGTTTACATGATTATACCACCATGATTTAATAATGAAAATAATAGAGGTTTGGTCTGCAAGTTGAGAAAATCATTATATGGACTAAAACAATCATCTCGAGCATGGTTTAAATCATTCACTAAGACAATGACTGAGCTAGGATTCAATCAAAAACATAGCGACCACACTTTATTTACCAGAATTTTAGCTCATGGGGAGCTGACTGTCATTATTGTATATGTATATGATATTATAATAATTGGAAGTGATAAACATGGCATAGAGAATATCAAGACTAAATTATCACAACAATTCGAAATGAAATATCTAGGAAAATTAAGGTATTTCCTAGGAATGGAAATTGCAAAAAACAAAGATGGATTGTATATATCTCAAAGAAAATATATAATGGACCTTCTCAAAGAAACTGGTCTGCTCGGATGCAGACCAGCTAACACCCCTGTTGAACCTAAATATAATCCCAAATATCAATGGGATAACACCCCAACAAATAGACTAAGTTATCAAAAACTAGTTGGAAAATTAATCTACTTATCTCATACTAGGCCTGATATTTGCTACGCAGTAAGTTTCGTATCACAGTTTATGCACTATCCTAGTATTGAGTACCTCCAAGCTGCATTTAGAATTCTCAGGTACCTCAAGAATGCATCAGGGCAGGGACTATGCTTCAAAAGAACTTGGACTGAAGTATCAAGATTTATACTAACGCAGACCGGGCCGGATGCAAAACTGATCTACGATCAACAACTGGCTATGGAGCCTTCTTATGGGGCAATCTGGTTATATGGCGGAGCAATAAACAACCAGTTGTATCAAGAACCAGTGCAGAAGCTGAGCTGAGAGCACTTGCACTAGGAATCTACGAAGACATCTGGATTAGAAGAGTTATGGAAGATCTCTACATTCAGGCAAGACTACCCATAAACATTTTTGTGACAATGTTTCTACCATAAGTATGGCAGAAAATCCAGTTCAGCACGATAAGTCAAAACACGTAGAAATATATAGACATTTTATCCGTGAAAAAATTGAAGGAAATGATGTCAGCATACAATACATCCCCACAACAAATCAGATAGTAGAAATCTTAATCAAACCAGTCTCGACAAAGGTTTTTCAATATATAATGTCCAAGCTTGGTTGTATGAATATATACAATTAAGCTTGAGGGAGAGTGTAAAAATAAGTTCAGCTGAGGTGTGCGGAGCTGAACTGAAGAAGACATACCTAGACAAAGGTGTGCCGAGCTAAAACTGAAGAAGGCAGATCTGGACGAAGGTGTGCCGAGCTGAACTAGGCCGATCTTGACGAAGGCCTAAACGAAGTTGGGAAGTGGCCAAGTCAGTCAGCCGAGCTGACCTGAACAAGCGAAGAACTGAACTGAAGGTAAAGATGGAAGGACTTACTGATCTGAAGAAGAACGGATGTGCTGAAGGAAAGAAGACAAAGACAAAGTGAAGAAGTGTTGAGCCGAGGTGACGAGGTGAAGCACAATCAAGGCAGCAACTCAACCGACCGAGCTGCCATACTTAGGCATGTAAATATTGTAACTTAGAATAATTTCACTCTACATAACAGAGCTGCACTGGTAACTAGCCGTTACCATTAACGCTAGAATTCACTTTAAAGCACTGTAGATGAACAATAACCACAGTTCAAGTGGTGAAAACAGCCGTTAGAGATAGAATTCAGTCCCTATAAAAAGGAAACAACCTTGTAAATTATTCTTAACTTGAATGAATGCAAATTATTTCAATTCTCAACATGGCCTTTGTCTTAGGTACTCCCCATTTGAAATGTTCTGCTACTCCTAATCTTTAGTGTCCATCATCTGGACAGCTTTTGGAATTACTTATGCTTATCATCATCAACTTGCTTTCCATCTCCCGCATTTTTTATGCAGTGGAGGTAAAGTTATGGGATCCTTCAGATCCCAAACACCTTATCGCCCCCTCCCACTTTTGTTGGTTCGCCCATATGCAAAGACCCGCCCTTACTAGCATGTCTCCCTTCCACTTCTTGATTCGCAGTAGCCTTTTTGCCACTTCATTCACCAACTTCCCCTCTTCGCTTTCCAAGCAATATAATACAAGCCAGCGTGCTGTTTGGCACCGGCTTGTATGTCTCAGACTTGATCACTTTCTGGTACAAACTAATTCCGAGTTTCATATTGTCTAAGTTCTATAAGTTTATTGGAAATTAACTGCCATGAAACATATTAAGACTACGCCTTTGTGAGGTCAAGTGTCTTTTTCTCCCATGCCAAGATCTTCTCTTGTATTTTTTTCCGTATAAAAATTGCTTCGTCCAGTACCAAGATGTCTACTTAACCACCATCTAGAGTTGCTAGGATGTTTTCTCGAGTGTGTTGTAATGCATTATATCCTAATTTGACTTAATCACAATTTAAATAAGTATTTTTATTTTATCTTTAGTCGGTTACATGAGGTGAAATAGAGACAAATATGTAAGTATTAATTGAATAGGTAGTATAGAAACTTTCACTATTAATAGTTACTATTGTTAGCAGATGGACAATATTTTGAATCAAACCAAAATAGAAGAGACTATCATAAGGAGGACAATATATTTTTAGACCGAGGCAGTATGTCCAGACTTATGAAGTCAAAATCGAGTGATTATGGTCCGTTCTTTGAGCAATGAGCATACTGCAGTTATTCCAAAATCGAAGATGTTGGACAAGTCAGGATTTAAACTCCGTTACACATGAAAGAATAAGGCAATAAATGGAGTTAGAATTATTATAGATGCATCACTAAGAGACGAAGTAATAGGTGTTATTAAAAAATGAGATATAATTACAGTCCTTAAGTTGGTGCTTGAAAAAGAAACAATCAATATTAGTAGCGTATATGCTCCTCAAATGAGTTTATATAAAGGTTCATTTTTGGAATAATTTAGAAAATGTAGTACGTGAAATTCCAATAGGTGAGAAGATCTTTATAGAAAGAGATTTAAATGGACATGTAGGTAAAGAGAATAAGGATTACAATGAGATACACAGTGGATTTGGTACTGCAAATTGGAACGATGAATGAAGATCAATTTTAGATTTTGCAATAGCGTATGACCTTATAGTTACTAACACATTTTCCATTAAAGATATAACATTTGATTGCATTCAAATAAATCGTAGATAGAATATTTTATGATTCGAAAGAGAGGCAAAAGAGCTTGTAAAGACTGTAAAGTGATCCCAAGGGTAAGTTTAACAATGCAGTGCCATCTTATAGTGTTGGATGTCCGTGTTCGGCATATAATGTTGAGAAAATAAAGGCCTATAAAACCCAAGATAAAATGGTGGAACTTGAACGAAAATAAATAACTGATTTTAGAGAAATAGCATTATAGAAAGAATGTCTTAAGAAATTCAAGTGGTGATACAAATGAAGTGGAATGATATATCGGTAAAGTTAAAGAAAAAAATGATAAATTTACTTGGCGAGTCAAAAGGTCGAGCGCCTGCAAATAAGGAATCTTGTTGATGTAAACAAAAAGTGTAAGACAAAGTAAAAACCAAGAGAACTTGTTATAGTTCGCATCAACTTTGTGGGAATCAAGAGAATAGAGAAAAATATGGATTTGCTAGGAAAGAAGCCAACCAGTCTGTAAGTGACATCAAATCAAATGCGTTTGAAGACTATTATAAGCGGTTAGATACAAAAGAAAGTGAAAGAGATATGTATAAAATTAATAGAACGCGAGAAATAAAGACAAGAGATTTGACTGAAGTCAAATACATTAAAGACGAAGATAGCAAGATTTTAATAGAGGAAATGACAATAAAAGATAGATGAAGAAGATAATTTGAGAATCTTTTTGATGAATCAATGGGAGCTAAACTTGTATTAGGCGAGTTAGGTAACTCTTAAGAGATAACTTAACATATAGTAGGAGAATTCGATTGCTAGAGGTAGAAAATGCTTTGAAAAGGATGAAAAATGGTAAAGCAATTGAACCCCACGGTTCCAATTGAGGTTTGGAAATACCTAAAAAAAGAAAAAATTATGTGGCTCACAGATCTTTTTAACAAGAGTGTGAAGGCCGGAAAGATGCCTAACTCGTGTAGGAAAAATACTTTAGTACCTTTGTATAAAAACGAAAGAGATATACAAGATTGTGCAAATCATAGAGGAATTAGGTTCATGAACCAAACAATGAAGCTCTGGGAACGACTGATTGAGAAGACTTCACAAAGATACTAGTCTATCATAAAATCAATTTGTATTTATGTTGGGAAGGTCAACAATGGAGGTAATTATCTCTTAAGAAGATTAATACAGAGATATCGAGAGAGGAAGCAAGATTTGCATATGGATTTTATTGGTTTGGAAAAAGACACGATAAAGTTTCACGAGAGATCCTTTGGAGAGTGTTTGAAAAGAAAGGTGTTACATTAGCACATATAGAAATTATTAAAAATATATATGAGAACACAATGACAAGTATATGAAGTCCAGGAGGACTAAACCTAGAGTTTCTATTATAGTGAGTTTGCACCCAAGATCTGCATTAAGTCCATACGTATTTGCTTTATATATAGATGAGCTCACTCGATACATTCAAGATAGATTTCTATGGAGCATGTTATTTGCAGGTGGCATTGTCTTAGTAGATGAGATCAATGAATGAGTCAATACTAAGTTGGAATATTGACGGGAGACCATAGAGAAAAAGGCTTCAAATTGATTTGAAAGAAGACATAGTATTTGAAATTTGATTTAGCAACAAAAGAATGACCTTAGAATCTTGTGTGAAAATAGAAGGCCAAGAGATTCACCTGAGTAAGAGTTTTAGGTATTTAGTATCTGTATTACAGAAAGATGGAGGAATTGTCAAGGAAGTGAATCACAGGGTATAGGCAGGGTGGTTAAAATGGAGAAGTGTGTCATGTCTTCTTTGTGATAGGAAAGTACCTTTAAAGCTTAAAAAAAGTTTTACAAGACATTAGTAAAACCTGCGCTGCAGTAAGGGTCTGATTGTTGAGTGTCAATTATGAGCATGAACAAAGGATGCGATCGGCAAAAATGAGAATTCAAGATAGATGTGTAGACATACAAAAAATGATAAAACAAGAAATGGACATATAAGGAGAAAGGTTGGGGTGGCTAATATAGATGAGAAGATGAGGGAGTCAAGGTTAAGATAATATAGACATGTGCAAATGCGTCTTGTAGATGCTCATATTAAGCATTCAAGACAATAAATGAGGTGCGTGTTAAACGTGGGAGATGGAAATCAAATAAGACATGGTGAGAGACAATAAGGAATGATATGGCTTATATGACAATCAGGGAGCATAATCAATGATAGAGCCTAATGGAGGCATATGGCTTATATGACAATCGGGGAGCATATGGTCAGTGATAGAGCATGGTGGAGACAGTTGATTCATGTAGCCGATGCCATGTAGAGGATATAAGATTTAAGCGAGAATTTTATGTACTTATATGGAAATCACGGCTGAGATAATATGATATTGTTTAAAGAGATATATTCTAAAGGCGCATATTAATTATGCATTAGATATTAGAAGACGCACAACGAGGATAGGATTTAGGCTACAGTTCAACAAATTAAAAATATCAAAAAAGTCATATAAATAAAAAGCAAGAGATATGGTTAATTAATATAGCAGATTCCACATAGTATGTTATAACCCTTAAAAAATAAAATAATAATAATAAAATGAAAAATTAAATTAAAAAAAAAAGAGGAAAACCTTTGTCATAACACCACCCTTATCATCCCTTCATTAACTCCTACAATTAATTCATTTAATCTACCCATACACACCTCTCATATCCCCCCTCCTCTTATTTAGGCCATTCGGCCAACGCCCCTCTAAGGAAAAGAAAATAGCACAACCGACTGTAGGAGAGAAAAGAAAAAGTGAGAAAGAAAAGAAAGGAAAGAAGGAAGAAGAAAGGAGGAGGAAGGAAGTGCACCACCACCACCACAACAACACCACCATTAGCTTTAGACTACAACCAAGAGGTAGGTGGCCCCTCTCTTTTTCAGCCAATTCCATATATTTATTTATTTGCTATTTGCATTACTTTGTTATTTTGCTTGTTATAATACAAATTGGTATATGTTATGTGCTATATACTTTAGTAGTTTCTTTGTTGTATACGAAAAACTGTTTCCTGTATATGTTGATATTTGTCTTCTGTTGTTTTTCCGGCTGTGTATTTATAAAAGTTAAAAAAATTGTTTTAAGTGTTATATATATAATTGTTATGAACCGGTTTAGGAACACATAGAAATTGGTATAAATACATAATTCATCATTGGAGTTGTATAAAACGAAGAATAAAAAATAAATATTAAAGAAAAATTATGTTTCGGCTTAAGCAAAATTAAGCTGGAGATTGAATTAATATGGTTGCAAAATAATTGAAGTTGGAATTGGATTTGAGGAATATGTAAAATGAAGGTTTATTTGGATTGGGTTAGAATTAGAGGAAAGAGCCGACCTGGAGACTGAAAGGAAAAAAAGGTCTTGGAGGATGCTGTAGAAGTTGGCCCAATAGAAGAAAAATGAAAAAAAAAATAGAAGGGTAATTTTGGGCCAGTCGGGGTGCTGTCAGAAGAAGGCCCGAAAAGGAAAATAGAAACAAATGGGGCTGGGGGCGGGCTGGACTGGCGGGCTGGGCTGGGCGCGGGAGGGGGCTGGGGGCGGGCTGGACTGGCGGGCTGGGCTGGGCGCGGGAGGGGGCTGGCGGTTGGGCTGGGAAGGGGGTTTTTGTTTTGGGTTTTTATATAAATAAAAAAATTAAAGGTTAAAAAAACTAGTTTGGGATATATTTGAAATAAAAAACAGTGCAGAGATAAAAAAATCAATATAATAATAAGTTGATATCAAATTATAAAAACAAAAAATATATTTTAAAAAATACAAGAAACAGAATGTGAAAAGGAAAATAATAATAATAATAATAATAATAATAATAATATATTTATATTAACAAGAATATACAAAATTTATTTTAGGATACTTAGAGGAATAAAAGTTAAATTAAAAAATTTCACCATTAGGCAAATGAAGTTATGATTGGAGAGATAATAATTTAAATTTAACTAAGAGGATATAAGGAAAATTGTTGAGTTGTGGAAATGAGTGAAGAAAAGAGGAAAAGGAAAAAAATGTGTGGTGCGTCATATTACACTGCATTTCATGGTACGTGCATTGTCCCTCGTAACGTGTGGTCCTATGTGGCGTGTGACCCTATGAGGCGTGTGGCCCGACGGGGCTGTGGCCTGACGAGGCATGTGGTAGGATCACCTCGAGGTTCATACATTGCGTGATAGAGAGACAGACATTCGGGCGTTGAGATATCATAGCGTGTGACACAAGCATGCATCATGACATCGCATAACTGTTGTGTCGTGTTTTTATTTACTTACACAGTTATTCATGATTATACTTGTATTACATGTTATTTGTTGCCATATTAAATTGTTCGGAAAGAGGCGGAAACCTACTGGATGATATTTCTATATCACTCACCCCTTTATTTTTCCCAGGTGAACAGGAGTACGACTACATATACATAGAAGACAGAGCTGAGTTCGGGTAGTGGGGTAGTTAGAGCCAGAAGATGTTTACTTTGGCAATTTTATTTCCTTTATGTAGAGATGTAATAGTGAACTTAACCTTGGTACTTATCTGATGTTATATTTGGGATTTTGAAATAAAATGAATGTTTAAGTTATTTATTTCGTTTCTGCCGCAAAATTTTCTACGTCACTGCTGACATGTAAGAGAATTGTACGACGCCTTGTAGTCCTCGTAGCAGGCTACGACGGGTACACCGTTTCCGATGCGACAGAGAAGATGGTTAGAAGATGCGACATAGAAGATTTGTTAGAATTGCTGAAGGATTACGATCTAACCATCAATTATCATCCTGGAAAGCAAATAAAGTGGCTGATGCGTTGAGCCGGAAATCTAGTCATTTAGATCAATCACCACTGGAAGAGAGATGGCTGAGTTCGATCTTGATATAGTTTACTTGACAGCGAGTGTTCTGGCTGCACTCACTATTACTCCGACGCTGGTGGAGCAGATTAAGGAGGCACAGAAACAAGATGTTGATCTGAAAATGGTCTGTGACCGCATGTTGACTAGTCAGGTGCATGGTTTTCAGGTACACTATGACGGGAGTCAATGGTTTCAGGGAAGATTATGTGTGCCGGATAGGGAAGAACTGCGGAAGGAGTTGTTGAAGGAAGCTCGCAACTCTAAGTTGTCTATTCATCCTGGAGTGACAAAGATGTAAAATGATCTCAAGAAACATTACTGGTGGAGTGAGATGAAGCGTCATATCGCTGAATTTATCGAAAGATGCCTAATTTGTCAGCAAGTAAAAGCCGAGCATCGGAGACCTGGAGGGTTAATGATGCCATTCGAGATACCTGAGTGGAAATGGGAGCATATTATGATGGACTTTGTTGTGGGACTCCCGAGGACCCGTAATGGCAATGATATGATTTGGGTGATAAGAGACCGGTTAACGAAGTCGGCTTATTTTCTACCTGTACCAAGTAATGTGACTCTGGAAAGACTCGTGACTCTGTATATTGACAACATTGTCAGCTTACATGGAGTGCCAATAAGTATCGCGTCGGACCGTGATCCGAGATTTATATCTAGATTCTAGTCGACATGTCAGAGACGAATGGGCACTGATCTACGTTTGAGCACGGCATTTCATCTGCAGACAGATGGACAGTCTGAGCGGACGATTCAGACATTAGAAGATATGTTGCGAGCTTGTGCCCTGGATTTCAAAGGTAACTGGGATAGTATGGTAAAACTGATCGAATTCTCTTATAACAATAGCCATCATAGTGCTATTGTTATAGCAACATTTGAAGCATTATATGGTCACAAGTGTCGGTCGCCGGTGTATTGGGATGAAGTCGGCGAACGAGCTATCACCGGGCCAGAATTGGTTGAGCAGACTAAGAAGAAGATCAAAATTATTCGTGATCGGCTCAAAATAGCTCAAGATTGAAACAAAAGTTGGGCTGATTCTAAGAGGCGACCGCTGGAGTTTTCGGTTGGAGAAAAAGTATATCTGAAAGTGTCGCCAATGAAAGGTATAAGTCGGTTCAGAGTAAAATGAAAGCTGAGTCCTCGATACATTGGACCATATGAAATACTCGAAAGAGTCGGGACATTGGCGTATAAGTTGGCGTTACCCCCGGCTTTATCTTAAGTTCATAATGTATTTCATGTGTCGCAATTAAGAAGCTATGTTCCGGATCCAAGTCACATATTCGATGAAAGACCATTGAAAGTTAGGCCTGACGTGACTTACGAAGAGGTTCCGGTGAAGATCGTAGACCATAAAGATCAAGAGCTGAGACGGAGAATCATACCATATGTCAAAGTTCAATGGAGCAACCATACCGAAAGAGAAGCGACATGGGAACTCGAGGAGAAGTATCCGCATCTATTCGCTTAAGGTACGCAAGTTTCGAGGTCGAAACTTATTATAAGGGGGTAGATTGTTATAACCCATAAAAAAATAAAATAATAATAATAATAAAATAAAAAATTAAATAAAAAAAAGGAAAACCTTTGACATAACCCCACCCTTATCCTAAACCCCTTCATTAACTCCTACAATTAATTCCTTTAATCTCCCCATACACACCTCTCATATTGCCCCCCCCCCTCTCTTATTTAGGCCATTCGGCCAACACCCCTCTAAGGAAAAGAGAATAGCACAACCGAGAGTAGGAGAGAAAAGAAAAAGTGAGAAAGAAAAGAAAGGAAACAAGGAAGAAGAAAGGAGGAGGAAGGAAGTGCACCACCACCACCACAACACCACTATTAGCTTTAGACTACAACCAAGAGGTAGGTGGCCCCTCTCTTTTTGAGTCAATTCTATATATTTACTTATTTGCTGTTTGCATTACTTTGTTATTTTGCTTGTTATAATACAAATTGGTATATGTTATCTGCTATATACTTTAGTTGTTTCTATGTTGTATAAGAAAAATTGTGTCATGTATATGTTGATATTTATTTTCTGTTTTTTTCCTGGCTGTGTATTTATAAAAGTTAAAAAAATTGTTTTAAGTAAGTGTTATATATATAATTATTATGAACCGGTTTAGGAACACAAAAAAATTGGTATAAATACATAATTCATCATTGGAGTTGTATAAAAGGAAGAATAAAAAATAAATATTAAAGAAAAATTATGTTTCGGTTTAAGCAAAATTAAGTTGAAGATTGAATTAATATGGTTGCAAAATAATTGAAGTTGGAATTGGATTTGAGAAAAGGGGCCGGCCTGGAGGCCGAAAGGAAAAAGGTCTGGGAGAGGTGCCGTGGAAGTTAGCCCAATAGAAGGAAAATGAAAAAAATAATAGAGGGGGAATTTTAGGCCAGCCTGGGTGCTGTCAGAAGAAGGCCCGAAAAGGAAAAGAGAAAGAAATGGGCTGGAGGCGGGCTGGGCAGGGCACGGGAGGGGGCTGGCGGTTGGGCTGAGAAGGGGGTTTTTGTTTGGGTTTTTATATAAATAAAAAAAACTTAAAGGTTAAAAAAACTGGTTTGGGTTATATTTGAAATAAAAAAACAGTGCAGAGATAAAAAATAAATATAATAATAAATTGATATCAGATTATAAAAACGAAAAATATATTTTAAAAAATAAAAGAAACAGAATGTGAAAAGAAAATATAATAATAATAATAATAATAATAATAATAATAATAATAATAATAATAATAATAATAATAATAATAATAATAATAATAATAATAATAATAATAATAATAATAATAATAATAATAATAATAATAATAATAATAATAATATATTTATATTAACAAGAATATTAAAAAATATTTTAGGATACTTGGAGGAATAAAAGTTAAGTTAAACAATTTCATCATTAGGCAAATGAATTTATGATTGGAGAGATAATAATTTAAATTTAACTAAGAGGATATAAGGAAAATTGTTGAGTTGTGGAAATGAGTGAAGAAAAGAGGAAAAGGAAAAAAATGTGTTGTGCGGCATATTAAACTGCATTTCATGGCATGTGCATTGTCCCTCAGGACGTGTGGCCCTATGAGGCGTGTGGCCCTATGAGGCGTGTGGCCTGACGGGGCGTGTGGCCTGACGAGGCGTGTGGTAGGATCACCTCGAGGTTCATGCATTGCACGGTAGAGAGACAGACATTCAGGTGTTGAGATATCGTTGCGTGTGACACAAGCATGCATCATGACATCGCATAACTGTTGTGTCGTGTTTTTATTTACTTACATAGTTATTCATGTTTATACTTGTATTACATGTTATTTGTTGTCATATATGAAATTGTTCGGAAAGAGGGAGAACCTACTGGATGATATTTCTATATCACTCACCCCTTTATTTTTCCCAGGTGAACAGGAGTACGACTACATATACATAGAAGACGAAGATGAGTTCAGGCAGTGGGGTAGTTAGAGCCAGAAGATGTTTACTTTGACATGTAAGAGAATTGCACAACGCCCTGTAGTCCTCGTAGCAGGCTACGGCGGGTACACCGTCTCCGATGCTAGGACTTGAGAGCGGGGCGCTACATAGTATGACCTCACATAATAAGATAAAGGCTCGAGTGTTGTCGTAATAACTCCTCTGCTTTAGTCACAAAAACAGTGACATGTGTTTCGTGTGTTCGTTAAATTATGTTTACATTGCTTGAATAAAGTCAAGTCGTGCATGAAGGGCCTGATGTTTGTAAATTTGTCGTGCTATGTTTGCAAAAACAGATCTATTCTTCCTTGAGAGAATATAGTTTTTTCACTAAGCTTTCCTTGTTCTTCTCTCTCTTAATTAGTATTGCCTCCTATATGTTAAAAGTTAAAAACTGTCCTGATTACTGCTTCTGTCATATGACCCGTAAGTGTGAAGGAAAATGTGCTAGCTCTATGATGATGTCAGATTTATCACCAAGTAATTTTTATGATATTGGAGTCACGCCGTCAATTCTCCGTCAGTTGTTTGTATTAGGCTGTTGGCCGACCCGCACAAAGGAACGAGGTCAGGGGACCCGGGATCTGTGGCCCCGGGAAATACCCTCCGACGGTCAAGTCAGTTAAAGCCATTTTTGGAGAGGTTTATATACTGTATGAAGGTTTTAAAGTCAAGGTTTTCTGGTAAACCTGAGTTTTCACCGTGAAGAAGATGAGTCCCAGTTGTAATTTGTGAATTGTTACTTGTCCTTCTCTCTCCTGTTTTCTGCCTTTTATATGGCGGCTTGGGCCAATGCATGGGCAGAGACTAGAAATCGTGACAGGCAAGGAGGTCATAGGGATGACTCTTGCTCTTGCATATTCGCCACGTGTCTCGGTAATGTGCTGAGTAAGTTAGTTTGGGACACCTGGCTAGGAGTTTCACCTAGTAGAATTACCCAAGGTGAACTCCTAGAGCCGAGGCCAAATCTTCCAGAAGTACTCAGAAGCGCCCGAGATGACTTAGAATGTGGGTTCAGCTTGCTGAGACGTAGAGAGCCGACTTCAGAGAACATGGGTAGGCCTTCTATGATGTCCGCAGCTGACGTTATAAGTCTGGTCCGAGATCATCGGGTAGAACGGAACCGAGGCCGAATACAGCTCTTTGGCCGAGTTACTCTATGACCGAAATGGAGCTGAAGACCGAGATGAGGCCTTTAGGCCGAGATGGCGCTGTGGCCATTTGCCCGAGATGACTTGTTTGTCCGCATGTGACCTGGTCAAACTGTGGGCCGACCCGCGGGACTTAACATTTTTATGTCCATACTCTACTGTTAACCGTTATTGACTAACGGGGGGTATTTTTGGCTCATCACTTGCCCCCAGATTAGTTTGGCCGAGCTGACCTGAGAGGGCAGGCTAATCTATTCAGATTTTTACCATGTCGTCCTTCCTCCGATGACGTGTTAATTTCGGATTAGGCTGCTCAGTTATTAGCTGCACAGAGTACGAAGCATGATCATCTTTGGCTGAGATGATTAGACCGAACTGTCCAGATTCATAAGTTCGCCGTCTTTTTTAGCACATGTCCATCTCAGATTGGTTTGTTCTGCGCATTTACTGTTTGCGCAGAGTACGAAGCAACAGTTACGCAGCTTTTGGGATCTGGCCGTTTCAGGAATCGAGGGCAATTTAATCAAGACGACTCGTGGGCTACCGAGATAAACCCTTATAAATAGGATCTTCCCAGATCACTTGCGTCCTTTGTTTGCTTCTTTGGTTTACTCCGGCGTCTTGCTTGTCTCTCTGTCAACTTTCTGTAACTCCGGCGACTCCCAGCTTGCTCAACCTCCTTCCGGCCTTCTTCTTCCTTCCTTAGGAGTTTCTGTAAGTCTTCTTCTCCAATCTTCCATTATGTCTTCTCCTTCTCGTGATTCCCAAAACCTCAAGGAGGGTGGTTCTTACACCGCCGGCGGTGGAGTGACCGTCAGCTCTTTCTCTCTGTCAGGCAGATCTGCCTATGCCGATGATCTTCCCATCGGCAGTTTGCGTCGGACCACCGGTGACTCTGCTCAATCCAGCAGAGCCATCACCGTAATCAGTTCTTCGCCGGAGCAAGCAGGGACTGCTCCTACTCCGGCGTCTGTAAATCCTCCGGCCCCATTGAGGGGCCCCTCTAATTTTTCTGGAGTCATTGAAAGAGGTCGGCCATCTCCCCTTGTCCAGGAGACTTCTTCTACTCTGTCTGAGGCCGACCTGGACAGAATATGTAAATTTTACAAAATTGACAAAAACCGTTTTGGCCCAATCCTTCCTTTGTCGGGTCAGATTGCTTATGATCCCCCTAGGGATTACGAAGCAGTCTACGAAGACTATTTTAAATCTGGCTTCAATCTTCCTGTTCCTGAGCCACTTGTCCGTATCATGCGGGCTTACGGGCTCAGGTTTCCTCAAATTCAGCCAAATGGCCTCAAGCTTATTCTCTGCTATCTTCTTCTTCTCAGAATAGTTGAGTTTCTTTCGAGCCCTTTTTGCATGCCGGACCTCGCATAGCTGGTATTATTTCAGCAAGCGAGCGTCTAGTATAGATTTTTCTTTTGCCATTAATATTCCCACTTCCAACAAAAGATGGAAGGGGAAATTCTTTTACGTCAAAAAGTCTAAGATGCCCAGCGGGAACATCTGGAAGTCTGGTAGAGTTGACAATATGAGGCCGAGCCAAGACTACTGCGATGAAGCAGACAGAATTCGAACATTCCCTGTTGTCATCGACTGGCAGAAAGTTGATTCTGAGATCTGGATAGCTGCCGACATAGCTCATTCAGCTCAGGGTGACAACTATTTACCTCTCTCTCCGGACCAGTTAACCATTATCCGAGGTGGATATTGCTATTCTTCTTCTCAACCACTTTCTCTTCTTCAGTGTCTAACTGTTTAACTCTTGATGCAGGTGCAATGGCTGGTCCTTCTACTCGTGCTGATTTAATGGCTGAGGCTCAAGCCAGGAAGAGGGCCCAGAGGGAGAGGAGGATTGCAACCCTTGGTTCTGGGGGAGCTTCTACCTCGGCTTTGCCCCCAGTTGCAACTGCTGCTCCTGCTGAGCCCGAGCCAGCGGAGCCTGAATCAGGTAAGCTTTTCCTTCAAACGCAAAAACCCTCTAAGTGTTAACACTTGTTTAAGTTCTGACTTGCTTTACTCCTTTGCAGCCCTGCCAATTATGGTAGTGGATGATGAGCCTGAGGCTGAGATCCAGCCTCAGGCTTCTGCTGATTCAGAAGTTCCAGCAGAGACTGGTGAAGGCTCCAGCCTTCGCCCCAGAAAATGGCAAAGGGGCGAAGGTTCCAGCAGTCGTGATCTGGGGCCGTCTCAGCCCCCGGAGATGATCGTTGCTGAGCCGGTTGAGGAAAATCTGCCTCAGCCGGGAGATGTCCAAGACCCAATCCTCATTGGGTTTTCTGAAGGGGATTCAGCTTGGGACCCCGTCATAGCCGAAAAGCTGAACAGGATACCAGTCCTGCCCTTGGACCATCAGAAGTTTAGGGCAACTGGCTGGGGCGAGCTGACGAACGCCTTCCAGTCCAACATCGCTTTGGTAAACAAGACTTTCTTCGAATGCCTCGTTTGCTTTTTATCAATTAACCTCCTTTTTCTTAACTCTGCTTCCTTCACAGGTCCGAGCCCAAGAGTTAGAGATTCTAACTCGCAGTAAAGAGTTTCTTGGGGAACTCGAGAACAAGAACAAGCAGCTTGAAGAAGCTGGACAAAAAAGTGCTGAGCTGACCCAAAAAACTGCTAACCTGCGGGCTGAGACCTCTGAATTCCGACGAAGGGCTGAAGCGGCTGAGATGAGGCTGGCCACCTCCAACTCTAAGGTGGACGAGTTGGAGAATAAGGTGGCTGATCTGAAGCTGACCTCCACTCAATCTCTAAATGAGATTGAGTTCTTGAAGAAGCAACTGGCTGATGTGACGCAGAAGAGCAAAGCTGATGAAGAGCTGATTGGCTTAATGCGCCATCAGTTGACCGAGGCTGAGATCAAGACAATTATAGACTTCAAAAAGTCCAAGTTTTTTGAAGAAAATATGATCCTTCCACAATTTCTTAGATGTTGGTCAAATTCTTGGCTCAAATATTCACCACCTCGATCTGATCGAAGGGTTTTAATTGTCTTACCAAGTTGATTTTGTACTTCATTTTGAAAAGTTCTAAACATTTCAAAAGACTCATGCTTATGTTTCATTAGGTAGACATAGCCATACCTACTGAAATCATCAGTAAAAGTAATGAAATACTGAAATCCTCCCCTGGCACTAATGCTGATTGGGCCGCATACATCTGTATGTACCAAGCCCAATAAGTCATTAGGCCTTTCACTATGTCCAGTAAAAGGAGTCTTTGTCATCTTTCCAAGCAAACAAGATTCGCAATTTTCAAATGATTCAAAATCAAATGAATCTAATAATCCATCTTGATGGAGTTTAGATACGCGCTTCTCATTTATATGGCTAAGGCGAAAATGCCATAAATATGCAGGGTTTAGTTCATTTGGCTTAGTTCTCTTTGAAGATATGTTATAAATATTACCGTCATTGGAATCATCAAGGTTAAGGACATAAATGCCATTATAACTACTTGCAATACTATAAAGCAAGTCATTTTTATCAAAAATAGAACACTTCTTATTTTTAATTAAAAATGAATAACCTTCATCATCCAAAACAGACACTGAAATAAGATTCCTACTCATAGTAGGAACATAAAAGCAATTGTTTAAAACTAACAAAAGCCCATTGGGCAAGACAAGCTCATAGGTCCCTACAGCTATAGCAGCAACTCTTGCTCTATTGCCAACATGTAGGTTCACCTCGCCCTTCTTCAGCATCCTACTCCTTTTGAGCCCCTGCATATTTGTACAAATATGGGATCCACATCCAGTATCTAATACCCAGGAAGAAGAAGTAGATAAATTAATTTCTATAACATAAATACCTGAAGATGTAGTCGTACTACCCTTCAGCTTCTTCAACTCCTCCAAATAAACATCACAATTTCTTTTCCAATGCCCAGGCTTGTTGCAATGGAAACAAGTTCCTTCCTTAGGAACCTTTGCCTTGGGACCAGGTTTCGGTTTAGCTTGACCCTTTGCCCCTTTTGCACCCTTTGCACTTTTAGCCTTACCCTTGCCTTTAGCTTTCCTTTTCATTAGCTTGGTATTGACACTCAATACATGGGTAGGCTTCTTGATATTCCCCTCAGCAGTTTTGATCATACCATGTAGCTCAGGAATGGACTTTTCCATATTATTCATATTGTAGTTCATGACGAACTGAGGAAAACTGCTAGGCAAAGAGTGTAGGATCAAATCCGTGGCGAGTTCCAAACTCAGGGGATATCCAAGTCTTGCAAGGTGATCTATATAGCCTTTCATCTTCAGAACATGAGCGCTAACAGATTCACCTTCAGACATCTTACAGTCAAAAAGTGCAACAGCGGTGTCGAACCTATCCTGCCTAGCCTGTTGTTGGAAAGCTTGTTTGAGATGCACACTCATCTCATAAGCTTCTAAGTGTTCCAGGTCTTTATGAAGTCCTGGACACATAGTTGCCAACATTAGACATCCTATGTCATTGGAATCTTCAACATGCTTCTTATACTTGTTCTTAACAGCAACAGAAGCATCAGCAGGAGGGGGTTCAGGGACAGGGTCATCGAGCACGTAGGACTTCTTTTCTTGCTTGAGAACAATTCTCAAGTTTTGAAACCAGTCAACAAAATTAGTCCCACATTCTTTTAGTTTTTCCTTCTCAAGGATAGATCGCAGCGATAAGGTGGAATTGTTATTAGCAGCCATTTATGATCTACAAAACATGCAAAGTAACACTTTATTAATAATGAGGTTAAAATTTATAAAACTCTCACTAAATATAACCCTCAAAAGAAATATTTTAGTGAGCTAAGATCCATATTTGACTTAATTCTAAACTCAGCTTTGGCATGACGCTTAAAATTAAGTTATTTAGGTAGGTAACATCTTTACCAATTACATCTCATGTAACTCTTAGAATTTATGGAATAATGACATCATATATCATTGTATGTTAGATTCCATCTAATGCCTTGGGCCCAAAACCGTTTTGATAGCCCAATTAAGTCTAACCAATTTTAAACATATGAGTAGCACTATTACTCATCCTACGTAGCTAGGAATGTTTAAAGCACATTGCTTTGGCAATACCTGCTTTAATACAATCCCAGTTTTAATAGGTGTTTAAGACATGGATGGCATCAAGACTTAAATTATTAATGAGGGTTCAACTTAGTTTATGTCTTGCATTGCATGTCATTATATCGTAGCATCCTATATGCATATATAATATATCATCCACGCATCTCATACAAAATGATAAATATGTAAACGTGACATAGCATGGCCAAACTAAATATGATCTTCATGAGACCAGATGAAGATCATAAAGGAAACCCTATGTGAAAGACTTCCTATTACAACATTTGCAATGATACATATCTTCTTGTCTTGAGCCCGTGCCTCCATCTCTATGGAATCCACTCGTCCTTGGTGTGTGTCGCCATCACCATTTTGTAGCTTGATTCTTCATTTATTACAATAACAAAGAAAAACCTAACTACTTGTCTAATAAAATACAACAAAAACTACAGCGGCACGCAGGCCATAATAACCCAAAACAAAAATATGACTAAGTCAATCACATAGGTCCTGAGGCCATGCTATGAACCATGCAAAGACATCAACAATTATAATATATTTTACACAAACATATTATAACAAATAAATATATATTGACATTCTTAATGCACGGTAACGAACTATAGGGCGTACGCATACGGCGGTCCCGCTAGCCGGTTAGCGGGCGAGGTTTCGAGGGGCAGCGCCCCTGGGCGGGGTCCGAGGGGCAGAGCCCCAGACGGGGTCGAGGGGCAGCGCCCCTCGAAGACAAACAGAAAGTATCAATCGCATTGATAATTTTCTTTTCGAAACCCTAACACAGACGCATCAATCATATTAACGATCTTACTGTTTTGAATACGTGTAAGCCCTTATAGAAGCACCGATCGAACCGAGAGTTATCATTCAAAACCCAAAACAGAATCATCAATCGAATTGATAATCTGCTGTTCGAAATCCGAAACAAAATCAATCTGCCATTCGAAATCCAAAAACAGAATCATCAATCGAATTGATAATCTGTCTGTTTTGAATATGCATAACTCTTACAGAATCATTATCGGTTGTTCATATCGATATAAACATAATCGTTTTTGATCATCACATGAAAAACGAAAACTTTATATCACATATAACAATCTCGAATCATAACGTCTCATGAAAACGAATTGAAAACATCAATCCGCTCTCACCAGATGAGATTCGAATAGGGTTTTACACATATCGCATGTTTATATCTAATATAAACAGAATCGGTTTTGATCATCACATGGCAAAAGAAAACCGCCGTATACAAATCATCTCATAAAAACGATTTGAAAAACACCATTCTTCTCTCATCATATGAAATCCGAGTTGGGGTTTTTGTACATATCATGCCATACGAAAAACAGTAAACATATAATCACATAAGCATGATATAATCGATTTAAACGAAATCAACAAGTGTCTCTGATACCAATGTTAGGAAATCAACTGAGATCACTGCCAAACGCGCAGCAGAAAACAAAACTTGATCTCCGATTTCCTACCAAGGATCCATGTTGTTCGTTTAATTCGACAAAAGAAATCAAAAACTACCTCCGTAGATTCGAAGTCTGTAGATGGAAGAGGTGCGAAATCACGAACACCCTCTGTCAGTATCCACATGAACGCTTCCGCCCGGAGTGCTAGCTCTTCAAACGGCACGGCTGAAGAACTCGTTTTTCACAAAAACGATTCTAGGGTTTCTGTTGTTTTCGTGTGTATTTCGTATGTCTCTATGTACGAGATACATAGATATATATATACGTATTTATGGATATTAAAAAAACCGAGTCCTAATCGGTTTCGTTGATGCCAATCAAAATCCATATCAGATATGGATTCTGTCAGGATATTCAAAATCCATATCAGATATGGATTCTCTCATTATTATCTGACAGCATATATATATCTATATACATATAACCACAAAAACGAAATAATAATATTAATAATAATTAATATCCAATATTAATATTATTAATATTAAAACGATAATAATAATAATAATAATAATAATAATAATAATAATAATAATAATAATAATAATTAATATCCAATATTAATATTATTAATATTATTAATCTCAGCCTTACGCATTCTTGTGTGTGACCCGATAGGCCCATATTAATTGGCAGTTGATTAAATCTCTATTAAACCAACAAGTTGTAATTGGCCTCTAGCAAGGCATTACAACTACCCAATTAATACGAGTAAAGTCCAACTAGCCTAATAATAGTACATGCATTAATCCCTTTGTCACACGATATCTAGTTTGAACATAAGTCATGGTCAGCGTCATACTTATATAGTTCAAACATATGATTACTCGATCTCTAAGTAGACTGATAAAACAAATGATATTGATCACACTATCAATTCATTTGAGCACGGCCATGCATTTCACAGTCTCACTAATCGAGGGGCCCAAAGATATCTCTCTCAAAAGAGGGACAAATTCTATCTTGATTGTTCAATATCCTCTACATAATTTCTATCACATTCAATCATGACCTTTATTATTATCCAGTTACGGATAACGTTTGATCATGTCAAAATATAATAGTCCTTATGTTGGAAACTATGACAATCTCAAGTCAAAGGATTAAAACATGACTATCATGAGATTTACTTATGACGCTAATCCATGTAGCAATCTCATGATGGGTCTATCCAATACACTGTTCTCTAACAAGTATCTATGAGATTGATTCGTATCACCATACACATAATCATCTCATGATTATCAAATCAATACTCATACTGATTATAAATTATTTTATCTCCATAACAATAATGAATCAGGGACATATATCAAAATTGTGTAACATACTAACAAACAATAATGATAATAAAACCTCTTTTATTAATAATAAATGCATAACATAAATATCCAAATCATGGCCTAGGGCACATACACTAACATGCATGGCTGATTTCATTGTTGCGCATCACTAGATCTCCTACTCGAAAAGGTCTCGGACGTACTCGAGAGTTATAATATTAGGAGATCAAGTTTTTGTATTGTGCCATGCGGATGTGAGCTCAGTCTCTTTTCTGCTCAAGTTCATCCAAGTTTAACCGTAGTTCTTGGTCATTATCTGAGGCAGAGTAATAATCCACTCGAGTCGATGTAGAGCCGATCTCCACAGGAATAATGGCTTCTGTACCATATACTAATGAAAAAGGAGTCTCCTTTGTTGAAGTAGAGGGTGTGGTCCGGTAGGCCCATAAGACACTAGGTAATTCCTCCACCCAACTAGTGCCAGCCTTGTCCAGACGCTTTTTAAGGCCATCTTTAATGATCCTATTGGCAAGCTCTACTTGTCCATTTGACTGAGGATGAGCTACCTAGGTGAATCGTTGCTTGATGTGTAGATCAAGACACCAACTCTTCACTGGATCCTCGGCAAATTGCCTGCCATTGTCTGAGATCAAGACTTGGGGTATGCCAAATCGACAGATGATATTCTTCCATAAAAACTTTTTTACTTGGGCCCCAGTTATGGAGGTTAGTGGCTCAGCCTCTATCCATTTGGTAAAGTAGTCAATCGCTACTAACAAAAATCTAACCGAGCCAGGAGCTCGAGGCAGAGGCCCCTACTAAGTCCATACCCCACTGTACAAACGGTCAAGGACTGGAAATGATGGTCAACTCATGGCTCGGCAAATGAGAGGTCGGGGCATGAGCTTGACATGATTGGCACTTTTAACCAACTCTTCTGCGTCTTTGCGAATGGTGGGCCAATAATAACCAGCTAGATAGTATTTGCGGGCTAAAGAGCGTGCACCAGAATGGCTTCCACATATCCCCAAGTGCAGTTCTCGAAGAATATAGTCTCCTTCATCTTCAGGTACGCAACGTAGCCACGGCTGTGAAAAAGACTTTCTGTACAGGTGATCGTTAAAGAGTGCATACCTGGAAGCCTTTAGGCGAAGACGCCGAGCTTGAGACTTGTCCTCAGGCTGAGTTTGATGTTGCAGGTAGGTGGCTATCTCATTCATCCACGTATTGTGGTAGTCTTGTTGCAAGACTTCATTTCCATCAAAGGCACGATGTTTCACCAGCTCTACAACAATCTTTTTCCCTATAGTGGCCGAGGTGGACGAGACCAGCCGAGATAGTGCATCGGCCCGTTTGTTGGCCGACCTGGGGATATGCTCTATCATAAAGTGTTCAAACATTCCCTTTAAGTGCTGAACCTTAGCCAATTATCGCTTCATGTTGTCCTCCTTGGCCTCATAATCTCCATTAATTTGAGAGACTATGAGCTGTGAGTCACTTCGGGCGATTATTTGCTGTGCCCCCAATTTTCGAGCTAAACTCAGCCCTGCTATCAAAGCCTCGTACTCGGCCTCATTGTTAGTGGCCTCAAAATCAAAGCGCAGAGCGTATTCCATCTCTTCCTCATTCGGATTAATTATTAGGAGCCCTGCTCCACTTCCCTCTTTTGATGAAGATCCGTCTATGTATAAAATCCAACCTTGTGCTGGAGGATGATCTTCTTCAACAGATATCCCTTCGGCCAAAAAGTCGGCCAAGGCTTGAGCCTTAATAGAATTGCGTGATTTATATTCGATATCATACTCAGCAAGCTCCATAGCGCACTTAGCAGCTCGGACAGAGGTGTCTGGTCGGGATAAAATTTGCTTCAAGGGCTGATCCGTCACCACTATTATTGGTTGGGCTTGGAGATAGGGTCGGAATTTCCATGCCGCTACAATCAGTGCTAAGATGATTTTTCAGCATTGGGGTAACGCACTTCAGCTCCATGCAGAACTTTACTAACAAAATAAATTGGTCTCTGTACAGCATCCTGCTCCCTGAGCAGAACTGCGCTCACTGCCTCATGGCAAGTGGACAAATATATATACAAAGTCTCCCCAGGCAGAGGAGATGTCAGCATGGGTACCTCGGCCAAGTGTGATTTCAGATCATCAAAGGCATTCTGGCATTGGTCATCCCAGAGGAAAGCAGTTCGTTTCTTCAAAATTTGAAAGAAAGGTAGTGATCTCTCAGCTGACTTAGAAAGAAATCTACTTAAGGCAGCAATTCGGCCTGTCAACCTCTGAACCTCTTTGACGTTCCGAGGTGGATGCATACTTTCTAAGGCTTCAATCTTGGCTGGATTGGCCAGCACTCATTCCTTAGAAACCATGTATCCGAGGAACTTTCCCGTACGCACTCCAAAGGTGCATTTTTTAGGGTCCAGCCTCATACGGGAATCTCTTAGGATGATAAACACTTCTCGAAGATTGGAGATATACTGATCAAGTGACCTGCTCTTGATCAACATATCGTCAATGTATACTTCCATAGCTCGGCCAATCTGATCTTGGAACAGCGAGTTGACCAAACGCTGGTAAGTAGCCCCTGCGTTTTTAAGACTAAAGGGCATGCTGACATAGCAGTAGGTGCCCGACTCTATTATAAAGGAAGTCTTTTCTTGATCCTCCTTTGCCATCATGATCTGATGGTAGCCTTTGAAAGCATGAAGAAAATCGAAGACCTCATACCTCAAAGTGGAGTCCACCAGCCTATCAATTTTTGGTAAGGGGTAACAGTCTTTTGGGCACGCCTTGTTCAAATCAGTGTAATCAACGCACATTCTCCAGGTCTTGTTGGGTTTGGGGACCACAACAGGGTTGGCTAACCATGTCGGATACAAGACCTTTGCAATGAACTTTGCGGCAAGGAGCTTTTTGACCTCTTCGGCTATCACTTTATTCCTTTCCGGGGCAAAGTTCCTTTTCTTCTGCTTAATGGGTCTGACCTGAGAATCCACATTAAGCCGATGTTCTGCTAAGGAAGTTGGGATCCCGGGCATATCCTCTGCCGTCTATGCAAAAATTTCCGCGAACTCCCTCAGCAAACTTTGAAGCTGAGCCAACGTCTCAGCTGGCATCCATGTCCCAATCTTGATAGTGTTATCGGGCCGACCTGGATCTAGAATGAATTCTTGGACTGCGTCATCTGAGTGCAAACGCTCCTCAGTTGGGGGAATGAGATCATCCAAAACAACCTGTTGGACGGCCCCAGCCCCTTGGGTAGCAACTGCGTAACAGTTTTGAGCTATAGGAATATCCCCTTGTAAGGTAACTACTCCACCTGGTGTAGGAAACTTCATGCTTACATGCAGAGGGGATATTACTGCTTCCAAAGCTACCAGCGCTGGTCGGCCTAAGAGGATATTGTACGCCGACCTTTCTTTGACAACCACAAAATCCATCCACAAACAGCAATAAGTAGGAGGTTTGCCAAAGCTAACGCTGAGTGTGATCAGGCCAGCTGGCCGAACTGGCATACCAGTAAATCCGAACAAAGGGGAGGTCACTGGGGTCATTTGGGAATCTACTAAGCCCAATTGCTTATATACATGATAATACATGATATTTACAGCACTTCCAGTATCTACATAGACCCTTCGCACTTCTACAATTTTATCTGGTGCCAAATGTATACACAAACCTATCACCAGACCCGTATTATTGGAGTCTAGTGGAATAATGTCTTCTGTTCCGTAAACCAGTTCTCGGGCTAACCTTCTCTTTTTAGGGGGAGGCCCAGATGACATCCCTGACGAACTGGGACCCCCTTGGCTTTTCTGAGGTGGCCCTCCGGAGATGGTATAAATTACAGAGTTGATTTGGGGCTGCACTGCAGCCTCATGTCGGCCTCTGTCATCATCATCGTCCAACCTGGGACGCGCAGGTGGAGTCGCAGGTTGGCACTTGTCTTTCTGAGAACTTTTTCGGAAGTCCAAACGATTGTGAAGTCATGAGCGTGGATCGTAAAATTGCTTCAAATGCCCTAGCTCGATCAACTTCTGAATCGCTTGAGCCAATTGCCGGCAATCTTCTGTATCATGACCGACATCACGATGATAACGACAGTATAGCTTAGGATCCCTTTTATCTCTGGGACCTGCCAGAGGTTTAGGGTCTGTCCTCAAATCGTCTCTTTCCATCACAGCCAAAATTCTGTCTTTAGAGGCTAAAAGGGGCAGACCTTCCCTGCCTCGTTTGCCTCGGCCACCAAGGTGATCAAACGCACTGCGTCGATCGCGTTTGTCATCACGTCGGTCCCCCTTGGAACTGGGCCGAGTTTCATGCCGAGTACTTTGCTCGGCCTCCTTCTTCAACCGGTTTGCCTCTTCACCTCGGTCAAACTGGTGTGCCTTCTCCAGGCACTCCCTCAATGTGGTGGGCCCCTCTTCAGCCAGCTGAGAGAAGAGGCAACCCTCTTTGAGACCATTAATGAATGCAGCAGCTTTCACTCCTTCGTTTCGATCACTGACCTGCAGTGACTCATCTGAGAAACGCTGCATGTACTTCAACACTGACTCTTCAGGACCCTGTTTCAAGGTCATCAGGTGTGAAGAGTTTTTGATAAATGGCGCACTAGAGACAAATTGAGACTTGAATTTCTGCGCCAATTGTCTGAAGGAGTCTACTGACTGCGGTGGAAGCCCCTGAAACCATCTTCTCGCCTTCCCACGCAAATACATGGGAAAGGTTTTGCATCGGAGTGGATCAGGAATATTTTTCAAGCTCATGGTCGTCTGAAATTGAAAGAGGTGATCGGTAGGATCAGACGTTCCATCATAAGTATCCATCTTTGGCACCTTAAAGTTATCCGGTGCCAAATACTCCGCAATATCCCAAGAAAATGGACTTTCTTGAATCACCCTCATGTATTCCGGCTTAGGCTCCTCAGGACGGCTCCTCGGCCTGCGAGGGTTAGCCTCCTGGCGAACACTTTTGAAGGATCGAGGCCTTATGCCGAGGCGCTGCCTGGGCAAAGGCACCGACTCCACCATTGGGGCCTTGTCACCACTACGCCTTGCATCCGCCATGAAACCTTGAGGGTGATGAGAAGATTGTTGCTGAGTCTTCTCCTTAGCATGGAGGGGGGTGGAATCCTCCTCCATGTATTCTACCTCGGGACGCTTTCCTTTGAGCCGTTCTACAACGGCCTCAAACACATCTAAGTTTTCGGCCACATATTTCATGGCCTTTTCTCGCTCATCTACGGTCACCGCTGGTGCCTTTTTCGCTTCCAGCTCTGGCCTCCTGGAATCCTGTCCAGGATGAACAAAGCGAGTATCTTTGCGACGGTGAGGATTTGAAGACTCCCCTAGTCCTTCGCGTGGTTCTTTTCCCATCAGACTGACTTAAAACCTTAGATAGTGCAGTAAAGAAAACTTATTTGACGGAGGTTCAGGCCCTTCCTCTAGCGCCAATTTGATGATGTCAGATTTATCAACAAGTAATTTTTATGATCAGTCACGCCGTCAATTCTCCGTCAGTTGTTTGTATTAGGCTGTTGGCCGACCTGCACAAAGGAACGAGGTCAGGGGACCCGGGATCTGTGGCCCCGGGTAATACCCTCCGACGGTCAAGTCAGTTAAAGCCATTTTTGGAGAGGTTTATATACTGTATAAAGGTTTTAAAGTCAAGGTTTTCTGGTAAACCTGAGTTTTCACCGTGAAGAAGATGAGTCTCAGTTGTAATTTGTGAATTGTTACTTGTCCTTCTCTCTCCTGTTTTCTGCCTTTTATATGGCGGCTTGGGCCAATGCATTGGCAGAGACTGGAAATCGTGACAGGCAAGGAGATCATAGGGATGACTCTTGCTCTTGCATATTCGCCACGTGTCTCGGTACTGTGCTGAGTAAGTTAGTTTGGGACACCTGGCTAGGAGTTTCACCTAGTAGAATTACCCAAGTTGAACTCCTAGAGCCGAGGCCAAATCTTCCAGAAGTACTCAGAAGCGCCCGAGATGACTTAGAATGTGGGGTCAGCTTGCTGAGACGTAGAGAGCCGACTTCAGAGAACATGGGTAGGCCTTCTATGATGTCCGCAGCTGACGTTATAAGTGTGGTCCGAGATCATCGGGTAGAACGGAACCGAGGCCGAATACAGCTCTTTGGCCGAGTTACTCTATGACCGAAATGGAGCTGAAGGCCGAGATGAGGCCTTTAGGCCGAGATGGCGCTGTGGCCATTTGCCCGAGATGGCTTGTTTGTCCGCATGTGATCTGGTCAAACTGTGGGCCGACCCGCGGGACTTAATATTTTTACGTCCATACTCTACTGTTAACCGTTATTGACTAACGGAGGGTATTTTTGGCTCATCACTCTATATGCTTTCATGGATCTTGTGGTTAAGGATGATGGACCGAAAGATTTCCATCCCTCTGTCGAAATCCAGGTTTTGTTTTTCGCGTGGGCAAAAGATCTCACAGGTTAAAGTCACGCGCAATTGAAAGTTTCATCAGTTAGTACTGCCCAGCAATGCCTAGATGAGGAGGCTATTTCCAAGTATCCGGGCCTGGAAGAGATCTGGGGACGTATGGTCCTTGATTTAAATGAGGAGTACGTCCAAGAACCTGTCATGATTAAAGATAAAGATGAACTGGCGATCACCTCCCATAGTGGTTAATAGATAAGATTGTATTTACATGCATTTCACTTTCAAATGTTGTTGTATACACAGACTGGGTCATCATGTCGACGTATCCCATTGCAGTAGTTGAGGAAGATCATTTGATGCTTCATGCGTCAGTTTGGAGTCATTTTCATTAGCTATTGTAATTATAGGGACTGTTTGCTTTAGAAAAGAGAAATGATGTACAAGGCCTGGAACCACTGCTGGAATAAACACATGCCGATTAACTCTCAGCTTAATTACCACTTGATGATGACCTAATGAGGGGTCTAATCATGTCTCAGCTGTCGCAGCAAATAGTGTACCAAACAAGGCTTTATTTGTTGTGACCACCTCTTAATGAGGGGTCCAATCTCTCCTCTAGAGGCTCTAAATTCACATGGTCTAACAGGAGAAGTGGGAAGGATCAAATTGCCACTAAAATTGACCATATGTTCTACAATGAGGCGTGAGAAACTTAATTCCACACTGCCAATTAGACTATGAAGCTTCAATTACCTGAGATCATTCCCCATGAATACTTTCCATCCAAGTACAAAACAAATTTGGCCCAAAGCCCTTTAGATTTATCAAGGATGAGGGGTCAGTTCATCAGCAGTTTATTCATCATATTTTAATATTTGAAGATTCTCTGTCCGAAATTCGTCACCCATCACAAGACTTGCGCTGGAACAATAGATCAGAACTTCACCAAATGGTTGAAGCTGGGCGAGCGAAGGCCTTTAAACTACGCAGTCCCGTATTTAATCTACGTAGGTTGAGTAAGCTTTTATGCTCTTGAAGAGGTTATCATTCATTCCATCAAGATTCAAGAAAACGACCAAAGCTTGTAATTTCCAAGTGTTACTCTTCGTATCAACAAACAAGAGTTGGGATACTGTGCGAAATAAATTAACTAGGCCATATCATAATTAGACTTGCATATTTCTTTCAAACCACAAGGTCCTTGATAGCGTAAAAAAAACCAAATACATCAGAAAAAGCTTGTCATAGGATTATACACGGTGAAATTATAGACCACGGGTTCACAAGCAAACCGTCTCATGTTACATTGATTGTACATACATACTACTCTATCTGAGACTCATAGCAGGCCATGGCGTGACTCCAACAGCTGGAAAAGTAGGCCGGGTAACTGGTACACGCTTCACCACAGAAAATGCTTCATTAAGGCGTGCAGCACGGCTCATGAATTGAGATACCTTCTGTTGTAGAGAACACAAACAACAATTGGAAAGTACGAAATGATAATATCAGTAACAACAACAACAACAACAACAACAATAACAACAAAATAGCAAGAATAAAATAAAACATAAAAATTAGAGTCCGGCAAGACCCATTCCAAGCATATACGCTCTCAGATATGGCTCGTACATAACAGGCGGTGGCCTACACTAGAGAGCACTACAGCCTCAAAGTTGATTATATGCAAAAATAGCATAACAATTTAGCTCTCACATTTCCGGCAGGATGCCTCCGGCTCCACTCAGATATAAGTTCACCTTGTCTGTGGTACTATTGTAGGCGGCCAAAAAGAAAGGAACCGGAAGAGGGCTCTGGTATATATAATTCACTGTACCACCAGCTTACCTGATTGTTATCTGAGATGTGGAACCCGTTGGAATTGCTTTGAGCTCACTGTCCTATTTATCTTTCCTCTGGTCCAGCAACTCCACTCCTTCCTCAACTTCTCAAAGTTTACCTTAAGTTTCACCTTTTAATTACATAATGTCTATCCTTGGTACCAGGTGATGATTGGTGAACCTATCAGAATCACTTGGCTCTGCCTACAAAAGCTGAGAATCTTTCCCCAAATAAGAGAGAACGGGAAGTAGCTAATCAAGTTCCGTGAGCACTACAATCTAGTTTAAATGAACCAAATTGCAAATGAGTTCTCAAGTGCGTCCATAGAATTTAGTCTCATGTCCTGTATTCATGTATCTCATCCGTAAGTAGATGAGAGGGCATTCTTTTGGGACCTTGTGCTCATAAACACAGTATCAAGATAAGAGTTTACATGGTTTCTTATTTCTCGTCCACTTGTGATTTAAACTGCCACTAAACGGGAAAAACATTACAAGCCTAACAAAAATAGATATATACATGACAAGTGAACAAGGAAATCAGAGTAATATAATTACACAATTGGTAGCATGTAAGAGCAGCTGTACAGACTCCAATGAACAACAATCCAGCAAAACTCTAGAGAGGGTAGGTTGTGAAGAAAAGAATAAAATGACAGCACCTAAATAACCCTTGATTTGATACATTAAGCGTACCGAGAACTGACAAGACACTTTGATAATGGAGTGAGTGAAAAAAAAATAAAAAGCAAAAGTTGCATTTTCACCAAATACAAGGGACAAGAACAAAATTCAATGAATTTAACCTGACAAATAAAGGGTACCAACAAAGGCTACTTGATTCAGGATAGCTTGATTCACCGAATGATGGTTATACAACTCCTCAAAATGATTAACAGGATGGGATTTTAGTAAGTAATGTCAACGTCTAACTATAATTGTTAATACCTGTTTATCAAATTTTTCCCACATATATGGGTCAAGATGAGGAATAGACTTGAAATGTACAATGAACAAACTAAAACAATCTAAAAGTTCAGCTATTTGATCCTAAAATCCGACTATACACACCTAACAGATTCTCCACTAGACATATTTTCGTGTTTTTCTCCATTTTGGAAAAGGAATCACAAGAATCAGCAGGAAAATCGAAGCTGTTTAAAGAGCGTTATTTAAAATAAGAGCAAACATAGACAATAGTATTTGACATCTTCACTCAACCGGACATCAAAAGCATTAAAGAACAGAAATGACTCCATTGAAAAAGAGACTATAGCTCTGACCTTATCATCCATCGTAACCTTAAACTGCATGCTGCGAGTCTTCTTCTTCATGTTGTTCAACCTTCTACCTAAAATAACAAACCCCATGACAGCAGCAGCCATAGAGATAGTCCACATGGGATTCATCCTGAAAACACAATACTTCAAGAATTCCATGGGTAATTTCCACCACGCCACAGTCTTCCTCTCCACCTCTTCCGCTTTCCCAATTTCAACTTCAACATTTCCATCTGAATTCACACCTCCAGTGGAATCCTCTTCAGCACTTATAGCCTCAAACATAGGAAGTGTATCACCTTGAAGAAGCTGCTCCCCATTCTCATCAAAGTTCTCAACTTTCAAATCTCTCAACCTCATTCCATCCGAATTGGAGCAAATTGTCTCGTCATCATCCAAAGTTTTCCCCTTTCCACCACCAATTTCTTCAATTCCTTGAAACCCCACGTGGCCTTTCTCATTTCCAAGCAAACCCACTACATTTTTCTCCTCGAAATCATTAAATTTGCGCTCATCGCCGACGTCATTAACGGATTCAGACCAGAACTCAGTCGAATATTTCAGAGGATAATGAATCTCCGACATGGGTTCGACCCAACTTGGATTGTCGCAGCTGACAGAGCTCTCGGAAACAGCCTTTCCTAAACGATCCTCCCCAGCCTCTATAGAGAAGTAATTAGCCTGAATTATACCATTCGAATGGGCATCAATTTCTCCCAAATCATTTAAATCACAGAACCCTGATTCACAATCCGAGTTGGAGTGAAGAACCTCCCAATCTTCATATTCTCCAGAATCAGAACCCATGGATCTTTATAATTAACTTCAGGAATTTCTAGCAGTTCTATTCCTCTAAAAAGACCGTATAGATAAACGTGGAGAAAAAGAAAGACATGAAATACGGCTTTCTTTTCTCAGGTAGCCACATTGGAAAAGAGAGTAGTAGAACTTATTGATGACGCCATGTGTCATTCGTTCATTAGATCATCTCCAACCCAAAACACTAAATTTTGCACCAAATCACTTATTTGGCGCAATAAACAGTATAAAGTACTCCAACCACACACACCAAATCAAGCACCAAATAAGAATATTCTTTAAAGATTCTTCTATCATTCTATTTTTAATTCATTATTATTAATAATTTAACACAAATTTAACATTCACATAAATTTAACTTAAGTATTCATTAATTCAGTATTCATTGATTTAACAAAGGTGGATTATTTCTTAACGTGTTCCTATAAATTTGAAAATTAAAAATAAAAATTAAATTATAAATAATACAAAATAGTATAATTAAATTAATATGCTTAAAATTATAAATAAAATTAAATTAATATGCTTAAAATGATGATGTGGCGGATGAATTGGCGCAATAAACAGTATAAAGTACTCCAACCACACACACCAAATCAAGCACCAAATAAGAATATTCTTTAAAGATTCTTCTATCATTCTATTTTTAATTCATTATTATTAATAATTTAACACAAATTTAACATTCACATAAATTTAACTTAAGTATTCATTAATTCAGTATTCATTGATTTAACAAAGGTGGATTATTTCTTAACGTGTTCCTATAAATTTGAAAATTAAAAATAAAAATTAAATTATAAATAATACAAAATAGTATAATTAAATTAATATGCTTAAAATTATAAATAAAATTAAATTAATATGCTTAAAATGATGATGTGGCGGATGAATAGCAATTTGGTGCAATGAATAGTGTTGCACCTATTTGGAGCAACACTATTCATTTTCACCTATTTGGTGCAAGATTTAGTGCTTGGTTGGAGTGAGTTTTTGCACCAAATAGGTGTTTTGGTGTACCTATTGGAGATGACCTTAGGTATCATCTCTTTTACCTCATGTCACAGTCTACAATCTACCCTAACTTAAAGGGATTGGGATCTACTCACCCCAACTTTCCTCACCCCCTTTGTGACTACGCGACACGTGACACTAAGGGGGTGGTGAGGCTAGATGAGGGTGACCCTCATCTAGCCTCACCACCCCCCTTGCTGCCACGTGTCGCGCGGTCACGCGTCACCGCATCCCTCTTGCGGTGAAGTGATCCTATCCCAACCTAACGACCGCTATGATCCGGCGGATGAGATCTTAGGAGGCTAAAAGTGAAGCTAAAAATGAGACATGTTGCCACGTGTACAAAAGCAAGAGGTGCTGTAATTTTTTTTTAAAAAAACTGATTTTGTATACGTGACAACACGTGATTGAAGACCTCACTTTTAGCTTCACTTTTAGCCTCTTAAAATTTCATACATATGCTCCAGACTCGAAAGATTTTACGAAGAACATATATCAAAAAGGTCAGATACCTTTTGGGTGGAAAGTTTTTGGTGTCTATAAAATTTCAAACTTAGACATTTATAAAAAGATAATGTCAGAACTCTAATATTCGTATTTTGGTTATTAAAAATCGAACAATGACCTCTTGTAATGTAATATGTCACTCGAATATCAATTGAGTTAGGTAGAATATAATGTTTTTACTTCTTTATATAGAATGTGTTTTTCCCTTGAAAGAAAAATAATAATTCAAATTTATTCACAGCGTGGATGACTCCAGTGACCAATTATTTCCAGAGATTTTAAAGAAATATTATAATTTTAATAATAAAAATCACATACATAGTACGAATTAGAAAAAATTCTGAACAAACATGATGCTTTTGTGAATAGTATTCAGTAGTGCCTAAGACATTATTCAGAAACACGTCTTAGATGTGCACTCTGGATGACAAATGCGTCTAGGATTGCTCATAGACTCAACGCTTTATGAGCTCTGCAATAATTTTGTTGCTCAATATTATTGAAGTTGAAGATGTTCGTTGAAGATGCTAAATGATATAACTCATCATCTTTTTTTTTAAAGCGAGAGATATGTTCTATTTCAAATTTTTCGAACATAGCCATGAGCCGTTCAACCTTTGTTAAGTAATGCTTCATTTGATCCTCTTTTGCCCCATAACCTCCGTTGGCATGAGCGAAAATGAGTTAAGAATCACTATGGAGCATAAATATTTAAGTCCTTAATTTTCATGCGAGACTCAAGCCATCAATTAAGGCTTTCGATTTCGTTGTTGGTTGTTCTGAAGTCAAATCTCAGTGCATATTCTAATTTTTTTTGGTCTTATAATAAGGAGAGCTATTCCACTATCATTTGAAGATGATGACCCATCCATATAGATGGTCTATTGATCCTCTCAGGGTTGTTCATCTTCTATAGAAATCCCTTCAGCAATAAAGCCGATCAACACTTGGGCTTTGATTGAAGTCTGAGGTCGGCAATTAATGTCATGTTTGCCTATATCCACAACTCATTTGGTTGTTTGACTTGAGTTCTCCGGCCTTAATAGGATTTGCTTGAGAGTCAGATCTGTTACAACCATAATAGGATGAGGTTTAATGTATGACCTGAGTTTTCTTGCAATTATTACCAATACCAAAATTATCTTCTCGACGTTTATATTTCTGACCTCATAACCATGCAAAGCTTTGCTGACAAACTAAATTGGCCTCTGAATACCATCCTCCTCTCGGAGCAGAACCATGCTAAATGTCTCGTGGCAAACGATCAGATATATGTAGAACACCTCACCAGGGATTGGTGAGGTTAACGTCAGAAACTCTTCCAAATAGTTTTTTATGTCGTCAAACGACTGTTTACACTTTTCATCCCACTTAAACACGGATTGTTTCTTTAAAATCTGAAAGAGAGTGATCTTTCTGCCGACTAAAACATAAATCTATTTAGAGCCACTGTCTTTCCAATAAATTATTGCACCTTTTTCACATCATGATGTGAGTGCATATCCTTCAAGGCTTCAACTTTACTGTGATTTGCATGGATCCCTTCTTTCGGCACCATGTGCCTCAAGAATTTCCTGTTGCAAACTCCGAAGATTCACTTCTTAGGGTTTAACATTATCTTGGAGTCTTGAAGGAGGTTGAAAATTTATCTTAAGTTTTGGATATACACCTCACATTGATGAGCATATCGTCTATATAAACCTATATGGTTTTGCCGATGTGATCTTTGAAAAGAGAATTTACCAGTCTCTGGTAGATGGCTCCTGCATTCTTTAACCTAAATGACATACTGATGTAGCAATATGTGCTGACCTCTGTGATGAATGAGGTTTTATCTTAGTCTTCTTTGGTCATGATTATTTGATGGTAGCCTTGATATCTAGGAATTCGAAGACCTTATGCTCGAAATCCACAAATCGATCAATCTTAGGCAGCAGATAACAGTCTTTGAGACATGCTTTGTTCAGGTTGGTGTAAGCTATATACATTCTCCCGCTTTTATCAGGTTTACATGCCACTACAGGATTTGAATCAGATAGAGTACCTCCATGATTAACTTAACAACAAGAAGTTTGATGACCTCTTCTATGATTACCTTGTTCCTCTTGTGAGCACAATTTCTTTTCTTTGCTTAAGTGGTTTGACTTTCTCATTCATATTGAGCTTATGCTCCACAAGGTTTGCGAGAATTTTGCGTGTATCGAGAAAAATGTTTCCTGAATAGTCTAAATATTCGAAAGAACCCCTTTTTGTCCGTACATGCAAATTGTTTTCTAGTCGTTGATTGAGCCAACTCATGCTTGGAGACGGGAGGTGTTGTCAAGTGTCATGTTCTGCTTGTGCATGTTGGCCAAGTGTCGATGACTAGGCACCATGTATCGCAATCCCAAGGCAAAACTGCCACATGATGAATGTTGCCTTGGTCGAGCTTAGGTGGTGTGACTAGACGCCTGAATCCATACTCATGTTGTAGGCCTAACCAAGCTAATTTAACTTGGTTGAAGTCTTCGGGCTTGAACTGGTGTAGCCGACCTGTTGGATGTTTGACTGTGTCTAAACTCAAGTGTGGCTGGTGTCTAGGATGACCTGTGTCCTTATAAGATTAGCTGGTGGAGGCTCCACAAACACCGACCTAATTACGCTTGACGGTTATGACTCTAGCTTCAGCGGCGGCCTGTCCAGGTGCTAAACATGCGGACCTAATAATACTTGAGACTTTTTGTGACTGTGTTTATGTCCACCTCGTCAATTACGTTTCTTTTTAAACAGAATGCGGTGATAAAAGAACAACAAATGCGAGAGGAAATGATGTCAAATATAAAAACATATCGAATTTGGGTTTCAAAGTTAAAATTTTGGAAAATCAATTACATGATTAGATGAACATTAGTACACGAATAGATTATGAATCCAATTAAAAGGTTTATGTTAAGAAACATACTTTCTCTGTCATAAAATATTGTCACATCTAATCAAATCCGTTCTTGGTCAAATCTCATTTAAAATTAAATTGTTAAAGTATTTTACAAATTTTTTATTATAATTTAGTCTTAGATGATATGTATTAGAATTTTAACAAAAAATTTATTTAAGTAGTTTAAAAGTTTGGTCTTAATTGATATTTGACTAAATACTAATTTGATCAGAATAATATTTTCAGAATAAATGTAGTATTATTTCTCTACACAAAAGGTGAGAAGGTTTTTAGAATATCTTATATCCAATTTGTTAGCATCAAGCTAGACAACATTTCATTTTACATTAGTGTGAAGAATTATCCCACCAATGAGAACACAACAATGTGAACGCTCGAGGAGGAAAAACAGAGAAATAAAGAAACTGGGGTAAAGAGAGAAAGAAGCCGCCTAGAGTTGCACACTTGCACACTAATACGTGCTGCAACACTAGACACAAAATCTCCCACAAAATCCTTTTCCAGACAGAAAAACCAATTCAATTCACAACATAATCGGCTAAAACGTTCATCTACTATTGTTTTCATCTGAACTCATGGCTTCCAACTTCCCACACTCATGAATCAATTCAAGAACTGGGACGCAGAAAGAAAGGATTGAAATTCAAAGTTCTTTATCCTTGATAATCCTAAAAAAGGAGGAAGAAGAAGAAGAAGAAGAAATGCTCACAGTTTCAAGACTTCCACATGCAGTGCCAGCTCCCCTCTTCATATGCTTCTCCTCCCCTCATCAATCTTCTGCTTATTCTTTGTTTACCTTGGAATTTAGGCAAAAAAGTTTCCATTTTTTGAGACCATGTTCTTCATTGAGGGAGACCAAGAAACAAAAACAGCAGGCCCTCTCAAAGGTTCCAAATAGGGCCCCCCCTTCTCAGGGACCTAGGAAGCTCTTTAACAAAGCGGGACCCAAGGAAAATAATGATGAAGTGGGTGGTAGTGGTGGGTCACAGGGGGGTGATACTGGCCTTAAAGGTACCATCTTGGCTGGTCTCTTGTTGGTGGGTGTTGTTGGTGGATTTGGGGCTGTTGGATACATTTACAGGGAACAGCTTAATGCTTTCTTGAACCAGTTTTCAGGATTCATTGAAGGTGAACCTTTAAAGGTGTTTAATTACCAATTGGTACCAATTGGTATTGTTGAATGCTGAAATCATTTGACAGTAGAGCTGAGCTTTCGATAAGCTAAATTTCAGTTTTTAATAATTTATATAGTGTGTTGAGCTAGCATCTAGGTGTGTCTGAGCTAATTCATCAAAAAAAAAAAAGTTGTGATTTATATTATGGTTTTTGGATTACTTGGAGTATTGTTTAGGTACAACTCTCGCTTTGGCTAGATGAACTCAGTAAAGCAATTTGGAGTTAGCATTTGCTTTGTGCTTGAGTTGAAAATGAGCATATGGGAGCTTTTGTTGATCTCTTGAATAAGAAAAGGCTCATTCAACAGGATGTAGAATGACCAACATGACATATGTCCTTGACATTGATTGATTTGGTATTATAAAGGTGTCTAGTTTGGTATGATAGAGCTTGATCAGGGATTCGTAAGCTTTTGGTCTGCTTTCCTTGTTTATAATTGGAACTGCATCTTAACAGAACTCTGACTTTCTTGAACCCTTGACATTGGCAGGTTATGGGTCTCTTGGGTATGCTCTGTTCGTATTGGTTTATGCTGGCTTAGAAGTAAGTATGCAAGTCATCTTTCTTGTACCGTTTGCTGATTACCTATTTCAGTGATCCTTCTGGCATTCCTTATTCTTCATTCTAATAGCATATACAGTTACTGTCTGGTAATGGAAGAAACAGTTTAGATGTAGGGGAGAAATCATATAGAATCAAATGGAATATTTGCCTTGTTCAAAACCTTGGAATATTAAAATGCCCAATATCGCTATCTTGTTAATCATCTGTTCAAAAATACATATAACTACGTTAGTTGAAAATATTTTAATTACAAGTATGAAGGTTCCTTTACTTTCTTATGCTCTCGTTTGAGTGATTATCATTTACAAAATCTGACGATTTTGAAATATCATCTGTGGCAGATCCTAGCACTTCCTGCTATCCCATTGACTATGTCAGCTGGGCTTTTGTTTGGCACTGTGACTGGAACAATCCTTGTTTCTATTAGTGGAACGGTGAGTTGGTATTTCTCATCTATTAAAAAAAAAAAGGAAATTCATTTCTTGGCAGATGAAGCTATGTCTTCCTATCCTCTTGTAGGTGGCTGCAAGTGTTGCATTTCTCATTGCTAGATATTTTGCTCGAGAGCGCATTCTTAAGCTTGTTGAAGGAAACAAGAAGTTTCTTGCAATTGACAAAGCGATTGGAGAAAATGGTTTCAAAGTTGTCACTCTTCTTCGGTTAAGCCCTTTGCTACCATTTTCACTGGGAAATTACCTCTATGGGCTTACATCCGTTAAGTTTGTTCCTTATGTTTTGGGAAGGTTAGTAACTGGGCCTTTCACTTTGTGGTGTTAGGTTTACGTGAGTAATTCACAGGTCAACTAAATCATTTGCTAATTCCTGTTTTCATTGACTGAATCTGTTTCTCTGGTGTTATAGCCTGTTTCATACAGTAATAGCCTGATGTTTGATTATCAATATCCACACTTTTTGGATTATGAGCCTATACAGTTCACTGATAGATTGAAAACGTATAAATTCAGAAACTGAAAGCATCAAAGGATGTCCGTACATCGCGATTTAACTTCATACCACATTATCGGACTCATAATATTCGTGGGGATACCTAGATTTGTGTCATTATTTGTCTATTTCTGCGGAGAAATTGACATTTTAAATGCTAATCCTAAACTGGATGGTGTTTTTAGTGTTAATATGTCAGGCTTGTGTGTCTCTTTTCAGAAGAACCTCCTTACTCTTGGAAAGCAATTAGATTTTGTCTGGATGAAGGTTTTAGATTAATCCGTAGGAAGCTTTTCTGTGCATGATTCAGGTACTCTGAACTTGAAATTAGGTATCCCTGTCCGGTCAAATGACGTGTCAAGTGTAGGCCTTGTGATAGATTGATTGAGAGTGAATATTGGCTAGATTACTTTATTATCTAGGAAGCGGGGAGCAAATCCAAGATATGTTGTGATAAATTACCGTCTCATCGAAATGTTTAAGCTATTAGAGAGAAATAATTTATTCATTTATACACTTATACACTAAGACTTAACATGCTGTTACAGTGCATATTTTGTCGATTATAGTGGCTTGTGTACCAGCTTTGGTCTTACCAGTTTTGCACATTAATCTCTGTTGTTAGTTGGTTGGGGATGCTTCCAGGCTCTTGGGCTTATGTTAGTGCTGGTGCGTTTGGCCGAGCAATAATTGTGAGTCTCTATTCAACTTTTCCCATGGTGTGTCTGAATTATCTTCTGCGCAAATTAGCTTTTGATTGCCTTGTTGTTCTTGACCTTCAGACAGTTTAAGGGCATCGAAGGTGAAAGTTTTCAACTTGATTAGAATATTTTGGTAAAAAAATTTGAACTCTGTGTTTGTCTATAATTTGAATTTCTATTTCAAACCGTCATGAAGTTTTTAATTAGTGATTTTCAAAGGATCTGCACAATGAATCAAAGCTATTACGAGCGGCTATCTGCACAGTTATTATTCGGTATTGAATGACGAGGACTTGTTGGATTGTTCTGCTGAAACAATGAGATGACTGGAATTTACAACTGAAAAACTTGGTCCTGCTTTTTATTTGGACTGATAATTAGGGTTGTGATATGATAGCTTGATTTCTGTATCTTGTGGTTATAGAGTAACTTACAGCAACTATGTCATCATGCTACGTAGATTCTGATAGTTTGTGTGGTGGTGCTTACAGCAAGAAGAATCTGAGATTGGCCTTCCAGGAGGAAATGGTCAGCTAATAACCCTGGGTCTAGGGCTGCTGGCAACTGCACTAGCTGCTGCTTATGTAACGCAGCTAGCAAAGGTGAGCTTTTATCTGCTGTAAGACTATGGCTACTTTTGAAACTCAGGGCTTTAGGTTGCTGATCTTGACAGCAGGATGCCATGAAGGATATCGAGTAGGAGGGAATTTAGCCAATGGAGATAAACCGTAATATACTGCTCCTGAAGGAATTTTCTGGCGCAATTGCTTGATGTAAAGCTCAACGTAGTCTACATGAACAGCCATAGCAATTTTCAAATAGTGACATGGAGGATCATTTTAGTTGATCAAGTCAATAGTTGGACGTATTTCATATGTGCTTGTAGGAAGGTGTTAAGTTATAACGAGAGCAACTAAGAGAAACTATCGGTCCAATAAAATAATGCTATGTGGACGGAAAATATCTAACAAGGGGTGACGATCGATGATTACAAAGCTTGGAATATATTAAGCAAACTAGTCATATTTGTCTGGAACATTTGCAATAACCTCATATATTACGATAAAAAATACAAACAACACGAGGAATATGAAGAACATTTGCTTTCCAACGAACATTTGCTTTTTACGTACACTGAGCAATCATTGTTTGATCAACAACCTTCTTGTCAAGAACCTTGGTAGACTATTGGAAAGCTACTTGAACAACTTAGGAATGAATTCAGACCATAATTTCTGTTCATATAATTGATTGAATTCAAAAGGCGAACTTTTGGTTCACAAATTCCAAAAACTCACAAGAGCAAAAGGCTCTAGTTTCTTAAATTTTATTGATGAAATAGAGTATCAAAATACTGTATAAATGAGTCCCAAATTTTTAAAACTTAGCAACAAAAAAAGAATTTCTTATCTACTTTTCCTTATAGGAATTTCATATATGTTTTTCATTATAGATAAATAAACTATAATAGGTCGGCACAAAACACAAAGGACGGTGCATCATTTTCTTCTTCAAAAGGACTCAACCTTGATTCTAAATCTTGTTTTGAATCTTGGACTTCAATTATATTAACTCAATGGAGGTCTTCATGGTTTTGCTGAGGCTCGGTGTATTTCATCTTGAATTCAATCAAAATCACCCAGCTAGATGCTTGCCTTGGCTCTGGTGGGAGTGAGTGGAACTCCATCATGATACACTTAGACTTCTGATCCATCATAAAAAACGAGCAATATCCTCCGCCACATTGGTTGGACATGGTTCAACTCCATTAAGATCACTGAGAATACTTCCCGAATTTAATTCTACACTAGAAGAAGAGAATTTAGCCATGACTATGCTTGGAACAAAAGAAATCATAAAGCTAAGGCACTTCAAAAAAAATTAGTTTACTCCCAACCCCACTAAGATCAAATATCTATATGATAAAGAGCACGAATAGTAAGGTTGAAAGAAACTTAAACTCAAGGCATAAACTTTCCTTGAACTCCAAGCTTTTTCATGAACTTGTTTTGCCTACTATTAACATGCTTTGCATGCATGAGGACATGTATCAAAAGGTTTCTAGGCACAACACCAAGGAATATAGGACTCGTTAGATTGTTCAAATTCAGTATTACTAGTATATGTTTCTAGTCAAGACATGATGCAAGAAAGATGCTAGACTACTTTGAGCGATTTTAAGTAAAGAATTCTCCCATTTATACAATGTTACATCAATTTGAAGACATTTCATATATGTTATGAAACTTGAAAAAAAACATGTATTTCAAAATTCATGTTATGACTTTCTCCACATATATGTAACCAAACATAAGCACCTGGATCAGAGGAAGTAACTCAATTCAATTCAAAAAAAATTTCGCAAGAGGAGGGGGTGGGAGAGGGGACGCGGGGGTGGTCGGAGCATTATGAGTGAGTTAGAAAAAATTTAAAAAAAAATTTGGCCTGGGGTGGGGGGTGCGGGGGCGGGGGCGGGGTTGGGGGTTGGGGGTTGGGGGATGCGCGGGTGAAGAGCTGGGGCGTTGTGGGTAATTTTTTATTATTTTTATCCTTTTTTCCTAATTTTTTGATTTTTAAAATATTTTTTAATTAATTTTAACAATTTTTTAGAATTTTTAGAAATAATTAACATTTTTTTAGAAATGAATTTTTTTTTAAAAAAGAGAAAACCTGCTGTAGTAAGTCACCTTCCGGTGACTGGCTACAAGTGAGTCATTTTGGACAAAGATTGGGTGTTAAGTGAGTTTCATCAACGTTAGGCTGCTAACTGAGTAATGTGCCAAACTTTAGGCTAATAAGTGAGATTTTCCCATGGATCAGGCAATAAAAACGTAAACGTTATGCTTGTTTTATGTATTTATTGCTGTTTGTCTACACTTATAATCATAGATTCTTTTTTTGCATTCTCACATTCAGTTTTGAACATATTATCATGCAAGCTCTAAAAGAGAGTTTCATGCAATCCATCATCCTCTTTTTCTTGTAACTTAGGTCTAATCTCATGCACATCATTTTTAATAGCATGCAAACATGAGTAAGATTAAGCGAACCATTAAGAGTTTCATGCGCATCATGCAGAGCTTTAGCATTATTCAAGAATTTGAAACACTCACTTGTTCCTTAATTCTTGGAAACGAAATCGGGGTTCTTGTATTTCTTTCATTTTATCATGTGTCAACTTCATTTCAAATTGGTTTGCAAGATAAAAGATGTTATCAAGATTCTTAATTCTTACGTTGTGCATTTGGTTGTCAATATTTTTACTCAATGCAGACATAAATTTTATCATCATTAATTCATCATATTTCTCGACAGAAATGTCATATAGATCATGTAACATATCATTGTAATATTCTACAACAGTTAGATGTTCTTGAGGAAAATATTGATACCTACGTATTTTGTTTGGCCAATGACTTACCCTTAGGTCTTGAGAAAGACCAAATTGTTCCATACGACATTTAAGTTTGTTAAGGTCACATTTGAAACACTTTACTCTCCAAATTCTGTTAATCACATTGTAATCTTCATGGGGTTAATTTCTAGTAATTGCTCACTGTTTTGACATTTGTCCTTGATTGAATGTTCCTTGGCTTTGGAAATAAGATAGGGTGTCCTCCACTGCGGTGTTTCTTGTTTGGTCGGTCATCCTAAAATTAACACGAAAAGAAGAAAGATAAAACTAACACATAGACGAAAGTAATGGTTATGTTAGTAAAAACCAAAATTTTATTTTCTGCCTTTTTACTCTCGTATATGGATTTGCTCAATAATTGACTTTTAATTCCTCTCAAATAATCTTACCACTCAAAGTTTTTTACATGTGAGTTTGTTTTCAGGTGTTCAAATAGTTTGAACTAATCAAGACCAAGCAAGATTTGAATCTAACTTTCCAATTATGTTCAAATGTCTCATCTTTCTCTTTTCTCGAAGGGTCTCAAGCTGCAACAAGGTTAGACATAGGAGACATAAGATATATGCAAGAATGGAATAAAAAGGAAACTAAAAGCATACAGTATGACTAAATTCGACACTAAGGAGTTGACCTGACAACTCTTAGTTTGAATGGCCAAGTGTTAAGCTAAATATCACCAAAATATGCTCAAGAAATGAGTGCAAGAATGTTTAGGGTGAGTATGTGTAGTAGATTAGGATAGAATCAAATGAGATGTTTCTTGAATTTTCTGAAGTGGGTAAATTTTTTGGGTCTTAAAAATTAGAATCGGTAAATAAAGACTGCTAGCCAAATTTCTTTTTTTGTTTTTTTGGACCAAAAATGAAAAAAGTAGGATTATAGTTTTCTTTCAAGGTTAGAGGCTTGTTTAAAGGTGAATGCAATTTGGGTTGGGTAGCAACAATCAACGAAGTACACCCAAATTCTCAAGCAAAATTAGCAAAAATTAACAAGTACAATGAGCAAAAAACGTAAGGTATCTAAGTGCAACAAGAAATAGACAAAAGGTGACACTTTTATAAAGAAAAACAAGGGTGCATTCTTTTCAAGATTTGAAGAATAAACTCTATTTCATCATCATCATCATCATCCGGACCCAGTATATCCCAACGACAGCAAAAGCTATCGTAAGGGTCTGGGGAGGGTAAGTGGTAGGCAGACAATACCTCTATCCCAAGGGATAGAGAGTCTGCTTCCAGTGAGACCCCCGGCTCTACCTGCATAAATGACATGATAATAGAGATATGTTATGCTAGTGTGTTAGTGAGTAAATTCAAGAAATACAAAGAAAGACCTTTCGATATTAAAATACACATCACGTATACATGTACATGTAATGTAAAACAACGGTATAACATACGTCACCAAGTGGACAGTCGACCTAAAGCGTAGATAGTGTCTACGCCTATCTATGTCCCTAAATATACTCTAAAGTGTCCCTATATATGACCTATACCTCGTTAACATTAATCTTATGTCTCCATGAACTCCTATCCTGGACCATGTCCTCAGAGAGGTGCAAATCTAGTAAGTCGTGTCTTATCTGCTCATCCCAAGTCAGTTTGGGCCTGCCTTTACTCCTGTTTCCCTCTACAGCGAGGCTTTCAATTGCTCTGACCGATGCTGTTGTCTGTCTCCGCTTGACATGCCCAAACCATCTCAATCTTCCCTCCCTTATCTTATCGGCTATACTAGCCACGCCTAACCTTTCTCGAAACACCTCGTTTCTGATCCGGTCTAGCCTTGTATGCCCACACATCCATCTTAACATTTTCATCTCTGCCACTTCCATCTTCTGTAATTGTGACCTCTTGATGGCCCAGCAGTCTGTCCCATATAGCATTGCCGGTCGCACTACCATCCTATAAAATTTTCCCTTTAATTTAGTTGGGAAATTTTGGTCACACAGCACCCCTGAGGCCGCCCTCCATCTACACCAGCCTGCTTGAACTCGATGTGCCACATCATTCTCTATGTTGCCATTCTGCTGCACAAATGATCCTAGGTACTTAAACTTACTTACCTGTGGTACCACTTGACCATCGAAAATGAGCTGGCTATCCTCACTTTCTGCTACGCCGCTGAAGTCACAGTGCAGATACTCAGTCTTAGAATGGCTAATCTTTAAGCCTTTTCTCTCTAAAACACCTCTCCACTGCTCTACTCTCATACTCAGGGTATGTCTCTTTTCTGCGACTAATACAATATCGTCAGCGAAAAGCATACACCACGGAACTGCCTCCTGTATCGGCTTTGACAACTCAACAAGGACAACTGCAAAAAGAAATGGGCTCAACGCAGACCCTTGATGGAGACCAACCTCCACCGGAAAGAAGTCTGTATTCCCCACAGCCGTACGAACAGTTGTTTTTGTCCTAGCATACATATCTTTAATTATGTCTATATACTTCATAGGGATCCCTCTTGCCTCCAGACTATCCCATATCAGGCTACGCGACACACTATCATATGCTTTTTCAAGATCGATGAAAACCATATGTAAATCGCGCTTCTTCTCCCTATACTTCTCCATTGATCTCCTGAGAATGTGTATTGCTTCCGTAGTTGACCTTCCTGGCATAAAACCAAATTGGTTCACCGTAATCTGAGTTTCTCTCCTAATTCGAGTGTCGATTATTCTCTCTCATAACTTCATGGTATGGCTTAGCAACTTAATCCCTCTATAGTTCTCACAACACAGTGCGTCTCCTTTGTTCTTATATAGGGGGACCACGACACTCTTTCTCCACTCATATGGCATCTTCCCTGTTTTGTTAATACGGTTGAACAGAGTCGTTAGCCATTGGACCCCTTCCTCTCCTAAATACTTCTACGCCTCAATGGGTATGTTATCTAGGCCGACCGTTTTAGCTCTTTCCATCTTCTTCAGTGCTCTCATCACCTCTCCTTGTGTGATGTTCTGACAGTCGAAGTTATTATGTTGTCGTTGTTGGTTAGTGGTGCTTTCTCGTTCTTCGTAGTCGGTATTACTGCCGTTGAAAAGATTGTAAAAGTATGTTTGCCATTTCAACTTATTGTGCTTTGATTAACACATGTCTATCTTCTCCTTTTATGAACTTCCCGCCTCCTAGGTCCTGCCTCTTTCGATCCCTAGCTTTGGCAATCTTGAACATATCATGTTCCCCTTCTTTTGTTTCTAGTCTCTCATACATCCTTTTATAAGCTGCAGTCTTTGCCTCTGTCACTGCCTTCTTCACCTTCTTCCTGGCGATTTTGTAATTATCTTTCAATCGCACTTTTTCTTCCCCATTGTTGCATCTTAACAGCTCTCTAAAAATCTTTTGTTTGTCTTTTATTTTTTGTTGCACATCCTCGTTCCACCACCACGTCTCTTTATGTACGGACTTCTTTCCTGTTGTTACCCTGAGCGTTTCTCTCGCCGCTTGAGTAATAGTAATCGATATAGCTTCCACATCTGATTTGTGTCATCACCTAGACGATCTAGTTTCGCAGAGAGGACCTTGTCTCTGAATATATTAATTTTTTCGTCCTTCAAACTTCCCCATCGAATACTGGGTGGGAATTTTCTAATCCCCTTACTCAGCTTTTGGCTCAATGTTATAACCACCACTAATAAACGGTGTTGCATCACCACTGTCTCTCCTGGTATAACCTTGCAGTCCCTCCACAACCGTCGGTCTTCACGCCTCATCAGAAAATAGTCGATCTCTGTGTGACGTCCTCCGCTGTTAAACGTGATCAAATGTGATTCTTTTTTCTTAAAAAACGAGTTTATAATGCCTAGGTCATGGGCTACTACTAGGTCTAGCAGATCTCTACCCTGTTCGTTTCTATCTCCATAACCAAACCCGCCATGTACCGCAGGAAAACCATTACCATTCTTTCCAATATGTCCATTAAAATCACCCCCGATACAAATTCGTTCCTCCCTGGGTATTGCCTTTAACACTACATCTAAGCAATCCCAAAACCTTTTCTTCTCCTATTCTCCTAGTCCCATTTGGGGTGCATAGGCGCAAATCACTGCCACTACCTCCTTATTTAGTACTAACTTTAACACCATAATTCAATCATTATATCTAATCACCTCAATCACGTTCGTGTGTAATTCTATCTTTACTAGGAATCCTACCCCATTCTTGGTCCCATCTGACCCTAAATACAACAACTTATACCCATTACACTCTTTACTTTTATTCCCTTTCCACCTAGTTTCTTGAAGGCATGCTATATCTATCTTACGTCTCTTAAGTGTATCTATAACCTCAAACAATTTACCACTTAATGTTCCTACATTCCAAGAGGCTACCCTTAGACTATCTTCATTTTTCTTCCCCTTATCTACCCCCTCTTCCTTAGACATAGTCTCACGGAAAAATCATGACGTATCATATCAATTATTGCAACTAAAACTACAGATCCAAGGTATGTTACAGATGTAGAAAGTTTGAAACTAAATGTAAACAATCAAAAGTACTTCAATGATACTAAGACAAAATTAAAATTATATCACCTGGTTGGTCTGTGTCACACCAAGATCCAATAGAACAGATCTGGATCGCAATCGAGTCAAAATCGCTGGATCTCCATGCGCTTGCAATCGAGAATGAGGAGCAGATTTTCACGGACCACGAATCGGAGAACTCGAACTCGTCGGTAGTGAATGGAGACCTCAACAGACAATCGACGATACTTGCTCCGTCCGCTCCGTCGGCGCCGATAACTTGTTTACTTTCAACTTCGGTATACTCAATGTCAACGGCAGAGGTGATCCAGAGGAAGAGGAGTTGGGAAATGTGAAAGGCGTTGTGAACCAGACTGGTTTTGTGACTCGCGAGTTGTTTCTGGGGAGTGAAGTTCGTGAAAATAATAGAAAATAGAAATTCCCAGAGAGAAAAATCAGAGAACAGAGACCAGAAACTCGTTCGCCTCCAAAATCTCTAGGAAAACAAGAACTGTAAAATACTTGGAATCTTCTGGTGCACTTTAGGGTGGCTTTTGAAAGTTGGAATCATAATTAGAGCTTAATGATGAGGACGGAACCACACCAGACAAATCAGAGGTGATCCGAAGATAACACCGCTAGCACCTCGTCAAGGATTTGGCTGTAACCTACGAGGAGAGGACAGTGTTAGAGGCCCAGCGCTAATGCCATGGGGAAAACCCTTCGACACTCAAGTTAGTTGTGGGCATATTTGCATGAATTTATGCTGGAAGTAAAGGTTGAAGCAACCTGATAAGGGCTCTCTTTTTAGAGAGTGGCAGTTTAGTGTATGAAAAGCTAAAAATGGGATTGAGTCAACTTGGTTTGGCTTTAGTTGAGGAAGCGCTTCTTTATAGTTGTTGGTGTTGAAGGTTGTATAGCCAGGAGCAAAACAGTGATGACACCTGGCTGCCCTGATGGCAGTTCTTGCTTGCACGGCTTCCACGTGGCGACAGGTGGATGCTTTACATGTAGCTCTACTCTGCATGGTAGACACGTGAAAACAGATGGCTGCACTGCCAGTAGTCCCAGTTTGCATAGTGGGCACGTGTTGCCACACGTCAGGCTGTGCGGCCAAGGTTGCTGTGTTGCAGGAGTCTGCCTATGCATGCTGTGACCGAGCTGAGGTGCTGATTGAGCAGTACAACTAGAAAACTAAAGTGGGGATAGCATGTCTAAAGTTGGCCAGAAGGGCTCTACCGAGCTGACATAGACAGGTTGATCTAAAATATGCTCACTTGGGCGACCTTGCTAAGCTGATCTGGAGGGTGCAGACCCAGGCGCTGTAGCCAGGTTGAACCAAGATAAGCACTTACCTAATTTGGACACATCCGTTAGCATGTTGAAATGAAGAGTGATGTCATTCGTCCCTTAGTTGATCTTGTTGGGACGTTTGCCTTGGCCGAGCTGGACTGAGCATGACCAAGTGGAGCAACTTGCCATCAAGGCAGAGCTAGCATGTTAGTTCGAAGGGTAGAATTGGACTGGCTGAGCCGACCTGAGTTTTGACTGGTAGTGGGCCCAGCAACGTTGACTGCTGCTGACTGACGTGGAAAGACATGTCATATCCAGCACCTAATTTTTGGGTTCATCACACATGCCCCCAGATTAGGCTGGCCGAGCTGACCAGAAAGGGTAGAATAATCTACTCAAACCCCGGTCCTCTGTTCGGTTGAGGCGTTAATGTGTCTGTTTTTGATTGGGCAACGTCAGGTAATTAATAAAAAAAGCGCTGGTGTAGATTCCGAGGCGGCAATCATTATTATTCCTGATAGTTGAGGGTTTTAATGGCGGGATTTGCGAGAATTCGTCTGGACTTATGAGCCAGGGCTTAGAAAAACGTCTACAGGCGGCTATTGAAGTCCATTTCATTTCATTTGAATTCCTCTTCATCTCCTCTGCACTCTTTCTCCTTCTTCGCAATCTTCTCCACCTCCTCACTTGTAAGTTTTTCCTTTAACCATGGGCATTATTTCTTCTTCTTCTGCTGATTCTCAGAACATTTCTGAGGCTGCTTCTTATGCTGACAACGGCGTAGGGCTGAGCCTAGCGGAGCTATTGCTCTGACAAACTCTTCGCTGGAGCAGGATAATGTTTCCCCTGCTCCAGAATTGCGAATCCCCCTGATTCTTCAGGTTTTGGGGTGGTTTATACAGGACCTCCGTCTACTCAGGTGTAAGAATCTAATTGCACCTGGACTGCTGCGGACCTAGCTCGCATCTGCGAGGTGTATAGGATAGATCAGAACTTATTCAATCCCCTTTTACCCCTTCCTGGTCAAACTGCGTTTGACCCCCCGGCGTTTACGAAGCAGTTTACAAGGAGTATTTTAGGTCAGGATTTTGCTTGCATGTTCCTGATCCCTGAAATTGATTCTGGAATTCTATGAGCTTAGGTTGCCCCAAATAAAGCCTAATGGCCTAAAGGCCGGCATTTGTTTCCTTCTTTTCTTGAGAGCAGTAGAGGCCAAGTTTGACCTTAGGATCTTCTGAGGGATCTTCGTGTGTAAATCATCAGATAGTTGGTATTACTTTAGCAAACGTGTTCTCAATAGTGAGTGTAATTTTGCCATGAAAATATCGACCTTTACCAAGAAATGGAAGGGTCGGTTTTTCTATATCAAGAAAAAAGGCTTGCCTGACTTGGATATCTCAAAATGATGAGGACGGACCCCCACCAGGCGGACCAGAGGTTATCCAAATATAACGCCGCTAGCACCTCGTCAAGGCTTTGGCTGTAACCTGCAAGGAGAAGACAGCGTTAGAGGCCCAAGGCTAATGCTCTGGAGAAAACCCTCTGACGCTCAAGTCAGTTGCGGGCATATTTGTATGAATTTATGCTGGAAGTAAATGTTGAAGCAACCTGATAATGTCTCTCTTTTTTAGGGAGGGGGCTATTTGTGTAGAGTTCAGAATAATCTCTGGCCAAGCTTGAGATAGCGTAAAAGTGGCAGATGTTTTGTCTTTGGAACTTGACGTACCTTAATCAAAGAGGTTGGGGTAGCACTCTCGCATCTGCTCCTCCAACTCCCATGTCGATTCACACTCCGTATGATTGGTCCACTGAACTTTAACATAAGGGATGATCCGATGCCTCAATACATGGTCCTTGCGATCCACGATCTGGATAGAAATCTCCTCATATGTAGTATTCGATCGGATCCTCAATGGCGGCGCATCCAAAACATGACTCGGATTCGGAACATATCTCCTTAGCTGAGAAACATGAAATACGCTGTGTACCTGAGCCAAGGCAGGGGGTAACGCAAGTGGGTAAGCCACTGTATCGACCCTCTCGAGTACCTGATATAGACCAATATAACGAGGCGTCAGCTTACCCTTCAAACCAAACCGTGCAACCCCCTTCATGGGTGACACCCTCAAATAAACCTTCTCGCCCACAACGAACTCTAGAGGACGTCTCTTCGAATCAGCCCAACTCTTGCTCCTATCTTGAGCAACATTGAGTCTATCATGGATTAACTTCACTTTCTCTCTGGTCTGCTCAACTAACTCAGGACCGGTAATAACACGCTCACCAATCGTATCTCAATGTACAGGGGACCTGCACTTACGCCCATAGAGCGCCTCAAAGGGTTCCATGCCAATGGCACTGTGGTGACTGTTGTTGTAGGAGAACTCAATTAACTTGATTATACTATCTCAGTTCCCCTTGAAGTCTAGGGCGCATGCCCTTAACATGTCCTCTTATATCTGAATGGTCCTCTCAGACTGTAATCTGTCTGAGGATGAAAGGTCTTGCTCAAACTTAGCTCCGTTCCCAACCTTCTCTGACAAGCTGACCAAAACCTGGAAGTGAATCTCAGATCACGGTCTGATATGATACTGACTGGAACTCTATGAAGACTGACAATATCATCGATGTACAGTGTCACCAATCTATCTAAGGTCACATCATTCGACATGGGTAAAAAAGTGACCAGACTTTGCCAATCGGTCAACAATCACCCAGATCATATCGTTGTCGTTTCTTGTTTTAGGGAGCCCCACAATAAAATCCATCGTCACATGCTCCCACTTCCACTCTGGTATCTCCAACGACAACATCAAACCTCCTGGCCTCTGATGCTTTGCTTTAATCTGCTGATAAACGAGACACCTCTCAATGAACTCAGCAATGTGTCTCTTTATACCACTCTACCATTAGTGTTTGTTCAGATCATTATACATCTTCGTAGCACCTGGATGAATCGACAACTTCGAGTTGTGTGCCTCTTTCAAAAACTCCTTCCTTAGATCCTCAACATTAGGCACACACAACCTTCCTTGGTACCAAATACCGCCGTCATCGTGAACCTGGAAGCCCTCAACCTGGTTGGACAACATCATTTCCCAAATATCTATAACCGTCATATCCTCCTTTTGCGCCTCCTTAATCTGCTCAATCATAGATGGTGTAATAATCAATGTTGCCAGCACATTAGAAGTGGAATCAACAATGTCAAGATCAAACTCTACCATCTTTTCTCCAACGGCGTCTGTCTAGCGTGACTTGACTTTCTACTCAAAGCATATGCGACTCAGTTTGCCTTCCTTGGATGATAACTGATGGCCAAGTTATAGTCCTTCAATAGCTCAAGCCATCTCCTCTGACGCATGTTCAACTCTTTCTGTGTGAATAGATACTTCAAACTCTTATGGTCGGTGAAGAATTCACACTTCACACCGTATAGGTAATTGCGCCAGATCTTTAACGCAAACACCACCCTGCTAGCTCCAGATCATGAGACAGGTAGTTTTGCTCATACTACTTCAATTGTCTTGAAGCATAAGCGATGACCAAGTAATGAACCTTTCTCCTTGCATCAACACGCACCTTGCAACGAAAGTACTAGACTAGAGTTTATATGTACACAATCATAAACTGAAGTTCATATACATGTATCTAGCCCATTCTTCGAGGCATAGCTGTAGATAACAATCCCTTCAGTGCTAGAGGGTTGTGTCAATACTGGTGCAGTCGTTAACCTCCACTTTAACTCATCAAAGCTTTTCTCACACTCGGAGGTCCAATCGAACTTGGTCTTTTTCTGAGTCAATCGACTCAGTGGTGCTGCAATCCTCGAAAATCCCTCCATAAATTTGCGGTAATATCTAGCAAGGCCAAGAAAACTGCGTATCTCAGTGACACTAGTAGGTCGGGACCATTCTATAATCGCCTCTATCTTCTTCGGATCCACTACCAAAGTCGTCCTCAGAAATCACGTGAGCCAAGAAAGCCACACTTCTCAGCCAGAACTCACATTTGCTGAACTTCGCATGTAACCTCTTCTTCCGAAGAATCTCCAATACCTCACGCAATTGTACAGCGTGTGTCTCCTCATCAGGTGAATACACCAAGATGTCGTCGATGAACACCACAAGAAACGGTCCAATTGCTCCCAAAACACCGCGTTCATCAAATCCATAAATGTCACAGGTACATTTGTCAGTCCAAAGGGCATTACAAGAAACTCTTAGTGCCCATATTTAGTGCGGAACGCCGTCTTTTCTATACGCCTTAATTCTCAACTGATGGTAGCCCGATCGGAGATCAATCTTTGTGAACACATTGGCGCCCTACACATAATTTCGTTATATACGTGCCGATAATTCCATCATTCAAAGATTTACAAAATCGAAAGGTGTTACCTTTAATTGGCCGAAGAGGTCATCGATCCTTGGTAGCGGATACTTGTTCTTTATCGTGATCTTGTTAAGCTCACGATAAAGGATGCAAAGCCGCATACTACCGTCCTTTTTCTCATAAACAGAATCGGTGTTCCCCAAGGCGAAACACTCGGCCTTGTAAACTTAAGGTCTAGGAGTTCTAGCAACTGTTCCTTGAGTTCTTTCAACTCTGCGGGAGCCATTCTGTATGGTGCTTTTGAGATCGGTTCAGCTCTGGGTATAAGATTGATCTCGAATTCCACTTCTTTGTTCGGTGGTAAACCTGGTAGCTCATCAGGGAAGACGTCCTTAAATTCTCGTAGTATCGGAATATCCTCGATCGATGGAGTTTCAAAATCAAAATTTAGAGCATAAACAAGAAAACCTTCATCCCCTTTCTTCAATGCTCGAGAAGCTTGTGTTGCGGTCATATAGATCTTTTTAGACGACTTCTTCAACTTGACATCCCCTTGGAAAATGGTTTCTAGCTTATTCTGCAACCGCATGCTTACCTGCCTCTAACGCCAGTCGATAGTAGCATGATACTGATACGTGCAAGAATGGACCTTTCTTTAACTCTAAAGCTTCTTCTCCAAATATGGTTTAGGCACAATGAAGATAGCTTCACCTCGCTTCCAAATAAATTGAAGAAAACCTTTTGAACATAAGTCCTCCAACGAGTTCTACATAACCCAAGCAAGATACCTCCCTCTTGGATGTTTTCCTCCCCGGAATTGGACAACTCTCACAAGGATGTTCAAGCCTTGAAAGATTCTAGCCTTGATTTTGAATATGGACCAAGAAAACACACAAGAATTACACTTGAAGAAGAAGAAGTTTTCATTCAAGGTGTGAGATTACAAGGCTTCTCTAATGTGTCTTTTATAGGCAAAAATATCACAAGACAACAAACTATGTTACAAATTGAAATAATGATTGAAAAGACTATAAACTTCTAAAAACTATTCATGTAGGCTCCATAAAAACTAGTCTTGCAAGTCTTGAATGATGATTTTCAAAGTAGGTCCCTCAAATACTATTCATGGAAGACTTTAAGGATTTGTCTTCAACTTGAAATCTTTTCTGGTTTGTAACTGATTTTTGGACATCTTCCAATCCGAAGCATGTGTTGCACTTTTGAAATCTTTCCTTGTGTGTTGTCCTCTTCAAAGTCACCCATTATGTGTGGCTTATTTTCCACCAATTAAAATGCCAACTAAGCTCCATATAAGCTCCACCAAGGCTGAGAACGGCGTGCACTTTAATATGTCTTGAATATGTAAAAAGTGTCTAGATACATGTTACATGTCATGCCAAAAGCGTTCCATGTGTTGTGTTTGTAGAAAACCGAATTTTTGACTTTTGTTGATTACGAGATTTTTCTTCGATTAAATTCAAACTTTTTGCACATGTTATATATATTGTGTCACACATAATATACATAAAATATAGTAGATATTCAGCTCTAATGGATGTACTAAAGTGGCACCCCATGTGACAAAAAATTGAATTTGAAATCTCAACAATTTGGCCTTAATTGTGGGTGATTTGTGTGTGCCAACATGGAATTATTTTATGGCTGAGTGTACCATGTAAGCCACAAAATTTGTGGCCATTTTTGAAGTGTAGAGGCTGGCTATCTATATATGGCAAGTACGTGACACAGCGAAGTTTCGGTTGTCACCCGATACGACAATTTTTGGTTTAGAACCTTGTAACGTGTCGTTATAATTTTGTAATCACCATGACTTATATCATTTGATATAAGACCTAAATATACTCATAAATATGAGGTAAGTATAGTGGTGTGGCGTTGACGTACGTTCGTAATATATATAACGTGTCGATAGTACGTTAGAATATATATGTATTGTGCCTTTTTAAAAAAATCTGAATATATATATATAAATATTAAAAACGTGTGATTAAGGGTAGAAGGAGACTTTTCATTTCTACGTTTGTTGCCTTTATGCCTTCTCCAAATATTTCTCCATTTAATGAACTACTTAGTCCATTTAACTAAGTACTTCACTTAATGAACTAGTTTAGTTCATTAATGGTGGAACCTGAAAATAGTTCAAACACAACAAATGTTTGCCATTTGATGTAAGCTTTAAAGCTTCATGGCTTATTAGTACGGCAACATTATATATAAAGTATATAAGGCAGGTTTGTTGCAAAAACGTATCAAGTCATAAAACGTGTCATGCATTTCTTTAGCACACGTCATTTAAATCATGCATTTTGTGAATCACTCAAACCCCTTTTTCTCAACAAACTAGACCATGCTCTTTCTTAGAGAATTGTAGACCATTGAGTGTAGAAAATAAGCATATAAAGTTCTTTGCATTTGGCCCAACCATTGAGGAGATACATCCAAATTACTGAAGGTATGTCACAGAATTCGGTAGAAACAATACTTCCATTTGCATGCTCCTTTTGGCTATCAAGACGACTGATTTTGGAAAAGTAGAAAACATAAACTTTGTAGATCTTTATCTTAGGTTTTCAAAGCATCTTGCAACTCCTCATTTGGCCCTGTGGTTGGAGAGATACGTCAATTCTACCAAAACTGGTCCTACATAAACTCACAATCCGAGATGAGGCTAAACCAATACAACATAAACATTTAAAAAGCAAAATAAAGAACACATTCTATCTTAATGATATTTTACAATGGTTCTAAAAATTCTTATAAATCATGTTATAGGTTTAATAAGGTGAACCCAATATGTAAATTCCCTTGGTTCATCTTGCACATGTTTAAATAGGAAGGCTCCAGTTCATGCATTAATTTCTTAGTTTTACTTCTTGTTAAGGGTCCTTGATCTTGCATTTTTGTAACATTATGTGCATTCTCATTATCTTGACATGGATGAGGGTTATAGACCTCATCATTCCCCCCTTCTTCAAAAGGATTCGACCTCGAATCTAAATCATCACCAAAAGGGTAAGATCAGAAACGTTAAAAGTATGAGAAATTGAACCATACTTACTCTCCGGAAGGTCAAGAATGTAAGCATTATCTCCAACCTTTTGAAGTACTTTGAAAGGGCCATCTCCTCTTGGAATGAGCTTAGATTTCCTTTCTCTAGGAAGCCTTTCTTTCCTTAAATGGAGCCAAACAAAATCACCTGGTTCAAACAAAACTTCCTTGTGTCCTTTGTTAGCTTGTTTTGCATACTGTTTGTTTATCTTTTCAAGTTGTAGCTTAACCTTAGCATGCAAGTTCTTAATCAGTTCAGCCTTATTCTTACCATCAATACTTGCACGTTCATGAATAGGAATATGTACAAGATCAAGTTGGGATAAAGGATTGAAACCATATACAACTTCAAACGGTGAATGTGTGGTGCCACTGTGAACACTTCTATTATAAGCAAATTCAATGTATGGCAAGCAATCTTCCTAATTCTTAAGGTTCTCCTGAATTATAGCACGCAATAATTGAGACATAGTTCTATTCACAACTTCAGTTTGACCATCTGTTTGGGGGTGAGCAGTAGTAGAAAATAAGAGTTTTGTTCCAAGTTTACCCCACAACACACGCCAAAAGTGACTTAAGAACTTAATATCTCTATTACTAACAATGGTTCTAGGCATGTCATGTAGATGTACAACTTCATGAAAGAACAAGTTTGCGACTTGAGATGCATCACCAACCCTTTTACAAGCTATGAAGTGCGCCATTTTAGGAAATTTGTCAACGACAACAAACACACTATCACTTCCATTTTTTGATCTAGGTAATCTCAAGACAAAGTCCATAGATATATCAATCCAAGGTGACATAGGGACAGGTAATGGAGTGTACAAACCATGTTGATGTGATGTAGATTTAGCTTTCTTGCAAGTTATACAACTTCCACAAACCTTTTGCTACATCAACTCTCATATGGGGCCAAAAGAAACGTTCCTTTAACATCTCTAATGTCTTAAAGATGCCAAAGTGGCCCATTAAACCTCCACCATGTGCTTCTTTGACAAGTATCTCTATAACAGAACACTTAGGTATGCACAATTTTATTTCTTTAAACAAATATCCATCATGTAAATAATACTTACCAAATGGAGAATCGGCATATGTATCAAATATTGACTGAAAGTCGGGATCATATGTATACAATTCCTTGATGCACTCAAATCCAAGCAAATGAGATGACAATTTAGTAATCAAAGAATATCTCCTAGATAATGCATCAACTACAATGTTGTCTTTTCCTTGCTTATATTTTATCACATAAGGAAATTGTTCAATGAATTCAACCCATTTGGCATGCCTCTTGTTTAACTTTCCTTGGCTTTTAAGGAACTTAAGACTTTCGTGATCAGCATGAACCACAAATTCCTTATGTTGCAAATAATATTGCCAAGTCTGCAATGATCTAACCTATGCATACAACTCTTTGTCATAGGTTGAATAATTCAATTGCGTTCCCTTAAGCTTTTCACTAAAATAAGCAATCGGTTGTTTAGACTGATATAGTACAGCTCCTATACCAACACCACTAGCATCACATTCAATTTCAAGTGTTTCATCAAAGCTAGGTAGTCTTAGAATAGGTGCAGAAGTTAACCTTGTTTTAAGTTCATCAAAGGCTTTCTGTTGTGACTTCCCCCACTGAAATCCTACGTCTTTTTTAACAATCTCATTCAAAGGTGCAGCAATAGTGGAAAAGTCCTTAACAAATCTTCTATAGAAACTAGTCAACCCATGAAATCTTCTCACCTATCCAACAGTTGCCGGAATTGGCCATTCTAAAATTGAGTTCACTTTATCTTGGTCCATTTCAATTCCATTTGCACTAACCACAAATCCTAGAAACACAACTTTTTCCATACAAAAAGAATATTCCTTGAAATTCGCATATAATTGTTCTTTCTTCAACGCTTCAAAAAGGCTTCTTAGGTGGCCTATGTATTCATGCAAAGTCTTATAGTAAATCAAGATATCATCAAAGTACACAACAACAAATTTTCCAATGAATGCACGCATGACTTCATTCATTAATCTCATGAAAGTACTAGGTGCATTAGTTAAACCAAATTGCATGACTAACCACTCATACAATCCAAACTTAGTCTTAAATGCAGTTTTCCATTCATCTTCTTCTCTAATCCGTACTTGAAAGTAACCGCTTTTAATATCAATGTTGGTAAAATACTTAGCACCATGCAATTCATCAAGCATGTCATCAAGTCTAGAAATAGGGTACTTGTATTTATAGTTATCTTTTTGATGACTCTACAATCAGTACACATTCTCCATGTACCATCTTTCTTTGGTACAACGATCACAGGAACAATACAAGGACTCATGTTTTCCATCACTTTTCCTTTAGCCAATAGTTCTTCTACTTGGCGTTGAATCTCTTTCATTTCAGCAGGGTTTGCTCTGTAGGCTGGCCTATTAGGCAGGACAGCACTAGGTATGAAGTCTATTTGGTGCTCAATTCCTCTTAAAGGCAGCAAATCAGAAGGTTCTTCTTCAGGAAACAACACTGAAAACTCATAAAGCAAAGATATAACTCCACTGGGCAAAGTGGAGGGTAAGTCACTCATAGAAAGCAGAGACTCCTTAAACATCAAAACATAGACAATTTTCTTTGAGTTTATGGCATGTGACACTTCACTTGGTTTGACAAAGAAAACAAATTTCTTTTGAGATTTGTCTTCATCAATGTTTACTATCTCTTTGCCTTTAGACTCATTTTTCTTTCTTTCACTTGCCTTTTTTCCTTAGGATCATTCCTGTTCTTACACATTCTCTTTTGATCTTCAAATACCTTGTGTGGGGGTAATGCATGTAGCTTAAACAACTTATTGTTAAACCTGAATGAATACCTATTCAAGTATCCATCATAAGTAACTTTCTTATCAAACAGCCATGGTCTACCTAAAAGTATATGACTTGCATGCATAGGAGCTACATCACATAAGATATCATCTTTATACCCACCAATAGAAAATGAGATCAAAACTTGTTTTCTAACATTCATTTCTCCATAATCATTCAACCAAAATAGTTTATAAGGGTGTGGGTGGTTAAGTAATGGCAAATCAAGTTTTCTAACGAGTTCAACACTTGCCACATTAGTACATGATCCAGAGTCAATAATCAAATTACAAACTTTTCATTTAACCATGCAATGTATATGAAAAATGTTGTCTCTATGTTGATCTTGCTCATCAATCTTAACATGTGTATTAAGAGCTCTTCTAACAGCCAAGAATTCTGTTGATGCAAGCTCTTCATCCTCACTCACACTTTCCTCATTTTCATCACGATTTAACTCAACAATAACATGTTCCACTTCCTCATCATCAGAATAATATTCATTAGACTCTTCAATGAACATGATACATTTAGGGTTGGGACGTTGATTTGCAAAATGACTTTTACCTAAACATTTAAAGCATTGAATGTCTCTAAATCTAGTAGTGGAATTAGAAATATTACCTTCAACCTTTTTTCCCTTTATCCAAGTTTTGTTGAGGTGGTCTTTGATTTGGTTGAGTCTTGCATTGGAACCCACGGCCTTGAGGTGCAGTTGGCCTAAAACTTATGCCTTGATTTGTCCTAGACGGCATTCTTGGATAGGATGAAGAATTAGCTCAAAAAGATAAACTAGATTGAAAGGGTTTTACCTTGAGTTGTCTCTCAATCTTTTCAGATTTATGAACCATGGAAGTCATATCAATATATGTGGTAAGTTCAACTATGTTTGTAATTTCCTTGTTCAATCCAGCTAGGAATCTAGATATGGTATGTTATGCCCCGCACCCTCAGTAGAGTAATTTAAGGATGAAAGTGGTCAAAAGAATTGATGACGGTCAAAGGTAATGAATTAAGAATTAAGTATTAGGATTAATTGGAATTTATTGAAAGGATTAAATATAGAATTAAGTAGTATTTAATTTTGGAATTAAATATTAGAAACTAATCCTTTAAGATAAATGAGATAATAGGAGATAATTTAGAAACTCCAAATTTTACCCTTTCCATATAAAAACTGACTGAACGTCAGTTTCTCTCCTTCACAGAAAGAAACCGACGCATCTTCTCCCTCATAGGCGATTTTGGCATTCTTCAACCCTAGGCGAAGGACTCCTCTAGATCTCCAATTCATTCTCCGTCTGTTCTTCCATTCTTCTTCGAATAATCAAAGGCAAGTAATCTACTTATAAGTTCTTACGTTTTGCGAAAGAAAAAGGGCCTAGTTTTGATATCAAATTGGATCACCATGCAGTAGTTTCTTTCTGTGAATCTTTATGTGGCTTATGTGTTTTGGTTTGAGATTTGGTCATTATATGTTGAAATATCGTTTGTTGTTTCGTTGTTTATGTGGAGATCATGTAAATCCCAATCCCTTGAACCCTACTTTGTTGATAAGGGCGGTTGAAGGGAAGGGAGAGTGGAAAGATTAGAGTTTTGGTTCGATTTGGTGAATGAATTGAGTATTAGGTTTGAATCTTCGATGTGCGTGTGAAGGATCTTGATTGGATGGATTAAGAATGGATTGTTAGGGAAGATTAGGCTTGGAATGGTTGGAGGAAGTTGGAAAAACGATGGGGATTGAAATTGCAGTTCTGCAGAGAAATGCAGTAAGAATTCTGGAGGACGCAGACATCGATCGATCGATGTCTGATGGGCGAGAGATCGATGTCTCTCAGATAGACTTCGATCGATGTATAAGGGGTTGAGGGATCGATGTGCCTCAGATGAACTTTGATCGATCGATGTGAGGGTTCGAAGTCACTTCGATCGATCGATGTAGGAAGGGTTGAGAGATCGATGTTCTCTGATGGACATCGATCGATCGATGTGAGGGTATGAAGTCACATCGATCGATCGATGTGAGGGTATGATGTCCGTCAGTTTTGTGGAAAGTAAGGGAAGAAAGAGGGAAGCTAGTGGATCTCTTTGGGTGACCTTAGGGACTTCTTAGGACTTGATTGAGGTTAGTCTAAGCCTTGGGAACATGACTTAAGATGGTGAATCAATTGTGGAGATTTTCACAGGGTATTCGAATCGAACTTTAACATGAATGACCTAAAGGGTTAGGAATGAACGTATGTGGCCTTACAGAGTTCAAAAGGAGGAATGTGAGGGTTCTCACATTAGTCTTTGAGTTCTAGAATCGACGTTTAAGTGTTGATGACCCAGCGTGAAGCATAAGCCCGAATGTGTAAGTGAGGTGAGTCTCGTGTGATTGATTGATATTGAATGTGATTTGAATTATGTGAACGAAGAATGTGATTGAAATGAGGAGTCTTGCATCATGGCACTTGCATCTGCATAATGATTTGAAAAGAGCTGTGCTTCGGCACAGGGCATAAAGTTTGCGAAATTGGCTGTAATGTTACACGGGATGGAAATGTAAGCCGTGGTGCATTACAGGGTATAAAGTTGGCTGTAATGTTACACGTGATGGAAATGTAAGCTGTGGTGCATTACAGGGTATAAAGTTGGCTGTAATGTTACACGGGATGGAAATGTAAGCCGTGGTGCATTACAGGGTGTAAAGTTGGCTGTAACGTTACACGGGATGGAAATGTAAGCCGTGGTGCGTTACAGAGTATAAATTTGACTGTAATGTGACACGGGATGGAAATATTCTGAATTATGACCGCTTTTCGGACTCGATACGGGCATTATGAATTCTTGGTGATGCCTTTTGGATTGACTAATGCCCCAGCAGCCTTTATGGATTTGATGAACACCGTATTCCGAGAACAATTGGATCAGTTTGTAGTGGTGTTCATCGATGATATTCTGGTCTACTCCCCCGACGAGCAAGCTCATGCTGAACACTTAAGAGTGGTGTTACAAATTTTGAGGCAACAAAAGCTTTATGCCAAATTCAGCAAATGTGAATTTTGGCTAAGAAGTGTAGCCTTTCTCGGTCACGTGATTTCGGAGGATGGGATTTCTGTGGATCCTAAGAAGATAGAAGCCATCACTGAATGGCCAAGACCCACAAATGTGACCGAAGTCAGAAACTTCCTAGGCTTGGCAGGCTATTATAGGAAGTTTGTCGAGGGATTCTCCACCATAGCAGTTCCATTGAGTCGACTTACACAGAAGAAGACTAAGTTCGAATGGACTGCTGAATGTGAACAGAGCTTTTCTGAGCTCAAGAAGAGATTGACCACAGCCCCGGTGTTAGCACAACCCTCCGGCACCGACGGTTTTGTGATTTATAGTGACGCGTCCAAGAAAGGACTAGGTATGTACATCATTACAATTAATGCATTGTATATACATATGCTAGTCTTGAACTAACTATCTGTTTATAGGTTGTGTCTTGATGCAAAATGAACGAGTCATTTCGTACGCGTCGAGACAATTGAAACCATATGAGCAGAACTACCCGACGCATGATTTGGAGCTCGCAGCTGTGGTATTTGCTCTTAAGATCTGGAGGCACTACTTATATGGAGAGAAATATGCCGTATTCACTGATCATAAGAGTTTGAAGTACCTATTCTCGCAGAAAGAGTTAAATATGCGACAGAGAAGATGGTTGGAGTTACTTAAGGATTACGACCTAACCATCAACTACCATCCGGGTAAAGCAAATAGAGTGACGGACGCACTGAGAAGAAAGTCCAGTCACGCTAGACAGTCCCCGCTGGAAAGAGAGATCGAGGAGTTTGGTCTCGAAGTGGTGGATTCAGTGGCGAATGTTCTTACGGCTTTGTCTATCAGCCCAGACTTGGTAGACAGAATTAAAGAAGCCCAGTATGATGACACAACACTGAAAGAAAACCGCGACAAGTTGTCTACGGGACCAGTGAAAGACTTCCAATTGCAAGGAGATGGAAGTCTATGGTTTCAAAATCGGTTGTGCGTACCTAATAATGATGAGCTTCGAAAGGAGTTGCTATGCGAGGCTCATAATTCAAGGTTATCTATCCACCCCGGCAGCACCAAGATGTATAAGGACCTTAAACGGAACTATTGGTGGATAGGGATGAAGAGAAGCATAGCAGAGTATGTTGAGAGATGTTTGGTATGCCGACAAGTCAAAGCTGAACATCAACGACCTGGAGGTTTGATGATGCCACTTGAGATTCCTGAATGGAAATGGGAGCAGTGACCATGGACTTCGTGACGGGGTTACCCAAAACCAGAAATGGGAATGAGATGATTTGGGTGATTGTAGACCGTTTGACAAAGACAACCCATTTCATAGCCATGCCACATGGTACTTCCTATGAGAAATTATCCAACACATATGTGGATAACATTGTGAGTTTGCATGGAGTCCCCGTCAGCGTTGTGTCGGACCGTGATCCCAAGTTCACTTCTAAGTTTTGGAGGGCATTTCAGAGGGCGATGGGTATCGAGCTGAGAATGAGTACCGCGTACCACCCTCAAACGGATGGACAATCCGAGAGAACTATCCAAACTTTGGAGGACATATTGAGAGCATGCACTTTGGATTTCAAAGGAAACTGGGATAGCATGCTAAAGTTGATGGAGTTTTCCTATAATAACAGCTATCATAGCGCAATCGGTATGGCACCGTTTGAAGCTTTATATGGACGCAAGTGCAGATCCCCAGTTTGTTGGGACGAAGTTGGGGAAAGGACAATCACTGCACCAGAATTGGTTGAACAAACAGTTGAAAAAGTGAAAGTGATAAGAGAGAGGCTAAGGGTGGCTCAGGATCGTAGTAAGAGTTGGGTCGATACCAAAAGACGACCCTTGGAGTTTAAGGATGGCGAGAAGGTTTATCTACGAGTTTCACCCACTAAGGGAGTTGCGAGATTTGGGATGAAAGGCAAGTTAAGCCCTCGATATATTGGTCCATACGAGGTACTTGGTAGAGTTGGTGAAAGAGCATATCGGTTAGTCTTGCCTCCGAGTTTGTCACAAGTCCACAACGTATTTCATGTGTCCCAACTAAGAAAATACGTATCGGACCCGAGCCATGTCCTTGAAGCTCAACCATTGGATGTTAAAGAAGATGTCTCGTATGAAGAACATCCAATGAAGATTGTGGATAGAAAAGATCAAGTCCTACGCAGACGCGTAATTCTGTATGTCAAAGTTCAGTGGAGTAACCATACGGAGCGTGAAACCACGTGGGAGCTTGAGGAGCAAATGAAAGAGCTATATCCACAACTCTTCCAATAAGGTACGTCAGTTTTGAGGACAAAACTTTTTGTAAGGGGGGTGGAATGTTATGCCCCGCACCCTCAGTAGAGTAATTTAAGGATGAAAGTGGTCAAACGAATTGATAACAGTCAAAGGTAAAGAATTAAGAATTAAGTATTAGGATTAATTGGAATTTATTGAAAGGATTAAATATAGAATTAAGTAGTATTTAATTTTGGAATTAAATATTAGAAATTAATCATTTAAGATAAATGAGATAATAGGAGATAATTTAGAAACTCCGAATTTTACCCTTTCCATATAAAAACTGTCTGAACGTCAGTTTCTCTCCTTCACAGAAAGAAACTGACGCATCTTCTCCCTCATAGGCGATTTTGGCATTCTTCAACCCTAGGCGAAGGACTCCTCTAGATCTCCAATTCATTCTCCGTCCGTTCTTCCATTCTTCTTCGAATAATCAAAGGCAAGTAATCTACTTATAAGTTCTTACGCTTTGCGAAAGAAAAAGGGCCTAGTTTTGATATCAAATTGGATCACCATGCAGTAGTTTCTTTCTGTGAATCTTTATGTGGCTTATGTGTTTTGGTTTGAGATTTGGCCATTATATGTTGAAATATCGTTTGTTGTTTCGTTGTTTATGTGGAGATCATGTAAATCCCAATCCCTTGAACCCTACTTTGTTGATAAGGGCGGTTGAAGGGAAGGGAGAGTGGAAAGGTTAGAGTTTTGGTTCGATTTGGTGAATGAATTGAGTATTAGGTTTGAATCTTCGATGTGCGTGTGAAGTATCTTGATTGGATGGATTAAGAATGGATTGTTAGGGAAGATTAGGCTTGGAATGGTTGGAGGAAGTTGGAAAAACGATGGGGATTGAAATTGCAGTTCTGCAGAGAAACGCAGTAAGAATTCTGGAGGACGCAGACATCGATCGATCGATGTCTGATGGGCGAGAGATCGATGTCTCTCAGATAGACTTCGATCGATCGATGTATAAGGGGTTGAGGGATCGATGTGTCTCAGATGAACTTCGATCGATCGATGTGAGGGTTCGAAGTCACTTCGATCGATCGATGTAGGAAGGGTTGAGAGATCGATGTTCTCTGATGGACATCGATCGATCGATGTGAGGGTATGAAGTCACATCGATCGATCGATGTGAGGGTATGATGTCCGTCAGTTTTGTGGAAAGTAAGGGAAGAAAGAGGGAAGCTAGGGGATCTCTTTGGGTGACCTTAGGGACTTCTTAGGACTTGATTGAGGTTAGTTTAAGCCTTGGGAACATGACTTAAGATGGTGAATCAATTGTGGAGATTTTCGCAGGGTATTCGAATCGAACTTTAACATGAATGACCTAAGGGGTTAGGAATGAACATATGTGGCCTTACAGAGTTCAAAAGGAGGAATGTGAGGGTTCTCACATTAGTCTTTGAGTTCTAGAATCGACGTTTAAGTGTTGATGACCCAGCGTGAAGCATAAGCCCGAATGTGTAAGTGAGGTGAGTCTCGTGTGATTGATTGATATTGAATGTGATTTGAATTATGTGAACGAAGAATGTGATTGAAATGAGGAGTCTTGCATTATGGCACTTGCATCTGCATAATGATTTGAAAAGAGCTGTGCTTCGGCACAGGGCATAAAGTTTGCGAAATTGGCTATAATGTTACACGGGATGGAAATGTAAGCCGTGGTGCATTACAGCGTATAAAGTTGGCTGTAATGTTACACGGGATGGAAATGTAAGCCGTGGTGCATTACAGGGTATAAAGTTGGATGTAATGTTACACGGGATGGAAATGTAAGCCGTGGTGCATTAGAAGGTATAAAGTTGGTTGTAACGTTACACGGGATGGAAATGTAAGCCGTGGTGCGTTACAGGGTATAAAGTTGACTATAATGTGACACGGGATGGAAATATAAGCCGTGAAGCATTACAGGGTATAAAGTTATGTGACCGGACATTGTGACATGCATTGCACTGTTTGAAAAGAAATTGCCCATGCATTTGTGACTGTGTACTGTAGTGCATATTTTGTCATGCATCACGTGAGTCAGTATGGTATGATTGCTATGTGACTTGATTGATAGTTAACTGTTGAATGTTATGAATTGCTGTTCTGATGTTCTTGTGCTGTTTAACCTATGCGCTTGAAAGTATACTAGACATGTGCCCCATTACCCCTTGAATTATATATTACTCATGTCTTGCCATTTGTTGATCCCGTATGTCTTATAAGCGGGTTACTTGCTAGCGTTTTTAGCTAAGGGTACTACCTTTGTGCTGCAGGAGAGCCTGAGTACGATATGATCTTCATTGAGGATGACGGCGAGTGGGCAGAATGGGATGCCTAGAGCGTGTTGGGGGATTGTTTTAGACTGATTCTTATTATTTCCGTTTCTTATTTCATTTGAGGATTTAGATGGCTGCGTCCATAACCAGTTATTGATATTCACTTTATCTTTTGGTGTACCGCATTGATGGTTTAGATTTATGAGATACGTGTTTTCGCACTTATTTCTCTGACGTTATTGATGATGTGTATTCGAGAGATGAGACGTCTTGTAGTCTTCTCAGTAAGCTACGACGGGTGCATCGGTTCGGATTTCGCTGTCCGGGTCGGGGCGCTATAGGTGGTATCAGAGCCTAGGCTTCAGATCTACCTCGGAGACCTAGGTTATGCCATATAGAGTCTTAAGCTATGATCTTGACCTTAAGTTGATCTTTAAGTCTAAGTACATGATCTTAAATATAAGTTTGATTGGGATGGGTGTGTGCGAGCGCGATAAAATTTAATCAATAAATGTTATTTTAGTTTACGAAGTCCGCCTTGTACAACGCATATGAGCCTTCAGTATTTACTTTTGGAATTGCTGAATGCTAATAAGCGTTGATTTTGCAGAAAATGCCTCTCCGAAGAGATAACCAAGGAAACGGTCAATGGGAACGAGAACCCTCCACCACCACCCGTGTTAGTACCCCAGGCACTGATAGACGCTATCACAGTGATAGCGCAAGGAGTTGCCCAGCAGCAACAACGACCTCCTCCTCCACCACCTCCTCAGCAGGGTATCAGGTACTATATTGGGGAGATGCGGAAGATGCATGCCCCCACTTTTGAAGGGACCACCGACCCAGAGGTGGCCAGATTCTGGTTAGACGAGGTGGAGAAGTGCTTCAGGCTGGTGCAAGTGCCTGAAGAACTTAAGGTGGATGTAGCCACACTGTTGCTGATCGGCAGAGCAAACGCATGGTGGAATGGTATTCTGCCTAAGACGACTCCCCCTATACTGTGGAGGCAGTTCGTACAGGCTTACAAGGACTATTATGTGCCTGAGACTGCCATTCTAGAGAAGATGAGACAGTTTGACAAATTTGAACAAGGGAGGATGTCCGTTTCTGATTACGCCAATAGGTTCCATGCCTTGGGCAAATTCACGCCAATGGTGTTGGAAAACAACAGGATAAAAATGCTGAAATTTGAGGAAGGATTGAACCCTTGCATACGGACGGCCATAGCGGGGTCTAGCTTGAAGACTTTTGAAGAGATGTTGGATGCATGTTACGCGTGGAGAGTGACATGCGACGGTCACAGACTAGAGAGGCTCGTGACGAGTCTAGTAAGCGGACAAAAGAAGAGAAAAGTGTTGGAAGGCCTGACGTTGGGTCAAGATTCCTACAAAATGGCAGACATGACCGGTTCAGAGGGCACCACAACAGAATCAGCCCGACCGTCAAGCACCAGCAGTATGCCCTCACTGCCAGAAAAGACATGTGGGTGAATGTTGGAAGAAGTTCGGAGCGTGCTTCAAGTGTGGGAAGACTGGTCATAGGATAAAGGATTGCCCCGAGTGGAATCCAAAGCCGCAGGGAGAAGCAGGGCCGGCACAGCAGCAGAGAGGCAGGCCCAACGCTAGAGTCCATGCGATGACTGACACCGAAGTGCAGGAGGACGCTGATGTTGTGACAGGCACGACTTAAGTTAAATACTAGTTGCTTATGTTGAATTTTAGTTACTTAAGTTGGAGATTAAATGTGCTTTATGTGAAAACCTTTATGTGCTACACTTTTTGTGTTTAGGTGTGATCCTAGTTAATAAAGTACCTGCAAACGTATTGTTTAATAGCGGAGCGAGTCACTCGTTCATCTCTAAGCGATTCGCCAAGGGACTCGACTGTCTACCCGAATGGCTTGAAACTCCCTTCAGGGTGCAGGCATCAGGCGAACAAGGCTGGTTTCCCACCACCAGTACAAAGATTGTGAATTGGAGTTGAATGGAAATGTGTTTTCGGTGACCTTAGTTCCAATTCCGATGAGGGATTTTGATGTGATATTGGGCATGGATTGACAGACCAAGAATCATGTCAATATCGATTGTAAACTTAAGCAAGTGACCGTTAAAGACCCTGAGATGAATGAAATAATGGTACAAGGAAACATCAAGTTAACAAAAGCCCTAAAGAAGATATACTTGACAGCGATTAAGGCCTTTAAGGCTTTGCAAAAAGGAGCAGAGGGATTTATGGTGTATGCAGTAGATGCTAAGCAAGAAGTTCCCTCCATAGATCAGATTCTGGTAATCAATGAATTTAAGGACGTATTTCCAGACAACTTACCGGGAGTGCCGCCATCGAGAGAAGTGGAGTTTGAAATTAATTTGATTCCAGGAGCCGAGCCTATATCTAAGGCGCCCTATAGAATGGCTCCAGCTGAACTTAAGGAGCTTAAAGGACAACTTCAAGAGTTTTTAGACAAGAAATTGATTCGCCCCAGCGTATCGCCTTGGGGAGCTCCAGTGTTGTTCGTGAAGAAGAAAGATGGCAGCATGAGGTTGTGTATTGATTACCGAGAGTTGAATAAGATCACCATCAAGAACAAATATCCTCTGTCAAGGATCGAAGATTTATTTGACCAACTAAAGTGAGCTCGGTGGTTTTCCAAGATTGATCTTCGACATGGGTACCATCAGCTGCTTGTGAAAGCAGGAGACGTACCTAAGACCGCTTTTCGGACTCGATACGGGCATTATGAATTCTTGGTGATGCCTTTTGGATTGACTAATGCCCCAGCAGCCTTTATGGATTTGATGAACACCGTATTCCGAGAACAATTGGATCAGTTTGTAGTGGTGTTCATCGATGATATTCTGGTCTACTCCCCCGACGAGCAAGCTCATGCTGAACACTTAAGAGTGGTGTTACAAATTTTGAGGCAACAAATGCTTTATGCCAAATTCAGCAAGTGTGAATTTTGGCTAAGAAATGTAGCCTTTCTCGGTCACGTGATTTCGGAGGATGGGATTTCTGTGGATCCTAAGAAGATAGAAGCCATCACTGAATGGTCAAGACCCACAAATATGACCGAAGTCAGAAACTTCCTAGGCTTGGCAGGCTATTATAGGAAGTTTGTCGAGGGATTCTCCACCATAGCAGTTCCATTAAGTCGACTTACACAGAAGAAGACTAAGTTCGAATGGACTGCTGAATGTGAACAGAGCTTTTCCGAGCTCAAGAAGAGATTGACCACAGCCCCGGTGTTAGCACAACCCTCCGGCACCGACGGTTTTGTGATTTATAGTGACGCGTCCAAGAAAGGACTAGGTATGTACATCATTACAATTAATGCATTGTATATACATATGCTAGTCTTGAACTAACTATCTGTTTATAGGTTGTGTCTTGATGCAAAATGAACGAGTCATTTCGTACGCGTCGAGACAATTGAAACCATATGAGCAGAACTACCCGACGCATGATTTGGAGCTCGCAGCTGTGGTATTTGCTCTTCAGATCTGGAGGCACTACTTATATGGAGAGAAATGTACCGTATTCACTGATCATAAGAGTTTGAAGTACCTATTCTCGCAGAAAGAGTTAAATATGCGACAGAGAAGATGGTTGGAGTTACTTAAGGATTACGACCTAACCATCAACTACCATCCGGGTAAAGCAAATAGAGTGACGGACGCACTGAGCAGAAAGTCCAGTCACGCTAGACAGTCCCCGCTGGAAAGAGAGATCGAGGAGTTTGGTCTCGAAGTGGTGGATTCAGTGGCGAATGTTCTTACGGCTTTGTCTATCAGCCCAGACTTGGTAGACAGAATTAAAGAAGCCCAGTATGATGACACAACACTGAAAGAAAACCGCGACAAGTTGTCTACGGAACCATTGAAAGACTTCCAATTGCAAGGAGATGGAAGTCTATGGTTTCCAAATCGGTTGTGCGTACCTAATAATGATGAGCTTCGAAAGGAGTTGCTACGCGAGGCTCATAATTCAAGGTTATCTATCCACCCCGGCAGCACCAAGATGTATAAGGACCTCAAACGGAACTATTGGTGGATAAGGATGAAGAGAAGCATGGCAAAGTATGTTGAGAGATGTTTGGTATGCCAACAAGTCAAAGCTGAACATCAACGACCTGGAGGTTTGATGGTGCCACTTGAGATTCCTGAATGGAAATGGGAGCACGTGACCATGGACTTCGTGATGCGGTTACCCAAAACCAGAAATGGGAATGAGATGATTTGGGTGATTGTAGACCGTTTGACAAAGACAGCCCATTTCATAGCCATGCCACATGGTACCTCTTATGAGAAATTATCCAACACATATGTGGATAACATTGTGAGTTTGCATGGAGTCCCCGTCAGCGTTGTGTCAGACCGTGATCCCAAGTTCACTTCTAAGTTTTGGAGGGCATTTCAGAGGGCGATGGGTATCGAGCTGAGAATGAGTACCGCGTACCACCCTCAAACGAATGGACAATCCGAGAGAACTACCCAAACTTTGGAGGACATGTTGAGAGCATGCACTTTGGATTTCAAAGGAAACTGGGATAGCATGCTAAAGTTGATGGAGTTTTCCTATAATAACAGCTATCACAGCGCAATCGGCATGGCACCGTTTGAAGCTTTATATGGACGCAAGTGCAGATCCCTAGTTTGTTGGGACGAAGTTGGGGAAAGGACAATCACTGCACCAGAATTGGTTGAACAAACAGTTGAAAAAGTGAAAGTGATAAGAGAGAGTCTAAGGGTGGCTCAGGATCGTAGTAAGAGTTGGGCCGATACCAAAAGACGACCCTTGGAGTTTAAGGATGGCGAGAAGGTTTATCTACGAGTTTCACCCACTAAGGGAGTTGCGAGATTTGGGATGAAAGGCAAGCTAAGCCCTTGATATATTGGTCCATACGAGGTACTTGGTAGAGTTGGTGAAAGAGCATATCGGTTAGTCTTGCCTACGAGTTTGTCACAAGTCCACAACGTATTTCATGTGTCCCAACTAAGAAAATACGTATCGGACCCGAGCCATGTCTTTGAAGCTCAACCATTGGATGTTAAAGAAGATGTCTCGCATGAAGAACATCCAATGAAGATTGTGGATATAAAAGATCAAGTCCTACGCAGACGCGTAATTCTGTATGTCAAAGTTCAATGGAGTAACCATACGGAGGGTGAAGCCACGTGGGAGCTTGAGGAGCAAATGAAGGAGCTATATCCACAACTCTTCCAATAAGGTACGTCAGTTTCGAGGACGAAACTTTTTGTAAGGGGGTGGAATATTATGTCCCGCACCCTCAGTAGAGTAATTTAAGGATGAAAGTGGTCAAACGAATTGATGAAGGTCAAAGGTAAAGAATTAAGAATTAAGTATTAGGATTAATTGGAATTTATTGAAAGGATTAGATATAGAATTAAGTAGTATTTAATTTTTGAATTAAATATTAGAAATTAATCATTTAAGATAAATGAGATAATAGGAGATAATTTAGAAACTCCAAATTTTACTCTTTCCATATAAAAACTGACTGACAGAAAGAAACCGACGCATCTTCTCCCTCATAGGCGATTTTGGCATTCTTCAACCCTAGGCGAAGGACTCCTCTAGATCTCCAATTCATTCTCCGTCCGTTCTTCCATTCTTCTTCGAATAATCAAAGGCAAGTAATCTACTTATAAGTTCTTACGTTTTGCGAAAGAAAAAGGGCCTAGTTTTGATATCAAATTGGATCACCATGCAGTAGTTTCTTTCTGTGAATCTTTATGTGGCTTATGTGTTTTGGTTTGAGATTTGGCCATTATATGTTGAAATATCGTTTGTTGTTTCGTTGTTTATGTGGAGATCATGTAAATCCCAATCCCTTGAACCCTACTTTGTTGATAAGTGCGGTTGAAGGGAAGGGAGAGTGGAAAGGTTAGAGTTTTGGTTCGATTTGGTGAATGAATTGAGTATTAGGTTTGAATCTTCGATGTGCGTGTGAAGGATCTTGATTGGATGGATTAAGAATGGATTGTTAGGGAAGATTAGGCTTGGAATGGTTGGAGGAAGTTGGAAAAACGATGGGGATTGAAATTGCAGTTCTGCAGAGAAACGCAGTAAGAATTCTGGAGGAGGCAGACATCGATCGATCGATGTCTGATGGGCGAGAGATCGATGTCTCTCAGATAGACTTCGATCGATCGATGTATAAGGGGTTGAGGGATCGATGTGTCTCAGATGAACTTCGATCGATCGATGTGAGGGTTCGAAGTCACTTCGATCGATCGATGTAGGAAGGGTTGAGAGATCGATGTTCTCTAATGGACATCGATCGATCGATGTGAGGGTATGAAGTCACATCGATCGATCGATGTGAGGGTATGATGTCCGTCAGTTTTGTGGAAAGTAAGGGAAGAAAGAGGGAAGCTAGGGGATCTCTTTGGGTGACCTTAGGGACTTCTTAGGACTTGATTGAGGTTAGTCTAAGCCTTGGGAACATGACTTAAGATGGTGAATCAATTGTGGAGAATTTCGCAGGGTATTCGAATCGAACTTTAACATGAATGACCTAAGGGGTTAGGAAGAAACGTATGTGGTCTTACAGAGTTCAAAAGGAGGAATGTGAGGGTTCTCACATTAGTCTTTGAGTTCTAGAATCGACGTTTAAGTGTTGATGACCCAGCATGAAGCATAAGCCCGAACGTGTAAGTGAGGTGAGTCTCGTGTGATTGATTGATATTGAATGTGATTTGAATTATGTGAACAAAGAATGTGATTGAAATGAGAAGTCTTACATCATGGCACTTGCATCTGCATAATGATTTGAAAAGAGCTGTGCTTCGGCACAGGGCATAAAGTTTGCGAAATTAGTTGTAATGTTACACGGGATGGAAATGTAAGCCGTGGTGCATTACAGGGTATAAAGTTGGCTGTAATGTTACACGGGATGGAAATGTAAGCCGTGGTGCATTACAGGGTATAAAGTTGGCTGTAATGTTACACGGGATGAAAAAGTAAGCCGTGGTGCATTAGAGGGTATAAAGTTGGTTGTAACGTTACACGGGATGGAAATGTAAGCCGTGGTGCGTGACAGGGTATAAAGTTGACTGTAATGTGACACGGGATGGAAATATAAGCCGTGAAGCATTACATGGTACAAAGTTATGTGACTGGACATTGTGACATGCATTGCACTGTTTGAAAAGAAATTGCCCATGCATTTGTGACTGTGTAGTGTAGTGCATATTTTGTCATGCATCACGTAAGTCAGTATGGTATGATTGCTATGTGACTTGATTGATAGTTAACTGTTGAATGTTATGAACTGCTGTTCTGATGTTCTTGTGCTGTTTAACCTATGCGCTTGAAAGTATACAAGACATGTGCCCCATTACCCCTTGAATTATATATTACTCATGTCTTGCCATTTGTTGATCCCATATGTCTTATAAGCGGGTTACTTGCTAGCGTTTTTAGCTAAGGGTACTACCTTTGTGCTGCAGGAGAGTCTGAGTACGATATGATCTTCATTGAGGATGACGGCGAGTGGGCAGAATGGGATGCCTAGAGCGTGTTGGGGGATTGTTTTAGACTGATTCTTATTATTTCCGTTTCTTATTTCATTTGAGGATTTAGATGGCTGCGTCCATAACTAGTTATTGATATTCACTTTATCTTTTGGTGTACCGCATTGATGGTTTAGATTTATGAGATACGTGTTTCCGCACTTATTTCTCTGACGTCATTGATGATGTGTATTCGAGAGATGAGACATCTTGTAGCCTTCTCAGTAAGCTACGACGGGTGCACCGGTTCGGATTCCGCTGTCCGGGTTGGGGCGCTACATGGTAGCTTCCTCTGGTTCTTCAATGTTAGCTCTTATCAATAAGATCTCTAACTCTTTGAAATACTCATCTACACTACGGCTTCCTTGAGTGAATTTTTGCAAGTTTTGGCATATGGTTCTTTCATAGTCTGAATGAATGAATTTTTTTCTCATCTCAATTTTCATTTCTTCCCAAGTAGAGATTGGTGCTTGTCTGGTTCTTCTCCTTACGATGTGTAGTTGATCCCACCAAATTAAGGCATAATCTGCAAACTCTATATCTGCATATCGCACTTTAGTCAAATCAGTATAATTTGTACAAGAGTATATGAGATCTAACTTTTTCTCCCATTCAAAATATGCCTCAGCATCATTCTTTCCATGGAATGTGGGGATGTTTACTTTTGTTTTGATGAATTCATCTTCTTGTGGGTTATTCTTTTGATTCCCATGGTTTCGAAACTGGTTGTACTGTTCCTCAATGTTATAGTCATCAAACATTTGGTTTGGTTCTTCTTCTCTTTCATCAAAGGTCCTCATAGGTATGAAATCCCTATTAAGCCCTCTGCCTCTGCCTCTGCCTCTTCCTCTTTCCGGAGCAAAAGACCCACGGCTTTCAAGCCTATGTTCTGGTACATGTGATGTTTGTCCTTCATGTAAAGGATTTCTGGATGAGATTGTGACTGTTTTTCTAGGCCCTCTACACGGCTACTCATCACTTTCATTTCCCACAACATCTTTTGTATTAGTTGTGCTAAATCGTCCATGTTTGTGGGCAATCTTTCTCCTTCTTTCTTAAGGCACATGATACTCTCAGGTGTCTTATCTATGGTACAATTACCTGAAATTGAATAGGAAAACAAAACAAAGAAAAAGGAATACTAACACAAAGACAAAAGAAACTTGATTATGTTAGTGGAAAACAAAAAAAACAAGTGTTTGTTCCTCTCTCTCTCTCTCTCTTTTTGTAATTCACACAATCTTGTGTCTCCTTGAAGAATCTGAGACTAGAACAATTCAAAGCAAACTTGCCAAGTGAGTATCAATTCTGATAACTTCAATCATGTAAAGTAAACTTTCTTCACAAGTCTTCCACCAAGTCACTCACAATTCCAATGTTATAAACAACAAACTTGGACTGTAATAAGATTCAAAAAGAACTGAAACCGAATTTGATGTAATATGCTGATCCAAAGAAATGCTAAGGGGTTTCCCTGCACAATCCTTAACTTAATCTTAGGCTTTATGCAAGTTAGATGCAAGTATGGATGAACTAGAAGCACTCAAGTGCTCAAAAGTGAAAACAAATGGTTACTTTGGTTTATGAAGGAAACAAGACCAGTTCTTTTGCTCTTTGCACTTTCGATTCTTTTGTGCAAACTTTTCTTTGAAATAAGTTTCTCTTTCTTTCTTTCTTTCTTTCCTTGTTCAAAGCTAATCAAGGTGTATATATCTTGATAAAATGGATTGGTAAGGATTTGTGTGTTTGTTTCGGATGAATATATTGATATTTTTGTGTGTAGTAGGCTGTCAAGTTGTTTAAGATAAACAAATTGATTTTCTTTCTTGTCTAGGCTGCCGAATCAGATACTGAACACAAGAAAATGCAACTAAGCTCACCACACAATACAACTAAATAAACATAAAGTCTAAAACAAGTTTAGAGCTTCGATGACAACAAGAATATAGGATAGACCAAGGTAGATATATAAGCAATGGACTGAATATAAGTAATGGGAAAAAGCTTCTAAACAAAGAACTTAAAGTCCAAGAAAGTGTTTAAACATAAAAAAATTGAAATCCAACCAAATGAAATAAACAAACCATAAATCATCACAAAGAAATAATCTTTAAATGTTTTATGATATGTTTGTCCTTAATCCTTTCTAATTTCATATAGGCCCAGCGTTACGGTAATTTCTCAGAGTCCAATCCAACCTTATATCACCAATTTTATGTAGGTCCAGCGTTACGGTAATTGTCCAGAGTCCAATCCAACCTTATATCATCAATTTCATGTAGGTCCAGTGTTACGGTAATTTTCCAGAGTCCAATCCAACCTTATATCACCAAATGATACGGTAAGCTTGTATATCGATTTGATTGAGTTTTTCTTTTTTGCTTGTTGAACTGGAAGAAACAAAGAAACTTGATAAACAACAAGAGGACACTTTTCTTTGAATGATGGACAACAAAGAAACCAAGATGTAACAGAAAAAAAGTGAATTTAATAGACAAAACAATGAACTAGAAAACACACGGATAAACTGTTGTAGTTTTGGTTTCTTTTTGTTTCTGAATTATACAATTCAAAACAAGAAGAAGACATTAAACCAAATAGAATTCAACCTTCTAAGAAGATGGCTGAATGGTGGATGCAGAGAAGAACGAAAGAAAAGAAAAATTGACATAAAGAAATGATAAGTTGAGTTAAAGAAAAACATTCGCTCTGATACCACTTTGATACGTGCAAGAATGGACCTTTCTTTAACTTTAGAGCTTCTCCTCCAAATATGGTTTAGCCACAATGAAGATAGCTTCACCTTGCTTTCAAATAAGTTGTAGAAACCCTTTTGAATATAAGTCCTCCAATGAGTTCTACATAACCCAAGCAAGATACATCCTCCTTCTTGATGTTTTCCTCCCCGAAATCGGACAACTCTCACAAGGATGTTCAATCCTCTAAAACCTATTCATGTAGGATCCATAAAAACTAGTCTTGCAAGTCTTGAATAATGATTTTCAAAGTAGGTCCCTCAAGTACTATTCATGGAAGACTTTAAGGATTTGTCTTCAACTTGAAATCTTTTCTGGATTGTGACTGATTTTTGGACATCTTCCAATCCGAGCTAGGCTTTGCTCTTTCTTAGAGAATTATAGCCCATTGAGTGCAGAAAATAAGCATATAAAGTTATTTGCATTTGGTCCAACCATTGAGGAGGTACATCCAAATTACTAAAGGTATGTCACAAAATTCGATAGAAACAGTACTTCCATTTGTATGCTCCTTTTGGCTATCAAGACGTCCGATTTCGGAAAAGTAGAAAACATGAACGTTGGAGATATTTGTCTTAGATTTCCAACGCATCTTGCAACTCCTAATTTAGCCTTGTGGCTGGAGAGATACGTCAATTCTACCAAAACTGGTCCTGCATAAACTCACAATCCGAGATGGACCTAAACTAATACAACACAAACATTTACAAAGCAAAATAAAGAACACATTCTATCTTAATGATATTTTACAATGGTTCTAAAAATTCTTATAAATCATGTTATAGTTTCAATAAGGTGAACCCAATATGTAAATTCCCTTGGTTCATCTTGCACATGTTTAAATAGGAAGACTCCCACTTCATGCATTAATTTTTTAGTTTTATTTCTTGTTAAGGGTACTTGATCTTGCATTTTTGTAACATTATTTGCATTCTCATTATCTTGATATGGATGAGGGTTGTGGACCTCATCAGATACCTAGCCAAGAAATCTATGCCCAGGATAACGTCGAAATCTTGCATCTGTATCGGTATTAGGGTTGTAAAGAACTCCAACTCATTAATCTCCAACTGGTATCCTTTGTACTGATAATGAGATACAAGCACCTGATCGCTGGCGGCTTGAACACGATAAGGGATCTCAAGCCATTCTGGTAGAAAATTTAAGCTCTTGACAAACCTCCTGGCAACAAATGAGTGGCTGGCCCCATAATCGAATAGGATGTAGGCTGGAACTTTGTTAATTAATATCTCATCTAATATGTTCAGGGCTATACATACAGTACAAATCACCAAAACGAAAAGGAATTCTTAAATAAATTTTTAAAATTGAAATTACTTAAATTAAAGGTACCTATGACAACGTCCCCAACCTCCTCTACCTCAGCGTCCGTTATGACATGCACACGAGCGTTGGTCTTCCCTTTCCTTCTATATCTGATTCTGTTGTGGAGGGGGTGCTTATACTGGTGTAGGGCACTCTCTGGCGTAATATCCTTGTTTGCCACATTGTAGCAAACCTTCTAGGCCCTCCAACACTGACCCATATGCGGACGCCCACACCGTGCACATGCTGGGGGTGGCGGTCCAACTGTCCTGAGTGGATGCACCGTTGTCGTAGTGGGTCCCTCGATCAACAATGGCCATGTTGCCGATCTCTGTCCCTGCTGTGGTGGTCCAAAAGATCGCTTAGTCTGGTGGCGGAAGGGAATCTTCAGCCATCTTCTAGAGCTCCCAGAACGGAACTCCTCCCGTGGCCTCTAAACCCTGTCAACCGCCGTTACTCTCTCGAGATCACTCTCGGCCTCGCAGCACACCTCAAGCAGCTCCTCAAATGTAGTAGGTCGGGCACAGATAATCAACGACTATATGCGAGAGTTCAAGCCGGTCTTGAATTTCAGCATTTTCGCCTTCTTATTATCCATAATGAAAGGCATGTATCTACCCAGAGCGTGAAACCTCTCGGAGTACTGATCCACGGACATGGACCCCTGTGTGAGTAGCTGAAACTCCGTCATTCTCCATTGGATGACACTCTCAGGAACATAATGCTTCTAATTCTCCTCCCTAAACTGAGTCTAAGCCAATGGTGGAGTCAACCTGTGCTCCACACTGTGCCACCACTCCCCGGCATCGCCCTCGAGGAATGGAGCAACCACCTCTACCTTAAAGCATTAGGAACTTGCAATAACCGGAGCTGTTCAGTCACATTCTTGAGCTAGATCTCTACTTTCGCTGGCCGTGTGCTGCCCCTGAACATAGGTATCCGGGAGTTCTACATCTCCCTGTAGAAGAATCGATGCCCCTAGGGTGGCGGTGGTGGTGACTGCTGCAGCTACTGCAAGTGAGCCATCTGCACCTGCTGTTGAGCTATGTGTGTAGTCAGCGTGGCCAAGGTATGAGCAAGGACATGAAGAATGGTCCCCTGACCCTGATGATCGTCTCCATCGTGTCCTCCGTTTCTAGCTGGCTCACATCGTGGAGGCATTTTCTAGAATTCGAATTCATGGAAATAATTCAGATTAGCCAAGAGTAAGTTAAAAGATTGGACGCTTATAAAACTCATGCAGGGTATAGGGGAAGAACGGTAATTAGACAAGGAAAGCTCACCATTGGCATACACCTTCCATAACCCGATCGTAACTTAGGTCTAAAATCATCTATTAAGCCTACTTTGTTTATTAGGGGTAGAATCGTCATTCAACGAAAGATCATAACTTACGTCTAATAAACTAGTTAATCATGCGTTTCCGAGGCGGATCTGAAGTATGGGCTCTGATACCACCTGTAGCGTCCCGCTCCCGAGCCATAGTATCAGGAACAGTGCATACGCCGTCGTTTGCTAAGAGATCTACAAGGCGTCAAATCAACTACTTACATGTCGGATATGACGTAGAAATTTTTTTTTGTGGAAACGTTAATTATAACTCAAATTAAAAGCCGAAATAAACATCAATCCCATAATGAGTGAGTTCTAGGTTAACGAGACCCAACATTGTAAACACTTTTCAAAGGATCTAAAATAAAAGAATACTAGAAATGTCTGTGATAGCCCCAATGAAATAAACAGAAAATCAGCTACAAGGTTCCCTTGTGTCCTAGATGTAGCTATCAGCCTGCCCAATCAGCTATGTCCGCCCTGTCCTCAACAAAGATATACTCGTACTCTTCCCCTGGCTCACCTGGAAAAGTAGGGGTGAGTGACAAAAATCACCTAGTAGATGCCCGCCTCAAACCAATATACAACATGCATACCGACATGATATAAACACATAGCACATAATTTGGACATAAGCATAAATCAAAGTAAGTGCAGCAAGTAAATCACTCCACATAAAAATGCGCAACTACATGATGCATGCCTTCACCCACATGTCACACGCTACAAAAATCATGTCACGTGATATGACTTATACCGACATGCAATGCATGATCCCGAGATCTACTGGATACTGTAGCTCGTACACTACAATCCACCCAGAACGATGCATGTGGCCCGTACACCACGATCCATCATAATCGAGTGCTCGTAGCCCGTACACCACAACTCACTCTACTCGAGTGTTCGAGACCCGTACATCTCAACCCACTCCAAATGCAATGCATGTGCTATGAATGCAATAACAAAGTCGTCTAGGGCCCTTCCATCTATCCTCACCATCTCCGGCACTCAATATTTGGTTTCGTAAATTATTTGAGTGATGGAAAGCTGTTATTTATCACCACCCGTATTTTTCTTAGCTTGTCTGAATTTTCTGGAATTTTCTACTATTTTTCCCTAATTTTTTTCTATTTATTACTAATTTTTTAATTACTTAAATTTACCAAAATTTAAAAATTAAGTGAAAATAATTTAATTTTAACTTTTTATATTTTCTGAAATTTATTTAGAATTTTTGGTAATTAAATTTATTTTTTGAGAATAAAAATCATTTATTCACTATTTTCTAAATTACAGAAATTGTTAAATTAATAAATTAATTAAATCCTTTTTTCTTTCCAGGCCAGATAAGATCCGGTCCATTCCTTTCTGGTCTGCGCCAGCTGCTCCCCTTTTTTCTAATACTGTTAGGTTAATGGGTTGTCTTGCTATGAAAATTCTACCTTTTTAATTCATTCGCAGGTGATTTCAATCCGATCCAAATCCTACAACCAATTTCACACCCACGCACGGACGTATAAGGCATACGAAAAAATCCATCTCATGCTTTTCAAATATAAAACAAATACAAAGATAACATCTTAAACAAATACGAACACGAATCACGTTATTATACATCAAGGCATGCATAAATCGTACCCGTTTGAGTGGGGAGAATGGCACCTGCTTTGATTATATAATTGAGAACAATATGCTAGCCCTCCAAAAATTCTTTTAATCTATTCTCTTCTTCCTCTTCTCAATTTTCCTTCTTCACTTCACACATCTGTTTCTCTCTTTTTCGTTTTTTAACGTGAGGGGTGAATAGGGTTCGGCCAGAAGGGGAAAGTGAAAGGGGAAGAAGGGATTTGGGTTGGGGGGAGATAATGAAGAAGGTGGAGGAAAATAGAGAAGTTAGAGTGATTTGGGGTTAATTAGTTGAAATTAGGATTAACCTTCCCAAATTAAAATTTCAAATAAATGAAAATTATCTCAACCCCCAACCCTATCCCACACTATACGACCCACTTTAATACACATGTCATTTAATATTTACACACTTTTTTTTTACATGTATTTATTTATTATTATTATTATTTTAAATTCTAGGTTGTAACAATTCATGTCTCCATGGAAGCTCCTCTGAACCAAAGAATAAGAAAAGATAATTTATGTCAAACTTATTTAAACTTGAAAAAGTTATTTTAATGTTTGTACTTTTCAATTTGGTATTAAAATGCAACATTTAATTTTAAAATGTATACTTCATGTAACTTCTTTTTTTGTCTTTAATCATAATATTTATAGTAATTTTGATACGGACAAAAATATATATGTGGGCGAAGGAAAAAATCTAACTCATAGAAGAAAAGAAAGACGTATAAAAGGAACAAGGGAGGAAGTGGACTATACATTTCAGTGTTTGGGTCTGAAGAAGAAACCCTAATCCAGTAGGCTTGGCTTATATAATATCCAGCCTTTATATAAGTACTAATCATATAATCCTTTAGGACAGGATTCTCTCTATCTTTTCCTGTACAAGATAAAAAAAAAGCTCACCTCACTAAAGCTTCGGAGCCCTAGCTGGGATTCCGCGACTGCGATTTCTGATGGCCGACGAACAGATCTCTGTTGAAGTTTCCTCGGTTCCCGAACAGTTATTGGATAATGACAAGAAACGTAAGCTTGGGGATTTGGAGGTCGACGCCCCTGACACTGTCAAGGTGGAACCTAAGTCTGATGAGGGTGGCAATGAAAATAAGGACAATGCTGAGAAGGATGCTGAATCAGAACTGAAACGCCCTCGATTGGGGACTAGCGAGAATGGTACCGGTAATTTGCATAAATGCTGTTTACTGTTTCTTCCTTTCAGCATCTTATCACGAACATTTGAGTTCCCCCCCCCTTTGTTTAATATAAGTTGCTTTAATAGTTTGTCTGATGTCTATGGCCTGGAATTCCTTATATTTAGCTTATTATTTCTGTTTGTTTGAGTGTTTAGCTGTTTTATTGGACAACATTTGGAAATAACAAGTGGTGTGCATGGGCATATGACATAAACTACTGTGTTTATACATGTGTCTAGCTTTAATAATGTGTTGTGAGCTCCATACTTCACGTTGTTCTTCAACTCTTTTTGGAAATTCAAGAATGATAGACAGAACCCATTTCTTTAATGAGTATTCGCACGGCTTTGTTATACATATTATGCAATTGTCATTTTGGTTTGCAACCCCAACCGAACAAGTCTTGAGCCTTTTATTGAAAAATGTGGGACTAGGGAAAGAAGCATGCGATCACCTTTTTTAATCGGTTTCTTGTGGGAAAGGTGCATGCTTGGTTTACCTTCTTAAACTACCGTAGCAGAGATCATGTAAAATGGCACAGAAAGAATCTATAGTAGAATATTGTGCAACTTTTAAACTGTTTCAGAGAATGGACATCAAGATAAAGGGGACAACCTGGGGGATTTTGAGGAGGAGAAGGCTGACCAACAACCAGATTCACGGGATGATATTGTCACAAGGGACACCGACAGTCGAGAACAAGCCCAAAATGTTTCAGCTTCAGGTGACATTGAAAAAATTGTTGATGCAGATGGTGAGGCCCATGAGGCTGCAGAGAAGGAACAATCTTCTGATCCAAATGTGGAGCAGACCATTGAAAATGAAAGTGAAGATGCAAAACAGGAAGCCTTGCAACCTTCTTCAGCCACTAATCAGGATGTGGATGATTCAGCTGCAGGAGAGAAAGAAGGCTCTGGAGACCAAATTCGTAAAATAGAGGTCTCCAACAGCAAGGTAAATTGATGGAAATTAGTTCCTATAATATAATTCCTTAAGAATTGCTTGAACAAGCTCAGATTGGGTTCCAAAAGATCTGCAATATTATGTTACGATTGTAGTTCTTTTATCAAACTTGGGCCCAAAGAAGATTTATTTCACTTCTGGAATTTTTTCTTTTGTTTCTCAGGTAGGCGTCTTGATTGGCAAGGGTGGGGATACTATTCGGTACTTACAGTACAACTCAGGTGCTAAAATTCAAATAATGAGGGATGCTGAGGTTGATCCTCGCACAACCACCAGGCCTGTTGAGTTAATTGGAACTTTGGAAAGTATAGAGAAGGCTGAGAAATTGATTAATGATGTCATCGCTGAGGTTGTATATTGTTTTGTTTCCTGAGCATGTCCTCTTTACATCTCTTGCAATTTTATCTATTCATGACGTGCTCTCCCCTGGGGTTCTAAATCTACCACCTGCAGGTTGAATCATTTCACCACCAGTCTATTGCTGTTTTTGGAGCCTCTATCTCTTACTTAGCTCTCTTACTTATCAGGCTTTAGCTTTAGTTTTAGCTTTTCTTACTGATGGGGTCGTTGTATTTTGTTTTATTTTGAGAAGGGGAAAGCTTAGTGCTTGGCATTTTGATGTCAAAACCTGTTAAAACCTCTTGCCACTTGTGTTTTAAGCAAGTTACATTTGCTGGCACTAGACCATGGTTAGAATTTGCTAGAAATCACACGGTGCCTTTGTATTTTCAGCATGCTTGCTTGCAGTTGTCCACCCATGGCAACCACTTTTGTAAAGTTGCCTAGTTTGGGTTATATATAAAAATTTTGCTTCCAAAAAAAAAGAAAAAAAAATCTTTTCACGATGTGTGAATATATTTGGGTTATTTGGTGGTGTTCCTTCTTCCTATTAGTTTTTACAATTAGCGTATCCATTTCAGGCTGATGCAGGGGGGTCTCCGTCTCTAGTTGCTAGAGGTTTCAGTACCGTTCAGTCTGTGGTGGGAGATCAGGTCGAGATTCAAGTTCCAAATGAGAAGGTTTCCTCTATTTTAGTGTGTTTGTCCTTTTTAGTTCCCTGTCCCTCTAATCTGCACTGTGTTACCTGGTTGGGATCACTTATTTTTATTCTCCTCTAACTCTTACTCTAGGTTGGCCTAATAATTGGGAAAGGCGGAGACACTATTAAAAACCTGCAGACAAGATCTGGGGCACGTATTCAGGTAGCTCAAGTTGTCATTTATTTGTGGGATTTTGTGGATTAGCAGCTGTAAAGCTTAAAATTAGTGTAACTTGTTGAACAAAGAATTCTGGTATGATGCTAACACAATTTGTTTCAGTTGGTTCCCCAACATCTTCCATCAGGGGATCAATCTAAAGAGAGGACCGTGAGAATAACAGGTGATGAGAAGCAGATTGAAGTGGCTAGAGAGATGATTCAAGAAGTCATGTCTCAGGTATATATTCCCCCTCTTTCCTTCTGTGATTATCAATCATGCACTCCTTGTGTTGTCACTTGTTCTATTACATGTAATTATGGCTTGCCATTAGATGGAATATATCATGGGTTATTAGTGATTCTTGTTGAGCCAAAAAAAAACTCTCCCTTCTCTCTAAACAAACACCCCCGTGGACGGAAAACCTCTCGTTTTCTCTCTCCCTCTCCGCCCTTAACCGCCCCAATTGACCCTTCTCTCCCCCTCTTGTCGACGGTAACTTCTCCCCCTCGCATCCACCAAAAAACTTAGCCCATCTCCAAGTAAAACTTGAAGCAAAATCTCAGACTTCTTTGGCCAATCTGGAGATTGTGGCCGCCGCTACAAGCGGTTGAAATAATTTACACTTCTATTTCATCTCGAAATGGCTGGACCTTCAAGATCTAGCCCAATCGCCTAAGATGCAAGACCTTGTTCGTGCAAAATAATTTGGTTTGGACAAGTTTGTTCAAGCTTGATTTAAGAGTCGAGGAAACTCCTACTCTTGTCTCGTACAAGCATGAGGTGGATGAAGGTGAGAAATTCGTTTATATCTCCCCTAAAGAAGTCACTAATGTTAAAAAAAAGTGGAGTGCTGGCGGCGTAGGACAATTTCTGGGCAACAACGCGCCATACTATAATCACAAAAACTTTGCGGACGAAAAATGAAGTAACAAAGGCCTCCTTGAGACTCAAAAGCTAAATGAAGAGCTATTCCTAGTTCGTTTCCAGTCTGAAGCTAGTAAGCAAGAAATCCTCGATCTCTCTCTTATACAGTTTGGTAATGGAGTCCGCTTTCTTTGGTTTTGGAACCCAGAGATGAAATTGAGGCTTAAACTAAACGTTCCGTCTGGGTACGCTTCCCTTTCTTGATACTTCAATATTTCAACCCAACGACCCTTGCCAGGCCGGGTACTTAGGTTGGGAAAACAATATTTATGGATAGGGATACCACTGCTCAAGGTAGAGTGACACATGCAAGAATTTGCATTGAAATAAAGGCAGGTGATGATTTGCTAAAAAAAAGCTAAAGATAATGCATGAATATACCAAGGATGTTTGGCACGTGGTGTATGAATGGATGTCTACTCAATGTGCAAAATGTAAGACTTTTGGACACAATTATGATAACCCAGTAGAAATAAAGAAGACCATCAAATTCTTAACTAACATTAGGGTAAACAACTGGAGAGGACAGGAAAGGAAGCAAGGGCAAAATTCAAAAACCTTTCAAAACAAGAAAGAGGACAAAGATAAATGTCTGATCTTTAATGAACCAACACTATCAGAAGAGGTAGCTGATAACCTTGGAGAAGGAAAGGATGATGATCAAAACATAGGTTCCGCACCGGGACCCTAACATGAGTGATCTCTCTTAGTGGTATGTAGATAAACTGGACAAGCACACTGCTGGACAAAGTAGTCAAGTTTTTTCTCCTTTGAAGTATAAAAACAGTGCTAACAAATTTAGTTTCTTGCTAGTCTTGATGATACAATTGACATCGTGCAGAATGATTATAAGGATGAAGATGATCCAAGTGAGGACCCTACTCCCTACAAGCTGAATAGTGAAGAATCTCCTTCTAAGGGAGACTCTAAGTATGAAAAAGGTGATGATTTTGGATTGTCATATGCCTAGTAGTAATTACAAAAAAAAAGATATGCCTAGTAGTAGATATAGGAGAAGGAAGGGATACAGAGAAAGAGGAAGGCACCGGTCTCTTAACGTCAGCTCAAGGAAAATATCTCCAAGAAAGCTATTCAAATCATGTTAAGAGGAAACCTTCCACAACTAGGACTTGTATGCCTGAGGAGTCATTGTACACTGGGGCTAATGTGGAACTGTCAAATCTAATTGATGAGGATAGTGAATCAACTTTTAACTTGAATCCTGACGGACAGTTGAAGGTAGATAATGGTTCCAACCTAGTCAAACAATATAGTAAGAATAAAAGTAGGAGGAGACTCAGAGGGACAAAATCCAATAGATGATAAATATTTCCTATTGGACAGGTTGGACCAATCATGAAGTGCCAAGTAAGCAAAGCCAAGTCATCCATCCAATCATGTTGTGCCAGGTGAGCAAGATGGTGTCATATCTACACAAGGCATTCTTCCAAGGACTCAAAAGATAATTGTCAAGGTGAAGAGATGCCCTAATGGGGCGCCACTCTTGAATTAAAAAGAAGAGAAGAGAGCAAACCAAGACAAGACAATTCTCATATTCTCTCAAGTGCAAAAAGTGTCTTCTACTTTCTTTTTCTACACTTATTTCTTCTTCTCTCTAAAAGCCTATTGTTGTAACCCAATAGGGAATCCTTTCGTACCTATGATTTATTGAGAAATTATGTGACAAGATATGATTGCAATTATGATTTATTGAGTCGATGATCATTATTATAGATTATATTACGAAAAGTATTAAAGCAAAAAGAAGTGAAAAAATACATACTTGAAAAGGCAACAAATTTTGAAAAATTTAGTTACCGATTCTTCAGAGTTTGGATGACTACTCATAGTACTCTCCTAAACAGTATGGCTAGGAATTGAGTTGGTTGGGATCCTACCCTCTTTGAGGGTCAGGTACGCATTCTGAAGAATGATGCATTACTTGTAAAATTTCAACTAACTCTCCCACCTAGGGTAAGTTCATCCTTACACTGGTGTATGGATACAATAAAGTAGAAGAAGAAATCTGTGACTAGTAAGATACCAAAATAGTCTCTATAAGAATCAACCTTGGATCATTATAGGAAATTTCATTATATCCTAGATAGTAGGGGTAAGACATGAAAGAAGAGGATTGATAGGAATGCTATGAAAGAGTTTACTGACTAGATTAAATGTATGGATATCTACATATCCTTTCAAGGGCTTTGAGTTTACTTGGTCCAATAAAAGAAATGAGGATAAGAGAGTTAACACTGATCATATGTATTGCAATGAGGAATATATTAGCTAATACCCAAACTACTAACTAGGCTATGAAGTCCTTACATTCTTTGATCATTCTTCAGGAGTCCTCTCTGTTAAGTTGGGAAAAAATCTTATGCCCAAGCTTTTCAAGTTTATGAAGGGCTGAATGAAAGCATCCAAACTTCAAGGAAATTATAGAGAGTAACGAGACAGAACCTGAACTAGAAAACCCCAGGGTTGATTAGCGGGAAAAACTTAAGAGGCTGAAGGATCCATTCAAGAAGCTAAATAGAAAATCCTAAGGAGTATTAATGAGAAAGTCTTAAGTGCTAGACAAGCTCTAAAAGAGGCTCAAAAGCAAATAATGGAAGATAGTGACATGGAAAAGATGCCTTAGAAATCTTTATCAGACTTTTTGATTTTGAGAACACTTTCTTCTATAAAAAAAAGGAGGATTAAATGGATGAAAGAAAGGTATACGAATACAAGTTTCTTCCACAAACTAGTTAAGTCTCATATTGTAAGAAACAATATACTGAGGCTGCAGGATAACAATAGAATTATGATTGATGATTATGAAAAGTGAAGCAGATGGCATCAGATTTTTTTGAGAACCCTTTTTTCTAGAACCTCAACGCAACTCTCTCCCTCCCAAACTTGGACTGAGAGGTCCTTAACTGTGGCACAGTCCTCCTCCTCCTTAGAGGCCTAAGTAACATAAGGAAATCAAAGATGCCTTGCTTTCTATGAAAAATGACAGTGCACCTACCCCTAATTGGTGCACTGCTGAATTCTTCAAGCCCAACTGGGACTTAGTGGGTCAAAAATTCATGGAAGCCATCGGTTATTTCTTCTAAAACTTTATATATTATCCTACGAACTCCACTGCTATCTCCCTACTTCCAAAGGTGGATGTCCTAATTAAAATAAAGGACTTTAGACCTATCTTTTGCTGCGATGTTTCCTATAAAGTAATATTAAAAATCATGGCCACCAGAATGAAGGTGCTTCTACCCCTTCTCATCCATGAAAATCATCCCGCTTCAGACCTGTGAAGAGGCACCAAAAGATGAGAGGGCCTAGTAGCTGTGTTATCAACTACGGAAACAATACACATTCTCAGAAGATTAACGGAGAAGTATAGGAAGAAGAAGCGCGATTTACATATGGTTTTCATCGATATTGAAAAAACGTATGATAGTGTGCCACGTAACTTGATCTGGGATAGTCTGGATGCAAGAGGGATCTCTATGAAGTATACAGACATAATTAGAGATATGTATGCTGAGACGAAAACAACCGTTCGTACGACTATGGGGAATACAGACTTCTTTCCGGTGGAGGTAGGCCTTCATCAAGGGTCTGCGTTGAGCCCATTTTTTTTACAGTTGTCCTTGACGAGTTGTCAAAGCCGATACAGGAGGCAGTTCCGTGGTGTATGCTTTTTGCTGACGATATTGTATTGGTCACAGAGAGTAGACATACATTGAGTACGAGACTAGAGTAGTGGAGAGGTGTTTTAGAGAGAAAAGACTTAAGGATTAGCCGTTCTAAGACCGAGTATCTGCACTGCGACTTCAGCGGCGTAAAGAATGAGATGGTTTGGACATGTCAAGCGGATACAGACAACGACGTCGGTCAGAGCAATTGAAAGCCTCATTGTAAAGGGGAATATGAGTAAAGGCAGACCCAAACTGACTTGGGATGAGCAGATTAGGCACGACCTACTAGATTTGCACCACTCTGACAACATGGTCCAGGATGGGAGTTCATGGAGACATAAGATTAAGGTTAACGAGGTATATGTCATATATAGGGGCACCTTAGAGCATATTTAGTGACATAGATAGGCGTAGACAATATCTACACTTTAGGTTGGCTTTACACTTGTTTGTTTATGTTTTAACGTTGTTTTGCATTACATGTACATATACACGTTATGTGTATTTTAATATCGAAAGCCTCTTGGTAGTTCATGAATTCCCCCACTAACACACTAGCACATCATATCTCTATTATTATGTTATTCATGCAGGTACATATAGAGCCAGGGGTCTCACTGGAAGCAGACTCTCTATCCCTTGTGACATAGTTATTGCTTGAGTACCACTTACCCTCCCCAGACCCTAGCGATAGCTTTTGCTGTCGTGATATACTGGGTACGGATGATGATGATGCTGAACTACAACTACTTGTTGGAAATTCTAATGCTAATGAACTTTTCCTGAAAGGTTTAAGAATTGGGCTCACCTTGCATCTCAACAGCCTCTTACTCTGTAAAACCCAATTGTTCCTTGACTGTGCATTTCAAAGCCTCAAGGGGGCTCAGACAGGGAGATTCTCATTCACCCTACCTGTTCATCATTGTTATGGAGGATTTTACTCAGCTTCTCAAAACAAGGATTGATGAATCCCATTTCAAATATCACCCCAAATGTGCTCAGATGAAGTTTAATTCCCTAGCTTTGCTAATAACAGTACTCTTTGAAGATCATTAAGGAAGCTTTGAGTGATTTGGGAGAATATTTGGTTGAAGGCCAAAGCTTTAGGACTACCACTTCAAAGGAAAAAACCATTCCAAAAACCTTTGGGTGCCTCTTGGCTCTCTGCCAATCAAATATCTTGCAGTTCTCCTCATGAGTGAAAAGCTTTCTTACTCAGATTGTGCTCTATTTCTAGATAAGCTAACAAGTAGGATTAATAGTTCGCCTTCTTCTAAACTTTTCTATGGCTGTAAACTTCATCTGATAAACTCTGTTCTGATAGCTATTTGTAGATACTGGACATGTTCCTTCTTCGTTCTAAGAAAGGTCATAAAGAAAAATTGAAAGACTAATTCATACTTTCCTCTGGGGAGGTTCCAGAAAGGCAAGGATAGAATAGAACTCAGTTCGTATGCCAAAAATCAGGGGGTTTCGGAATGCGTGACATGGTGCATGTAAATAATGGATACTTGATGAAAATCATTTGGAATATTTGTGAGGGAAAAGAAAGCCTGTGAGTCAAGTTGGTACTCTCTGTAATCCTGAATGAAAAATATCTTTGGGAGATTAAAACAAAGCAACATGATTCTTGGATGTAGAAGGTACTTTTGTGTGTAAGAGACCAATTCACACGCTTCATCAAGAGAATCATTGGTAATGGAAATACAACTTCTTTCTTATTTGACCATTGACATCTTTGGGGTGTGTTGGAGTAGAATTTTCCAGATGTGAAAAGGAAACTTAACATAAGATTGAAAGCCAAAGTATAAGAAGTTATCCAGGGGGCAGTTGAGGCTGCCTTAGTGTAGATGTTGGGATGCTCAAGTTGTTAACTTCTAAAATGCTTGGAGAAGTATACAATTGTATCATGGCGAGAATTAGGAATGCTGGTATTCCCACCTGTGTGCTGGGCGAAAATAGTCTCGAGTAGTTACCATCTTCCTAGATTTGCAATCGTTCTTTAGATTGCATATTGGGAGAGAATGACTACTCCAAACAAACTTTTACATTGGAGAATCATTGAAACTAACACTTGTTTGTTTTGTGGCCTCTGAAGATCATGATCATCTTTTCTTCCAATGTGCATACTATCATTTTGTGTGTAAGACTGTTTTGAAGCAGCTAAACTGTAAAGATTTTATTTTCAATTAGGACAATTTGCCGAACTGCCTCCTAATCAACCGCTGGTCCTCAAAATCTCTAAAGGACATGGTCGTCTTATCTTTGGCAGTCACGGTCTATTCAATCTAGAGAAACAGAAATCAAAGATTTCACCTCATGATTCAAAAAGATGGACAACGTATTTCGAAGGAAGCCCTATGAAATATTAGATTTTTTTTTTCTTCGTCTTGGAGTGGCATTGAAATGAAAGGAAATTGGAAGCTAGCTATCATCTTGGGCCTTCCTAGGAGGATTTTTAGTATTTAATCCATGATGCTACTTACTGTTTCGCTTGTTGTTATTTCCTTCTTCTTTCAAGTTGGCTTTTACATCTGGGATGGGTGCTTACTCGTCACTTTGGTCTCTACAGGATTACATTGTTGGGTTCACATAGTTTTACCCCACAACTTTCATCACTTCATCAGCAAACCCTTCTGTTGTTTTTGGAACCTCTCAGTCCTACTCATCAATCTCTAGCTTTAGTTTTACTAACAGATTTTCGGACCTGTGGAGTTTTATATTTTGCTTTTGTTTTGGAAGGTTGAAAGTTTCAATGCTTGGGGATTTGGAGTGGTTACTTCATGCCATTTGTATTTTGAATAAGTTACACTTGCTGTTGCCATCCACCTACAACCATCTTTTAAAATTTGCCTGATTGGGCTTTTATATGAAATTTTAATTTAAAAAAGTGAATATTTTTGGCTCATTGTTGCTTATTAAAATTCTCAATAAGGGAATGAGTATGCGTGCTCTGGTTTGCTTTCTTTTTCTTCTTCTGACAATTGGACAATGTAGTATACTTGTGGTGACGGAGTGAAACACAGGACGTGTTGTTCTCTTTGTCTGCGGTCTAGTTCGTCTAAGTTATACCTCTTATGATGAAGATGCCTTTTAATTTTTAGTGATGAGGTTAATGTTCCTGCCATGTTTGAGGAATCGGATAAAATGTTGACTTTGGCTGTGTTAGATATTTCTCTTTGTATTTTTTGTAGACTGTTCCTTTTATATCAATGTATTATTCTGATCCATAACTTTGCAGTTTATGTATTTAATGTTTTTTTTTTTGTAGACTGTTCCTTTTATAACAATGTATTATTCTGATCCATAAATTTGCACTTATACTGCCCTATGTTGCACGGACACAGTTGTGGATGCCATATACCGATTATTTCAGAAGCTAGAATTGGAGATGTGATATGGATGCATGAAGGAACAGGAAAATGTAATTGAATTTTTATCTCCATTATGCGTGTGTCACATCCAATGGCTTTTACAGAGTCCCTAGCACTTACAATTAGTCAAGTCTTTGATGATTGTATAGCCAGAATAGGTCAGTGTGCATATATGTGTATCTGTTGTAGAGGGAGTTTGATATAACAATATTTCGATAGTTTCTCTAAGCTCAAGCTGTAGCTGTTTAAAGTTTTCCCCTGGAAACTTGTGTCAAAACAAAAGCAAAATATTGCTTATTGTGGTTAAAATAGGGGTAGGCAAAGGTTGGATGTGATGCTCTGTCAATCTTAGCTTGTTATTGGAAGTAATTGCATCTAATTACAAAAAAAAAGAAGTAATTGCATCTGTGAAGTAGGGTTCACCTGATTGTAGGATTCTGTTGATTCTCTATTAGAATTTAGTGTTGCATGGCTGGAATCTGGTAGACGCAATTCTGTTTGAATGGATGTGACATGCTCCGATTAACTTATGTTTGTGATAGTTTCTCTATATTGTGATTGGCACGTCATCGGTTGAAGAGAACTGTTTAGCCATTTTTAGAGGGTACTGCAGTTAGAAGGATATTGTATTCAATGAGGTCTGGGTACCATTATTTATTTTTGTCAGAGCTGCCAATTCCGAATTGCTTGAATTCAAAACTGCAGATTTGGCTTTTGACTTACACATCGGGTCAGCATTGCCTTCTTGGCGTAGCAATAGAGAACTATTTACCCTCATCTACCAAAGAGAGGTACCAAGCGTTAACCCTCGCCATTGCCGGGTGGTAATAGTTGGTAAGATTGCTTTGAGACTTAAATCCTAAAAGTGATAATACTACTAAGCCCAACTACTCTCTGATGGTGTACCCATGTTCTTTGCATGCGGCATTTTCAGGGTCATTCTGATGGTTATTAGTCAAATGGTGCTTTATGAAGATTTTTGGCTTCTCATTTAGGGTTATTTTAGTTCAGTATTTTATTAATATAGTTTGCAGCTCTTATCCCAATGAGTCATTCATCTTTTCCACTTGTTTAAAGTCGGGTTCATGTAAAGTAGCATTTACTCCATTTGTCTATGAAGTGTTTCCATTGGCAGGTGCGATATTGAATTAACTCGTTTTTGTGCTTTATGGCTGCAGTATTTAGACGTTACCAGTTTACTGATTTTTCCTTGGCGATTATTTGCTATCGCAATCATGATTGTTCTATATTTAATTTTTTAAAAGCTAGGTTGGTTTGCAATAGGAACTAGTGTTGTCCCTTTTATTTGTTCAATCAAGTTGTGACTCATGCATGTGGTTATGCATCCCTGCTATGTTTGTTTTGATGTGTATTCTGCTTCACTTTTTCTCAGTACAATAACGAGTGTTAGATCATCGCTCCTGTGTATTATCATATATGGTTATTACTGGTTTTCAAGGCTGCAGATATGTATGGACATGCATTACATGAAAGCTGTCTTTGATGATTTGTATATTTGAAATATTTGAGTGGTTGATCTGATGGCGTGTGTTGCATTTCTGGATGCTCTATGGTGTACGAGGGCGTAGTGTATGAAATTATACCTGTGCGTTTATTTTTCTTGTGTATTTTATTGGCATTTTGTGACGACCGACTTACTCTCATTTACCTCTTTTTTCTTTTTGTAATTTTAACTTCCATTGTTGTGATTTTAATGATCATATATGGTCTACCACGTTTGTTCCCATGGTAAATTTGTTTAAATTGTCATTTTGTTGTTTTTTTTTTTGAGTTTGAGTTTTTTCTCTGGACTTACCAGACTTTAGCATGAGTACCAAATAATTTACCACAGTAAATTATTTCAAAATGCTCACTGACTTGTTTTTCTTTTGATCCTTCCTGAACTCTTCATAATTTGATGCATCAGAATGTGAGGCCATCCCCTCTTTCTGGTGGGCATGGTCAGCAGGGTTACCGTCCTCGTGGTCCTGTTGCTCCGCAATGGGGACAGCGTAATCCACATCCTTCACAGTTCACGGGGTATGATTATCCCCAAAGAGGGCCATATCAATCTCAGAGTCAACAGTATCCTCCGCCTTATGGTGGTTATCCTCCACAACAAACAACCAGAGGTAGCTATGGCCCTGGTTGGGAGCAAAGGCCTCCATCAGCTATGCAGGGCCCTCCACCTCAGGTTTGTTGTTGCGATTTTTGCTTTCTAGGGAATACCTTTTACAACGTGGAATTTTTTGACCACTGAACGTTGTTCTAATTATTTTCCCTTACGGTTCTTTCTTTGGGTGCTCGTTCCCTAGCAGAATTACAACTATGGGCAGCCTCACGGTCCAGATTATGGGCACCCAGGCCCTTACTCTCAGACGGCTGCACAAAGCTATGGTCAAGGAGGGCACAATGGAATGAGGTATGATAATACTGCGCCTTCTCAGCATCTTTATGGAGGGCCTGGGGTTTCTCAACAGGCAGGTTACCATCATGGCGGTGGCCCTCCAACAGGTTATGGTCCACAAGAGCATTATGGTAGGGCTGCGCCATACGGTATGCAACCTCAACAGCCTCAAGGACAAATATATGGGCAGCCTAGGCCTAGCCAACCAGGAGAAAACCCATATCAAATTCCTGTCTCTTCTACTCAAGCATACGGTTCAAATGTGCCTCCTCAGCAGTCGTACCCTTATGCATCAACCGGGGCTATGCAGCAAAGTTATCCCATGTATGGCTCTGGACCCACACCCGATGGTTATGCTCAACCAGGTCCTGCAGCAACTGGTGGTCCTGTTTATCCTCAGCAAGGTGGCCAGCCAGTGTCAGGGTACGGTCAGCCTGGAGCACAGCAGGCTTCTGGTTACGCAGCTGGAGGACCTACAGCAGGTTATGGTTCATATCCTTCCCAACAAGGCTATGGGGAGCAACCTGCTGTAAACAACGCTGCTTATGGTTATCAGGCCACTGCTGATGCAGCGGCTTATGCTAGTAGTGCCCAGGGTTCAACAGCTTATGCGGCACCAACTGCTGCACCGGCAGGTTATGCTCAGGTAGCTCCAGTACAACCAGGTTATGATCAGTCTGTTGCCCAACCAGGTGGATATGGAACTGCTGCTCCCCCAACTGGTTACGGGAAGAGCTTGTCGCCCCAGCCTGGGTATGCTCAATATGATTCAAGTCAGATGTATGCTGCACCTAGATGAAAAGCGAGCCAGTATCAAAGTTTTAACCGGCTAGAAGTTGTATTCCTTAGACTTAAGGAGGCTTGATAGGTTCGTTTTGTTTTGTTTTGTTTTTCCTCTCCAGTATTGAGCATTGTGATAAATTTATTGAAGACCTTGAACTGTATACCATGGGCTTATCGTAAATGTCACACTCTCAGTTCTATTGTTGATTCCTTAGTTTTTGTTCACTGGCAGCAGCTACTTTTAGTTTTTGTTTTTATAGGTGGCTTGTGGGGATGCTTGTCAGTTTAACTTGAGAATGTGGTTGTTTTCTCTTTTAAATTGCTTTCGGCATATGTTCCGGTTATCTTTTCAGTGAGGTACTTGACTTTGACATGTGGAACAGTGTTAAAGTTTCAATTGCATCTTGAAGAGTCTCGAAGCTGCTGGTTTGAATGGAGATTGAACGGTTGATGAAGTGATAAAGTTGTACGTCTGACGAAATAAGCTATTTCCTTTTTTATTGTTCTGGTTGAGTTGAGGGAATTCTGTGCGAAAAGATACATTCTAACCATAAGATGCCAGGAGGCATGCAGATGTAGCTTTTGCACCAGTCTAATGAACGTGAGGAGCAAGGATATTGAAAAAGTTGCCTTTGTTTACATGGGCTTCTTATAGGCCATAAAAAGTTATGTGGGCAATTAACCTGCAAGTATGCAAGTACAAAAGCGACTATTACATCTGACACGAGTGTGAAATAAGTCCATGAAACAATGTATTACATGGTCCTACTTGCCCTGTTGCCCACCAATCGTGTTCCCTTTGTTTAGAGTACCAGAATCTCTATATAGGAACACTTCTTCTTTCCTTTTTTTCCCCTATTGATTTTATGATCATTTTTGTCGATTGATGTATAGAAACACTTTTCTACTTAAAAGTGTGTGTTTGTTTATTCTCAACTGCACTTAGCAAAGTGCGGCACACATCTCTTTGCAACTCTACTGTAGTTAGCATGGTTCACTACATATGTGGTACGCTCTTTGGTGCTTCCCATCATATGTCGTATTCATCCTTATCTGAAGAGTTTTCATTCTTCTTTTGAAACATGCCTTCATTGTACGTAGCGATAGTACGTCTATCTTTCTTTCCTGGTTTTGTACATTTTTTTTAAATATTAAGTGTAAGGTTTACAGGCAATTAAATTGATTCTGTGCAAAGCAATAAAGCAACTCTTTATAAATTCCTGATAACCTGTATGATCGTGACTGTTTTTGGAAGCCTTTATAATACACTTTTGGTTTCGTTCCAAAAGTGGAACATGAGACTCAACGCTTTATAAATTCCTGGATAATCTATAAGATCGTGACTGTTTTTGGAAGCCTTTATAATTAACTTTTGGTTTCGAGTCTTTTATCACTATTAACCATCTCTCTTATGGAATCAAATGGTTAATCCACTGTGCTTAGTTATTCTATGGATAAACCAAAAATAGCAATTCGTCCAGGACTTAAATGCCACGTTTGAAGATATTGACAGGAGATGCTATCACCCCGTTTTGCTCTTCACCATCCTACCACAACGTAAGCTTTAGTTTATACGCATAGATCGTCTTTTTTTTACACTCTTTTCAAAAGATATTTCGCTTCAAAACTCTTTGTTTTGACATTTCTGCTTCATTCTTTTCTTCTCTTGGCCCCTATCATAACTGCAAGTCTGAAAGATTAAGTTGACCAACCGCTTGGTAAGGACATCAAAACATCTTTAGAGGAAGGGAGAGGGCAAATAGGTTGCCATGCTTTTTTCCTTGGTTAAGCTTCATTTATCTCTTGTCTTGGGTGCTTAGTAATGTGCTCCACAATTATAGCTTATGGATAGGGGCATTCATTTACTTATGTGGCATATCGATAGAGTACTGTTATTTACCATATGTTCATAGAGCATAACATTTTAACATCATTTGAAATCTTTGAACTTCTTTTTTGTAATTAAATCTTTGAACTTCTTATTAAAACGTTTTAGGTATTCTGCTTGGAAACAACGAATTTTTCTTCAAAACATGGCAAATAATTAGATGCGTAGACACCTTATTTAACCCAAGATTAATTAAAAGTATAGTTTTAAAAGCTTAAAAATAACAGATTAAACATTTGGCCTAAGCTCATACCTATAGGAGCTCAGGGACGTTGTTATGGGGTAACTGGCATCTCTTATCTCAGATGGGATCGCCTGACCCCCCAGTGGGGGCGGTAAGAAATGACCGCCCGCCACGTGGCACACAGGGGGGTGGTAAGGCTGGATGGAGGTCACCCCCACCTAGCCTCACCACCCCTGTGTGCCATGTGGCGGGCGGTCGCGAAGGGGGTCACCGGAGAGGCGGTCAGGAGATCCTGTTCCCTCTTATCTGCGTATATCTCTGAAGTTGCTAGGATCACGCATTGACTTCATACAGATACAGCTTAGTTTGAATCTTCGACACAAAGAAATCGGTTGAACAGTTGAACAAAATGATCTAAAGATTATGAAGACAACAGAATATTGCATTACCACCTAGTGGAGAATACCCCAGATAAAGAGGGCTGTCAGTCATTGGTCCTTCCAATCAGCTGCTGAGCTATTATGTGTTTCTTACCACTTGGAACAACAACAAATACTCAGGACAGAGAACGATGGCGCAAGGCAGCATTTTTCAACTCTCAGCACTTGAAGAATGTAGTGTAACTGACACATGCACCGAAAGGGTCTGATTCTAATTTTCAGACCGTTTTTCATTCATCAAAGAACCCTTCCCCTTGTTGCTTTTTTCCGTATTGCTGACTAACTTATGATGCCCGGCGCAGTCCTGGTATCTGCACAAACATTAAACCAAGTGGTTTCTTGGGTCAAATGATCAAAGAATGAGAAAATGTCACACAAGATAAAGCAATTTGCCATAAACAAGAAAAAAGATAATAACAAGGGAGGATTCAAAAAGGGACAATTATTTGCTTGAAAACGCTGGCATAGATCCAAGTTGCTATGTAGCAATACTTCACAACGAAATACTATTCAGACCAAGCCTTTGGATAGGAGTCCAGTGTCAGAAAGCTAAGCCAGTATGGAGCAATACATCGACTCCTCTTTGTTTCCCTGAATTTCATTTTTTTTTGTTTTTTTTTGGTGTGGGGGGGGGGGGGGGGGTGGTCCCTGCCATGGCAGCTACCTTAAGCTGAAAAAGGAAAGTAGACAAGATTCATATTGACCTTCCTGTAAGATTAATTATACTGACTCCAAAGGTTCTTGCACCAGACTTGACCCTCAATCCAGCGATTCAACTGAACCATCAAATTTCACTCACTTTTAACCAGGTATCTTCCTATCCCCTCCTTTCTATTATTATTCTCTTTATCTAGTTTTACTTTCTCTCCTCTTCCTTCTTCAGTTGTAAAAATTATTTCATCCCATCAGAAAGCTCCAAGCAAGATAAAAACATTGCTCTTATCCCCTCCGTTCTATTACTATTCTCTTTATCTAGTTTTGCTTTCTCTCCCTTCCGTCCTCAGTTGTAAGAAAATATTTCATCCCATCAGAAAGCTCCAAGCAAGATGAAAACATTGTTTTATCCTTTTCACGGATCCTCAGGATTATCTTCCCTCCCTGTTACTTTTCCACTCACTCAGAACAAAATATTCTCCTCGAGGATGATTGAAGCCGACAAGACTTGAATAGCATAAGCAAAATCATGAACAAAAAATAAAAATAAAAAACATAGAGGTGGTTTTGGGATGGAACAGGGTCCTCGGCATTATTTGAGGTTAGTAATTAATGATGTTTCATGCTTTTATGTATTCCATCTTGGTTAAATTGGGTTGATCTCTTCTTTTGGGTTCTAGAATGTTAATAATACTGATAAATGTGGCAAAAGATACAGAGCCTCGTTCAAAGGAGGCCAAGGTTACAACTACAATTGCATTATGGCCATTAATCAAGTCGAGCAGATGGATGCTTTCGACACAAGTTGTTGCAGATAGGTACCAATACATTGTTGGAAGGTGGAGGAAAGCTAGTTTGATTTGAGATCAATCACTCAGATCGAAGACCATGGAAAATAATTTAATCTACTTGTTACGTGAGCTTAGGTCATGTATTCATTGCCTCCTATGAGGACAAAGGTCCTGTAATCAAAGTTGAAGTCTTTCACCAGATAGCCAAGCTTACACGATAGGACAAGCCTAATTGTGTTACTTGTTAAACGAAAGTATTTGACATACAAGGTTCATAGGCAATTTCCTGTAGCAATCTGACTTCGGAGAGTGACTTTAACGAAGGGGACCAGTCAGAAACAGAAGTTTCTTAAAAGGTTCAGCCTACATTCATGCACCTCACAAATGAAAAAAGCAATTGGAAGAGGAAAAAAAAAAAGAGAAGGGGAAGAAAAAAAGTGAAGGCTAGAAAAGGTGTTTAATCCTCATTTGTCTCAAAAGATCTGGACCAGAGAACAGTCGTAAAATCCTAAACTAGACTCTCTATCATATGCGGAAAAACAGTAGATATAACTCGGAAAGGATTAAAAGAGGAAGAAGTAAGAAAATACACCTCAACGCCACATGGACCAATCCGGTTACGAGAGATGAAATTTAGTATTAAATTGGAAAATTCATCAGGAGAATCTTCCTGCAAAATTGGAGCAGCTAAAATCATTTAGAAGTTGAATCATCATCTAAGAGACAAGATAGCTGAAAGTAATTTACATACTTGAATTGCATGGCCGGAGTTTCTCACGACCACCATTTGAAACTTTCCTTGCATTTGCCCTATCGTTAGAGTTCTTCCAAACAAAAAAAAACAAAAACAAAAGAAATACATATATGTCAGCATCAAGTTGAACCAGATAAACAACAAAGAAAATGTTATATCTTTCACATGCTTTCTAAGCACATTTCCCAGTAATTACCTGTCCAGTCTATCAGTTCCAGCCAAAAGCAAGAGCTTTGGTACCGGACATGATAAAAATTTCTCAGAAAGCCTTTCATACCTGAAAACCAACAAATAAATGCTGTAAAACATTCTGCATAGCCTTCAAGATGAAAATCAAATTACAATGTAAACTGGGACCAGATAAAAATGTTTAAATTTCAAGCTAAAGGCATTAGACTGCAAGCTGAATGAAACACAAAATCACACAGATAGCTATGAAGTTCGTGAACCTGCAGAACTTCATAATCACCCACAAAATTAAGCCTTAAAAACCCAACTAATATGAAGATAAGCGTTTACAGAAACCGAAGAAGGGAAGAAAAAACATACAATAGAAACAAAAGTCGAGCTCTAACAAGCATATGCAGCTCATGGTAAATGGTGCATAGCAAGCAATTTATACGATTGTCAAGGACCCAATAAAATTACAGGACGAACATGTAGAAAGGACAAATTTATTCTGTTGAAGAACATTGAACCCAATAAAATGATTTAGAATCAAAGTAAGTAAGTATACCAGCCTCTCCAATATTTCTCGGTTTCCTCCAGCCTTGCCCTATGAGTATAGCTGGCATGAAAACCATTCATAGTCAGCCACAAAAAGGCAAAAGAAGATCAGTACCAATCTGATCTAGTAGAAGAAAGAATATCTGTGAAATACAAGCAGAAACGCTCTCTGCAGTGCATAAGTACATGTACCAAACCTACCATCTTTTTGATTCATCGTACATCAGGGTGCTGGGTATAGAGACACGTGCAGACTCAATGTTTCTCAAAGATCCACCTTTGACACTCCATTCAATCTGTGATAGCAAATGTCAACATATTCTTTTCAATTATAATACTTTAATACAGGAGAAAGTAAAATGATTACATAAGGAATTTCAAAAGATCATTTACTGCTTTCTCAATGGTAGAAAAGTTTTGAATTCTGTTGGACAATATTTTCTGCATATGGATCAGCGAAGCTATTGCTGTACCCTAAATCAGAAAAAAAATATGATTAATACAAAATACTGAAGCCTATCTCCCACTAGGTGGGGCCGAGAAAAGATTGTGATTAATGTCAAAACCAAAAGTTCCTCATATGCAATTAACAATTTCAGGAAGAACCTCAACAACATCAACGACCACCAGGCCACACAAGCTAGGAAGAACTTTCTTTGCAGCAACATGAATTGCGACTGATCCTCCCATGCTGTACATCATACATAAATATAATTAAAAGCAAAACCACGTGCAGATCGGAGAAGAATTGTGCATCCCAAATTTTCCTTAGGGTGATTTCAGATGCATTAGTGCTTTCCAAAATTTGCAGATGAAACAAACAGCATTACCACATGATATATTTCTTTTACAAGTTTCTACAGTACAAATGTTACTAATCTGAAGAAAAATTGGCTTCACCACAATCAAACAGAGTTCTTTCCATATGTTACCATTCTTTTAATTTCAGTTATCTTTTTATGTCTTATAGACTTGCCATCAAAAAGGGAAAAAAATAAGAATAAGAATAAAAAGAAGAAGAAGAATAAGCACATGTTGACTAGAAAACAACAGAAATCAGAATTAAAAAGGCTATCTTATCGAATGAGACATAACCTGTGGCCAACGAGAACAATTGCAGGAGGGGAATCTCCATACATTGCCTTTATAACTGCCAATACATCACTGCACATAGTCTATTAAAGGAGTAAATTTTCCAGGGGAAAATGCCAGCATACCACGTTATTCCATCTGTAAATGCCTCAGAAACTAAATGGCGTGCATTTTCTACCTCAATGGAAAGATCAAGCTCATTTTCTGTGGACGACTTCCCATGTCCCCGTAAGTCCAAAGCCACTATCCTAGCTTTCTGCTTCACTTTACTCGCAGACAATGCAAATGAAAGTCTGAAAAAATGGAACGAAAAAGGAAAAAGAAAAGGAAAACAGGATTATAAATGATATACAGCAGAATTCCATGAATTTCATAACAGAGAATAAGAACTTTTTCGCAACCATGTAAAGGTCCAAAAAGTTTGTGTGAACTACCAAATAGAACAGTGTAGGCAAATGCAACTAATTCTGCTTCACTATTCATTTCCAAGAAAAGACCTGATGGAAATTGAGAGACGACCAAAAACACACATAAAAGGAAAAGGAACAAAAAAAGAAGCACATGGATGAAGTTCATTAAGCCAACAAACTACAGGATGTGCAATGACAGTCTTGACTTAAAACATGGTTTTTGCCTGGATAAAGTAATCAAAAGAATTAGAGATGGTCATTAAAATCCGTGTTTCATAACTGACCCTCCAACGTTTCAGAGCAGAACCTTAAAGAGAAGGCATCAAACCTAAAAGATAACAGAACTCCACAAAAGACATGATCTTCGCGCCCTATTCTTGCACGCCTAGAATTGTGAAAGAGGTCTTAGCCTGGAAAGTCAACTGTTAAGTACTGATTTGATATGAAGGTTACATCTTTAAGTCTCTCATTTACAGGCATAAGCACCAATGCAGCAATATTAGGAGATTAATCAAAACATACACACACAGACAAAGGATCTCTTTTGCTCGACCTTTAGTTTTACCGATTTCATCAATGGATTTGGAATTTCAAAAACATCTTGGGCACATTCAAAAATAGAATAAAGGCCTAAAACAAGGAGATGGATGGAGCAGCCAATTGATAAATAAGCACTTGCTAAGGAGCAACTAAAACTCTTCTATTCAATTAGTTCCTAAAATTATTCAGCCAACATGATTTACAACGTTTTGGACAGTGTCCTGTAACTACCATAAACCAGCAAAACGTAGTCAAACATTAAAAAATCAATTCAGGAGAAAACAGAGCAATCACATATCTTAAAGGAAATATAATTGAAGCATACCCAGTATAACCTCCTCCGTGAAGACAAAAGATGACAGGTCCCTCTGTTCCAGCCACGTAAACATGAAAGACCTGAAATGACAAAACAAAGACACACCAATCTTTATGTAAAAAGAAGACGGAGAAGCAGCCAGAAAAATCAATTCTGATATACATCCTGCTCACATTATCAGAACCAGAAACGGACACGTCATCTTCACGGTCAAAATAACTTGTCCAATCCAGAGGTGCAAATTTTTCTGATGATTTCCTGCAAACATCAAATAAAGAAGGATATCACATATCCAAATCTTTAAGCTAGTCAATTCGTTAATTTGTAACAGAAAGCTAACAATAATTAAGTAAATGTTTCTCATAATAAAGGAAGGCTCTAGTCAATAAAAACCTCTTTATAAGACCATATTATCACTAAAAAAGTAATAAACAGGAGTGATTTTTTTTTTAAAAAAAAAAGAGTAAACAGGAGTGATGAGAGGCAGAATATTCAAATGACTTAAAAAAGCTAATAGGTTTGGTTGATCGGCAGCTAAGGAGTGTAGTGCAAGTGTTAATGAAAAAAAAAGACGAAGTATAAACATTTTCTACCGAAAGAACATAGCCAATCCTAATTACACACCATCCTGGAAACAATTCATAAGTTCGGTAAGAAAATGAGCCATCATCAGTTATTTAAATGGATCAGACTCAAACATAGATAATATATATAATTTGAACAAGCAAGAAAAAAGGACATTTGAGCTCACTGAATTGGTGGACGAGCTGGCACAGAAGAGAACGCCGAAGGCTTATTGTCGGCATTTTTATTGCCTAAATTGCTCTGATTTGGTGGTTCTTCGGCAGCTTCCTCCGGTAGCGATGTCAAATTCGACGAATCCATTTGGTTGCGGAGCCGATAGCTTCCCGATTAAGCAGTGGAGAAGCAGTAATTGTCCACTTGTATTATGACATTCAGTTTTCTACACGACCACGGTTACGTAAACAGGGGATCAGTAACGAGTAGGATGGATGATTTGCTGGTTATAGGAATGGCTGTTTCCATTTCATGAGTTTTAAATGAACTTACTAAAAAAATGTTCCTACACTAAATTATCAATTTTATAATATACTATGGCTTTTTTAAAAGAATGTTATTACCGTTTATTATATCCAAGACATAGGTTGACGGAAACAGTCAAGAGTAATCACTTTGAAAGAGGGAGGTTGGGAGCCCGAATCCCTTCGGAGGCATTTGTGAGGAATTTCATTGCTTGAGAGACATTTGTGGAGAATTCCATTGCTTGAGCTCCATAATGATGTACCCGTGTATATAACCTGACCTTATTTGTGGGGAATTCCATTGATTGGGGGAAATTTGTGGGGGAATTCCATTGCTTGTGCTCCATAATGTTGTACCCGTGTATATAACCTGACCTTTGTCTGAATCTATCAGGTTCATGATTTACATCCCTACACTTCCGATCTGAATCTATCATGTTCTTGATTTACATCCCTACACTTCCTATGAGACCGGAGATGACAAGGACCCTTACTGGTTGATGTACAACCTTTGTTATTACCGTTTATTTTTTAATTTAGTTTAAATTATAATAGTTCTAAAAGTCAACAGTCACAATATTTTTGAATGGAAAGAACATATAATCTTCAATATGATACTTGTTTTAATTCTAGTAATGAGTTTTTAAATATATTATAATTAATTATTACAATTAGAGCCACTATTTCGTAAAAAGATTATCTTTTATATGGTAAAAAGTAGATAAATGATATAAGTTATAATGGAAAGAGTAACATGAAAATTTGGACTATTAATATATTCTTGTTCTTAAAAACTAAAAATAATTTTAAAACAATCCAACATAGAGACTAAAACAATATTTAAATTTTTTGATTTCTTATCATATTCATTCTATTCAACACGTTCTTCAAAGTTTATACATTAATATTAACATTGTCATTATTTTCATACTTTCATCTCTTGTATGCCTTCATAACCATAATGGCGTAATACTTCTTGTTGCACCCTCAAAATCTAATAACAGCAAGATGGTTGAGTGTTGAGGAAGAATGCCCTACAAGAAAACCTAGACATGTGACTGTTCTAATGAAAACGTCTTCAGTTTAAAATGCTATCCAGAAGATATGATGATAAAAAAGGCGTTTCGATGCAGTGAGTTTGAAATGCTATCCAGAAGATATGAAAAAGGCGTTTCGGTGCAGTTAGTTGTTTAGCAGGATATCTGGTTGTTGCATTACTAGGACATGCTTGATTTATCAGCAAATGGAGAAATCAATAGTGACTCAAAATGCTATTTACTTGCAAATAATAAAGAACATATTAAGATTCCATGTCACTTCTTTCATAACTTTATTTTGACAAGTTAGTAAATAATAAATGCAAGAACAGCAAACATGACAGCCAATAATATAGAAGCTTGAAATGATTGTCACCTTTCACTTTTTTGAACGAAATTGCACAGGTACCACTTTCATTGTGATGGATTCTTCATCTCTAACTCTGGACAAAAAAATTTAAATGACGACCCACATAATCGTGGGATATAATTAGACACGGAGATAAAATACATTTTTATTGGATTAAAATGTACCCGAGGTTTAAGCATTTGAGTAGAGTTTAAAGAAAAACCAGATCGGTTCGTCATCTTACCATATTTGTGCATAGGCTGTAGAAAGGTTATTTTTGCATCCAAGGTTAATTTTGTCGGTACGTAAACCAAACCCCTGCGTAGGGTCTGTGTCTTTTTTGATTTGGACCGAGTCAAAACCCACCCTCGTTTCTTTCTCACAAGTCTTTCGACTCTCCGCTGCCTCTTCAGCCCAACATTCTCTTCTCCGGTTGGAAGAATCGAAGCTGATCGAAAATGGCCGCAGTCGCCGCCGAGAACAAGGTTGTTCACTCCGATGTCTTGCTCTTCAACCGCTGGGCTTACGATGAAGTTCAGGTTCTCTTCTTTGCTTTATTTCCTCTTCTTTTGTTCTTACTGTGTATTATTGCTTTTAGCTTGCGCCATTAGTCGTTTATGGATCTGTTTAATGAACTTTTGTACTGTTTTCTTTCTGAGTTTTGAATTTAATATCAGGAAAAATGAGGTTCTTTTGTTTGACAAACAAAATAAACCCGGAGCCTTTTCTCCGTTCTTATTTTCAATATTGATTTTTGGAAATTGACATGCTTCTAATTAATTTTCTTTTTATTACTGGAAGTATATCAAGATGGATTCTGTTTTATGGATTACCGTGTCGAGTTGGGCTTATCTTTTTCTCCGTTTTCTGGGTTTCAGAAAAATCTTGATGATATACTAATGAAATGACTACATTTATTGGTAAATATTAGGGGACATATATCTGTAAGGGTCCATGTCAGTTTGCTGAGCTGGTGTGGCTTTTGTCATAGTCTGTTCATACTTGTAAATCCCTTTACATACTGGACTGATGTTATAAGGTACTTTGTACTTGGTTCTTGACTGAAAACTTTTCTTTTTTGAGTCAAGGACTGTGCTTTTATGTGAAAGGCCTACTGTTTGTTGTTTGCCTGAAGGTAAGTTGTTTATTTTGAATTTCCTGGGTTAGGTAGCTGACCTCTCTGTGGAGGATTACATTACTGCGACAGCCTCCAAGCATCCTGTTTACATGCCCCACACTGCTGGGAGGTACCAAGCTAAGAGGTTCAGGAAGGCTCAGTGTCCCATTGTTGAGAGGTTGACCAATTCACTTATGATGCACGGTCGTAACAATGGGAAAAAGCTTCTGGCTGTTCGCATTGTGAAGCATGCTATGGAAATCATTCATTTGCTCACTGACCAGAACCCCATTCAGGTCATTGTGGATGCTGTTGTCAACAGGTAAGTAGATTAGGTGTTTACTCGGGAAGGTTGCAAATCGATAGTCTCTAATATGAATCGTTGCTTATCATAGATTTTAAATTTTGACTTGAGCCTTGACTCGTTGCTTCTGATCACACAAGAAATTAGAAGTGTTTTGCTCATGCACCCCCAATGTTGAGTGTTACGTATTGTTTTTTAATTTCTCTGTGTTAAAATGTTTTGAATGTTACTCTTTCTTATGATATGTAGTGGGCCAAGAGAAGATGCAACCCGCATTGGTTCTGCTGGTGTTGTTAGGCGTCAGGCTGTTGATATCTCTCCTCTAAGGCGGGTGAACCAGGCTATCTATCTGCTCACAACTGGTGCTCGTGAGAGTGCTTTCAGGAATAGCAAGACTATTGCAGAGTGCCTTGCTGATGAATTGATCAATGCTTCCAAAGGTTCTTCCAACAGGTAAATTTCATGACAACTTTTCCGCACATTTACTGATCTAATCTTGTTGGTTCTTGATAAAAGTGAACCTTGAGAATAACCTTGAGGCCATTAGGTGTTATTTGGGGAGCCTAAGTTTATAAGAGAACAGGGTTTGGAGTAAAGGGGCTGGAATGGAAAGATTGAAACCAGACCTAAAATACTCCTCATAGACTGTCTCATACCCAACGGGGGGGTCATAAGCAGTCTGATGTGGAAGAGGAAGAATAAGGGCAAAAGTGCTCCTGTCAACATTATAATGCTGACATAGTTCAGAGAATTCAGTAGCTTTCAAGGTGCACATTGAGTTTTGCACCAAAGAAGAGGGCACCATGAATTCTGAGGTAAAAGAAGAAGAAATAATGGAAGCCATGAGTAAGATAAAGAAAAGCTTACAAAAGATTGAAGGCTTAAGTTGAAAAAAAAGCTGGAACAAGGTCGGAGAGAAGCTTCGAAGATGAAGAAGAAGAACAGTGCAGCAAAATAAGCAAACGCGCAGAATAAAGGAAGAAGAAAAGAAGGAATTGGGGCAATTGTCCCTATTTATAAGTGAGAAAAAACGAAGGGTCACAACTTTTCGTTTGAAAATTCGAAGAGGCAGTGGTTAAAGCTTCCCCCCCCCCTCGGGAGCTGAAACTGCCGAAAAGATAATGATGAGGTGTTGGAATTAACGCTTACATTTAAAGCGGGAGTTACGACGCAAATGAAAAGATAACTGCTCAGTTAATGAAGATCCGAAACGTCACAGGCTTATTAGAACAAGATTTGTCCGCCTTCGCAATTCAGCTCAGCCACACAAAATCTGGGGGCAAATGATAAACCATAATTAAACCGTCTGTTAGTCAACAACAGTCAACGGTTCAACTCCTGTAGCTTAGCACTCAAGTACTGCAGTTCAGCAGTTCAGCGCCCAAGCATTGCTGTTCAGCCTTGGCTGCACTTCAGCAGGCCGCCATGACACTTATTATATTATCAACGAATATGCCAAGCTTTGCACCTCGGCACCAACTTCAGCTTATGCCTGAGTGCCGCACTTCAGACCACTTCAGCTGGGTCTAACTCTACACTTCGGCAAGGCCTCATCATGTACTTCGGCAAAGCTTGATTTGGCACTTCGGAGAAGGAACCAAGCACGACATTACCTCGTGGGACCATCAGACAGGAGTGCAATTCGAATATAATGATTACAGCTGGCTATTCAGCCTGTACACGCCAAGGTCATTCCAGCAGACCTATTAGTCATATCAGCCAGTCTATTGGTCACATCAGCAGACCTACGACGTCCTAGACTTTCTGCCCCAAGCAAACATCTCATCCGTCCTCAGAGACCAAAGGCGGAAAAATTTAATAAAAGCAGACCAATCGAAATGAAGAAGGAGACCCGGATTTAAAACATTCACATCCTAAAGCAAATTCATACACTTTGCTCTTTAGCTCATACTGTGAGAAACTCTGAACTCACTATCTAAATTATATTCTCAGTGAGAAATGACCCAAACTGACTTGAGCGTCGGAGGGTTTTTCCCAGGGCCAACCCCCTGGGACCTCTGATCTGTGCTTCATTGTGCAGGTTATTTTTGAAGTTACTCCGGCTACAACCTTCAATCCAGTTAACAATTCTTCAAATTAGCTGACGACGTTTAATTTGAGGTCATATTGACCTTTGATGAAGATCCGGCTTCATCAATTGGTTTGGTATTTAGTAATTACTCATCATCATCATAAAACTTTTCAAATCGAAAATGGTTGTTGGCTCAATGGGTAGTGGGTGTGGGGGGTGGGGGTGGGAGACTTCATCCCAACAGGGACACGGTTTTATCTCTCTTTCTTCTATCTCTTTCCTCTCTTATTTCTCTAAACATTTCCTTTGACTAAATGTAACAGAAGTCATTGTTTTATAAGTGTGCCTTTTACCCGGTGGTTTATTACTGGTATTTCTAGGCGAAAAATCCTGTTTATTAGTGATCAAGCATAAGACAGTTTGGAAGTGTCAAATTTTGTTCGAAACAATAATAGCAATTGATCTTCAAACAATAAAACTAGAATTCAGAAAGAAAGTCAAACATACAACCTTCAAGTCTCTATTTCACATTGGAGGAGTGAACATCATTGACCTTTTTTAAGTGTAAAATATATTGTTTTGTCCAAACTTCAACCACAAAATGGACCAGTCGGCTTACGATTGTTCCAACAAATGTTCAAGGCATGGATCCTCTTTTACGAATTCTATTTGGAGATTTAAACGCCCAAATCATCAAACCAAGCATACAAAACCTTGATCTCATGATCTTTCCCAAACTTCTCTTTTAATAACATTTATGATTTCCAATTCTGTTCTTGAACCTAAGACCACATCCACAAAAGTTCTATCTTTTTACTAAATTAAGGCCTCGTCGACTTTTAAATATATACATATTCATGCATACATATATAGTATAGATAAATGCATAGAATTTTAGTACATGTACTTCTGCCTAGTATGTATAAACAACACTTGCGAGAACACAGAAGAATACAACTAATGAATCTTCACATATATGATTTACCATCATGATACCTACTCCCAAAGGTTGCCTCCCAATCAAGGGTACTGTTGGACGGGGACTTGAATAAATGCACTTGGGCATCAACGAACTTCAATACCCCTGCCGGAACAATCAAACACGGGCGACGCACGCGACTTTTCGTCTAAAGAATCTTCTGGGACATGGTTCACAGGCATGATGAAGTATTTTTGTTATAGGCGGTCTGCCAACTGAGGGAATTGCTGGAGTATCCAAGTTACTCCTCTGATGGCCCCCTGAAAGTGCAACCAACGTCAAAGTTGATCAAAGCCATGTTAGTGGCATTAAACATGACATTTTATGTCATCTTTTCTTCTAAGTACATTGGCAGACTAGGAATATATATAACAGCCTGCGTAGGAAAACAACTGAGAAGATGACATGATATAAAGATAAGGATTGAGCAAGTCAATGCTATCAGACCTATAGTAGCGACTAGATTAAGTGTAGGAGCATTCGAAACTCGATTTTCTTCTAAACAGACTTTCATTTCTCTCTCTCTCTCTTTTCTTTCTTTTCTAATTTAGCTATCCACCATTTGATTGTCAGAGATTTTTTTTTTTATGTCAATCAAACAACAACAATAACAACATTACCTCATTGCCTTAGAAACTCCCACTTATGACGGAGTATGTGGATCAGATGTACGTAACCATATGTTAGAAACACAGACGTTAAAACCTATGCTATCAAGTGCGACACCAGATTATATAAACTACTCACCAAAGCCAACTCCCCCGGCTTGAATGCAGGTTCTACACTATCTCTACCATAGCTGCATAAGAAATCAGATATCATCAGCTTGTTAGCAAGTGTAACCTGAACTTCATCGCATGCAGAACATGCCATTCCATATTCATATGTAAAACAATAACTAAACCGACATAGACAGAGTATGCATTATCCGAGCAACGGATAAGATATAATTTGTGCTTAAAACAGAGAATACACCATACACATGTGTGCTCATGAATGCATATGTTTCCAAATCGCATTTGTATCTCCATGCGCGTTAAATAGCATTGACGCATACTCACATGTATGGTATAAATAAACTTGATCAAACAATTAAGCAACAAATTTGATATCTTTACTGGACATTGTATAACTCATTACATCTTGCTTTCATCGATTGTCTCTGTTTGATGATAATAATTACTCAAGAATCTTGTTTACATCTTGATTTCATCAAACTACACGAATTGCCAACCTCCGAATCTTACCGTATTAGCCTCTGGCCATTAATCACCTCCAACCGGTAGAAACTGCAACCTTTGCTGAAAGGAAAAGTCTTTCCCTTCCATTCTGCCAACAATATATCATCAGCAGACTCGAAAATGCAAGAAATGCGTCGACAATTTCACTGATGAAAACACAGAGAAAAAGAAGAGCATAAACATACATGGACGTACCTAAATGCCATGTGACACCAACACCTGAAGGATCATCCTCTGAGATATCGTCAATAACAAATCGCAGATCACTGCTGATTGAGTCAATGAACTTGTTAAAGAATTCTAGGATTGCCTGAAACAGAGATCCAAAGTTAAGCAGCTATTGACGACTACAAAATAATTAACAAAACAACAAAATTTTGCCATTTTGAATAGTTAGAGAAAGTTACGAAAGCTTGCAAGAGTTAGATTATATGAAATTTAGCTGTGATTTATCAAAGAGTGGCAGAATAAGAGCCTAACACAACTAATTTCCAAGTATCAATTTAATCCACCGAAACTACTGTTGGAGAGTTTAAGGTTTGGGCTTTGGCCCATCGTTGGAGTTTGGAAGATTTGGGCTTTGGCCCGTTAATGATGTTGCAAAACTTGGTTGAGCAACGTACTTTGAGGTTAATGAGTTTCCGATAATGAAATCAGAAACTAATAAATCCTTAATTATCTACGTAACGAGTAGTTAATGTTAGGATGTGGACTCACTCAATTATGGTATTGTGTGAATGTGAAATTAATGCTCAAAGTGGATAGAAAATGTTGTGGATGGGTGACGTGTCACCCTTATGGAGGAATATCACGTTGGATGTGTCCAAGTGGTGGAAATAGCTTCTGACGGACATCGATCGATGACTTCGATCGATCGATGTCATCGATCGAAGTCGGACAGAGAGCTTCAGTCGATTCTGTCTTACATCGAACGATCACGTCGATCGATCGATGTTACTTCGATCGATCGATGTATCGATCGAAGTAGGACAGAAGGGGTTCGAAGTGATTCTGAGTACATCGATCGATCGAAGTGATCGATCGATGTGACATCGATCGATCGAAGTGATCGATCGATGTCGAACAGCGTGCAGAATCTCTTCAGTTTGAGTGGTTATGTTTCAAATCTGAAACTAACACTATCCTCCTGTTTAAAATAAGATCAACCTGTTTTGATCTAACGGTAGTGGGGAGGCAGCTTTGATCTAACGGCCGGGATTTAAAACTGTCTTAACCGCTTAACCGAATATGGTTTCCATCTAACGCTCCAGGTTTAAACCTGCGAATCAATCTTTAATCCAAAGGCTGAGATTAAACCTTCCTAATCTAGATAGGAGGTTTTAATCTAACGGTCTAAATCAAACTTCGGTTTTGATCCAACGGTCACGGTACCTTGTTCTCCAACCGACTCCCCTATATAAAGAGGGCAAAGGGTGCATTCATTTTACACACTTGCTCTAGCATTCGTAGCATACTATACTCGTAGCACTCGAGTCTTGCATACCGTTCAAGAGAAGTCAAGACACTCTAGCGTTCGAAGGAGTTCAAGTTCAGCAGTGCCGCTCAACTGAACATGTACCCGTTGTATCCTGGGAGACGGTTGCTCACACCGGTTGGGCACAGTATACCGGATCAATACGTCTTAAGGACAGAGTCTTTGACTCGCCCCGGGTTTGTTTTATTTTGTTATCTCATACGCACACACTAAACGACTGCGTCTTAGTACAGGAGTGATTGTATCCAACAATCTTAAGACGTATTTATTTTGTTCAATTACTTCCTGTACTGTTTTTTTTATTTACGCAAAAGCAGTTTCGTACTGATTTGCAGTCTTCTTCTACTCATTCTTGAACCTGAGTCTGTTCTGATCTTTACGTTTTGATCGAACTGAACAGGAATGGAGAACGAAAGCTCGAACTCTGTTCAAGGCTTTAATGGTGCTCACTCCGTGTTCGCACCAGAAGGGGCAACCAATGTTGCTGCCGGACCGCAGTTCAATACGGTTCCGTTGGCACCAACTGGAGGGCCTCAGATGAACCCGGCTGCCACTGCTGCTCATGTGGAGAAGCCGGAAAAGTTTGCCGGCAGTTTTTTCAAGAGGTGGCAACAGAAGATGCTGTTCTACCTCACGGCGCTGGGATTGGCCAGAATGCTGAGCGAGGATCCACCCGTGGTTGAAAATGTGGAGGATCAACAACAAAATATGCAGAACGCCTTGGGTGCTGAAGCTTGGGCGTATACAAATTTTTGTTGTGTAAATTTGATTCTGGGTTGCCTAGATAATACTATCTATGGCTTGTTTTGTACATATAAAACTGCAAAAGCGTTGTGGTCGGCTTTAGATAAAAAGTATCGCACAGAAGATGCGGGTACTAAAAAATTGATAGTTGGGAAATTTCTTGACTATAAGATGTTAGATTCCAAAACTGTAATTTCGCAGGTGGAAGAAATACAGATGTTGGTTTCTGAAATGGAAGAGGAGGGCATGACGCTCAGTGAATCTTTCCTGGTTGCGGCTGTGATTGAGAAGCTGCCTCCTTTGTGGAGGGAATTTAAGAGCTATCTCAAACACAAGCGAAAGGAGATGAAGATGGAGGATTTGATAGTCCGTCTTCGTATTGAGGAGGACAACCGTCGCTCCGAAAGAAAGTCGTCCACATCTTCTGGTCAAGCCAAGGCTCATGTTGCTGAAGCAAAGAACAAGAAGAAAAATAGCACTTTGAGCGTGAACGTTAAGGGCAAGGAAATTGCAAAGAAGTTCACAGGTAAGTGTTATAATTGTGGTAAACCAGGGCATCGAAGCAGTGAATGCCGAAAGCCCAAAAAGACTCAGAATAAAGCGAAAGCAAATCTGGTCGGCGCAATGGAAGACTTGAACCTTTGCGCAGTGTTGACCGAGTGCAACGCAGTGGGAAACCCGCGGGAATGGTGGGTGGACACAGGTGCCACTCGACATGTTTGTGCGAACAGGGCCATGTTCAAAGAGTACGTGCCCACGACAAACAATGAGCAGTTGTTCATGGGAAACTCCAACAGCTCGAAGATCGAAGGATCGGGCAAGGTAATCCTGAAACTAACCTCAGGAAGGGAGTTGACTCTGCAGAATGTGCTGCATGTTCCTGACATAAGGAAGAATCTGGTTTCTGGCGCGCTGCTAGTCACTCATGGGTTCAAGCTTGTTTTTGAGGCAAACAAATTTACACTTTCTAAGAATGGGGTGTATTTGGGGAAAGGGTATCTTTCTGATAACATGTTCAAATTGAATGTTATCTTTCTAATAAAATTGTTTCCTCTTCTGCTTACATGCTTGAGTCTTCCTGTTTATGGCATTTTCGTTTGGGACATGTAAATTATAAGTCAATACAACGAATGATTAATCTTGACTTGTTGCCCAAACTGGACTTTAGTAATAAAGGAAAATGCCAAATATGTGTTGAAGCGAAATTAACAAAAGCGCCATTTCCTTCAACAGAACGAAACACTGAATCGTTGGATTTAATTCACACAGATTTGTGTGATCTAAAGTTTGTGCAACAAGAGGTGGTAAAAAGTATTTTGTAACTTTTATCGACGATTGCACACGATACTGTTATGTATATTTGCTAAGTAGCAAAGATGAGGCCCTTGAAGCTTTCAAGGATTATAAAAATGAAGTTGAAAATCAACTTAGCAAACGAATTAAAACAATTCGTAGTGATAGAGGTGGCGAATATGATACACCGTTTAATGAATTCTGTTCAGAACATGGCATTATTCATCAAACAACTGCGCCATATTCACCTCAATCGAATGGTATTGCTGAACGCAAAAACCGTACTCTAAAGGAGATGATGAATGCTATGTTGATAAGTTCGGGTTTACCTCAGAACTTGTGGGGGGAAGAAATTCTCTCAGCCAACGTCATTTTAAATCGGATTCCGTCCAAGAAGACGGATAAGACCCCATATGAACTGTGGAAAGGCTATAAGCCTAGTTACAAATACTTGAAAGTGTGGGGGTGTCTGGCGAAGGTTGCAATACCTAAGCCAAGACAAGTTAAAATTGGGCCTAAAACAATTGATTGCATATTCATTGGTTATGCAACGAACAGTAGTGCATATCGTTTCTTAGTGCACAAATCAGACATTCCTGAGATACATGAAAATGTTGTCATGGAATCAAGGAATGCAGTGTTCTTTGAAAATATCTTTCCAAAGAAAGACAAAGACAGTGAAGAAACTAGCACAAGTAAGCGAGTGCGTGAGACGACTCCTCAAGATACTGAGGAACCTCGTCAAAGCAAACGAGCCAAAATACCGACGTCTTTTGGACCAGATTTTCTAACCTATATGGTAGAAAATGAACCAAAGAATTTTTCCGAGGCTATGTCAACTCCAGAAGCTCCATTCTGGAAAGAGGCAATTAACAGTGAAATAGACTCGATTCTTCAAAATCACACTTGGGAGTTGGTTGACATTCCACCTGGAAGTAAACCGCTTGGTTGCAAGTGGATTTTCAAGAAGAAACTTAAAGAGGATGGGTCTATTGGGAAGTATAAAGCCAGGTTAGCAGCCAAGGGCTATAGACAGAAAGAAGGCTTTGACTTCTTTGACACCTATTCACCAGTGACTAGGATCACTTCTATAAGGATGCTAGTAGCCATTGCTGCAGTCTATGAGTTGGAAATCCATCAAATGGATGTAAAGACTGCCTTTCTTAATGGTGAGTTAGAGGAAGAAATTTACATGGAACAACCCGAGGGGTTTGTCGTTCCAGGACAAGAAAGGAAAGTATGTAGACTTGTTAAGTCTTTGTACGGACTTAAACAAGCACCCAAGCAATGGCATTTAAAGTTTGATCAGGTAATGATGTCAAATGACTTCAGGATCAATGAATGCGACAAGTGTGTGTACATTAAGAGCACACAGAATGCATTTGTGATAGTATGTCTCTATGTAGACGACATGCTTATCATGGGCAGTACTCGTGACATTATCTTGAGTACAAAGAAGATGTTAACACGAAACTTTGATATGAAGGACATGGGAGCTGCCAATGTTATTCTAGGAATTAAGATTTCTAGGGTGACTGAGGGACTCATACTGTCACAAACTCACTATATTGAATCAGTTCTGAAACGGTTCAATATGGATGACGTGAAACCGGTAAAGACCCCGCTCGACTTAAGTGTGCACTTAAGGAAAAATCGAGGCGAACCTGTTGCCCAGTTGAAATATTCTCAGGTGATCGGGAGTCTGATGTACATAACGAATTGTACAAGACCAGACTTAGCTTGCTCGGTAAACAAGTTGAGCAGGTTTACCAGTAATCCAAGTGATGATCATTGGAAAGCTCTTAACAGAGTGATGAGGTATCTGAAATACACAATGAATTTTGGATTACATTATACGAGATATCCAGCAGTATTGGAATGATACTGCGATGCAAATTGGATATCAGATAGTAAGGACTCGAAGTCCACCAGTGGATACGTGTTCACTGTTGGTGGTGCTGCTGTGTCGTGGAAATCCACGAAACAAACATGCATAGCTAGGTCCACTATGGAAGCTGAGTTCATAGCATTGGACAAAGCTGGGGAAGAGACTGAGTGGCTTCGGAATTTCCTGGAAGATATTCCGTGCTGGCCTAAGCCGATCGCTCATATTAGCATACACTGTGATAGTCAATCAGCTATAGGGCGTGCTCAAAGCAGCATCTATAATGGTAAGTCACGACACATACGTCGAAGACATAACACCATTAAGCAGTTGATCTCTAATGGCGTGATTTCCATAGGTTATATAAAATCAATGGAGAATCTTGCGGATCCGCTTACAAAAGGTTTGCCTAGAGATCAGATGTCAAGATTGCCAAACGGAATGGGACTAAAGCCCATAATGCAAGAATCTTTGTGACGGTAACCCAACCTTGTTGACTGGAGATCCCAGAATCTTGGTTCAATGGGACAACTAAGTTATGAAGATTCAGTTAGCACTTACTCATTCCGTCTGATAAAAGTGTTGTCTGCAGAGAATTGTAGGGTAAGCTAAGGCTTTTAATGATGTCCTATATCTTGATGCGTCAAGTGGAGTATGGCAGAATACTCTTGATAGGAATCACCTATGTAAGTGTGAAGTGGGGCCGCTTCTATGAGAAAGTCTGGGAGGCAAGATTTCTCTAAAACACTTTCTGAAACCAGGTTGTTCATGGCCAAAATGAACACAACCATGAGAACCAAAAGGGTGTTAAAGGAAATATTGTGTGAGTATCGTTGTCTTGGTTCACAACAAAGGCTGACTAGTTCAAGACATCAAGTCACTATTTAGCCGAGTGAATCCGATGGTACATCACTAAGAAAGGTTCAAAGCCAGAAGCTACCTCTTCTGATGCAATATTTTCTTGTCTGACTTCTCCTCAGAGTCTGCATATGTATTTGAATTAATTTCCATTCATGTGGGGGATTGTTGGAGAGTTTAAGGTTTGGGCTTTGGCCCATCGTTGGAGTTTGGAAGATTTGGGCTTTGGCCCGTTAATGATGTTGCAAAACTTGGTTGAGCAACGTACTTTGAGCTTAATGAGTTTCCGATAATGAAATCGGAAACTAATGAATCCTTAATTATCTACGTAACGAGTAGTTAATGTTAGGATGTGGACTCACTCAATTATGGTATCGTGTGAATGTGAAATTAATGCTCAAAGTGGATGGAAAATGTTGTGGATGGGTGACGTGTCACCTTTATGGAGGAATATCACGTTGGATGTGTCCAAGTGGTGGAAATAGCTTCTGACGGACATCGATCGATGACTTCGATCGATCGATGTCATCGATCGAAGTCGGACAGAGAGCTTCAGTCGATTCTGTCTTACATCGAACGATCACGTCGATCGATCGATGTTACTTCGATCGATCGATGTATCGATCGAAGTAGGACAGAAGGGGTTCGAAGTGATTCTGAGGACATCGATCGATCACATCGATCGATCGATGTCGAACAGCGTGCAGAATCTCTTCAGTTTGAGTGGTTATGTTTCAAATCTGAAACTAACACTATCCTCCTGTTTAAAATAAGATCAACCTGTTTTGATCTAACGGTAGTGGGGAGGCAGCTTTGATCTAACGGCCGGGATTTAAAACTGTCTTAACCGCTTAACCGAATATGGTTTCCATCTAACGCTCCAGGTTTAAACCTGCGAATCAATCTTTAATCCAAAGGCTGAGATTAAACCTTCCTAATCTAGATAGGAGGTTTTAATCTAACGGTCTAAATCAAACTTCGGTTTTGATCCAACGGTCACGGTACCTTGTTCTCCAACCGACTCCCCTATATAAAGAGGGCAAAGGGTGCATTCATTTTACACACTTGCTCTAGCATTCGTAGCATACTATACTCGTAGCACTCGAGTCTTGCATACCGTTCAAGAGAAGTCAGGACACTCTAGCGTTCGAAGGAGTTCAAGTTCAGCAGTGCCGCTCAACTGAACAGGTACCCGTTGTATCCTGGGATACAGTTGCTCACACCGGTTGGGCACAGTATACCGGAGCAATACGTCTTAAGGACAGAGTCCTTGACTCGCCCCGGGTTTGTTTTATTTTGTTATCTCATACGCACACACTAAACGACTGCGTCTTAGTGCATGAGTGATTGTATCCAACAACTACAACCCTATGCAAAATTTTGAACCTTCTCATAAGGGTAGCGACAGCAAAAATGCATTTGTGATCTACCACATGCATTCGGGAAGTCACGAGTCACAAGAGGAGCAGTGAAGCTATTTAAGACTTTTCTTCAGGGAAATCGGACACTTGCTGGCAAGTAGCAACTTACCGATCGATCAGTATGTTTTACATTTTCATCCAAAGTTAAAACCCAAATTAATCGTTGACATTTAGCGATTACAACAACAATATATTATTGCTTTAGAACCCCCACCGATGGAGTAGGAAGCGTCAGATTTATGAAAACATAAACATATGTTCGAAACACAGAGGTTGTTTCTCAATGAAACATAATGAAAATTGCTACTTATTTTACAATATAAAAAAACACAGACAATTTAGTGAATCATTTTGTTTTATTCCATCATATTATAAGGCAGGGTGTGTCGCGATTAAAAACGTCATTCTGTCAACCGAATTAATCGTCTAGCCATTATAAAATATACACATTAGTTACGGAACACAATTACTAAAAATATGTATATACTAGAGAGGAAAAAAAGGAAAAGATAAAAGTGGCATGGAAAAAAGGAACCTTGCGACCAACGAAAGGTTGAGGGAAGATAAGGTCTTCGTACACACAATTCTCTGCAATCAGCTTCTCCACTGATCCCAAATCACGACCGTTGATTCCTTCATAGAACCTCCTCACCACAGTTGAACCACACTCCAAGAGATCAGGAGTGATCTCTGAAGAAGTTGGAGCTTCCACTACACTTTGATCGTTGCTGAGTAGGACCCACTTCTTCCTCTGAAGCCTGGAGTATGAACCACCGCTTCCTACGGCGGGGTGATTGAATTTGTGGAGTGTATCATGATGATAAGCATTTTGTGGAGTCAGAGTTTGAATAAGAAGGGGTGCTCTGGGATGAGGAAGAGAAATACAAGTGATGGGCAACAAATTGGACATGATGTTTTTAATTTTCTTCTCTCATCGTTAGACTATAAACAAATAAATAAACAATTTACGCACCTATATTAAATGACCTTATTTAGTATTGTATAAAGGGTGTTTCTGTTGCACTAGTCTTTTGTGTTTATGCAGATTGCTTCGCGATCTAATGTACGCAGTCTTACCCTATATTTTGTGCAAGAGACTGTTTCTGCAGGTCGAACCCGTGACCTCAATATCACAAAAGTAGCAATCTTACCAGTTGATATGTGAGGCCATACTCTCAATTCTGATTTAAACTGATTTTAAGTTTGGTATGTGAGACCAAACTCTGAATTCTGAGCTCAGTCTGACTATAATTTTGAATTCTGAATTTGGTCTAATTCTGAATTTTTTTCAAACCGAACGCAGCACCGAATGTTCGACAAAGAGGATTGTCGAACGTTCAGTTTTGAATCGGTCTCAACTGTTCAATTGCAACGGTCATATCATTTGAATTGTGAATTCGATCAGTGAGACCGAATGTTTGGTCAGCACGGTCATAAATTACATTTTAGAAGTTAAATTATGTAGGTATGTGTTAAATTAACTTCTTTGTGGTTAAAATTGAAGTCTATAAATAAGGGAATCCATAGATTTTGAAGATATACCTTTGAGAAAAACTTGTAAAATTTCTTCCACTTCTTTTTTTTTCTGACATTAAATAATTTAATGCACAATTTCAATGTTCTTGTTGTAGATCAAATGATAAAAGAAACCGATACATCTTGAAAGACATTTACTATCAGTCTACCTTACTCAATTAGTGAAAGCAAAATTGTTTCAAAGACAGCATAACATTTGTTTGTTACGTCTCTCAGCTCTATTGATACAACAACAACAACACATATCTAATGTATCTCAACGACATTAACAGCTATCCAAATTTAAATAAAACCGTCGCACCTTACTCGGATCAGATCTCCTGAGCAAGTAACCTTATTCACAATAACGTTCCGCTGCTTCGTTTATATGTTTAGGTTTCGCTGTTTAGTATATAGTATTATGAAGGCTTTTCAAGAGAGTGGGTTGTCCTTCTGGAAGGACCAAAACTCACCCCTTTTCCATCTCGGTTTAAGTACCCTAAGCATATCACCAAACATCCAAAAAGACAAATTCTTTGCTTTTCTCCAGTGTTAATGGCCCCGTTTTATACAAATAATTCGTATGATTCAAGTTTGTTTGTTAATTTTATTTAAACGAGTCAAATTCGAACACCTATTTGAGTTGGTTTACTAAAACAAGCCAAATTATTCGCAAACAGTTTGACTCGTTTAAACAGTTATACCGTTATCGCGTCAAACTCAAACCAATTTTAAAGCTCGTTACAGTAAACAAACCGAGTCAAATAGTTCGTTTAGCTAAACAAAGCCGAATTCAAAAACCTAGTATTCGACTCGGCTTGATTTGTTAACACCTCTACTCATAGCTATCTATTTTCCTCCATACATGTAACCTTTTAATTTCAACAACAACAACATTATCTCATTTCCTTAGGGGCTCCCGCCTATGACGGTGTAAACAACCATAAGACTCTGCCAAAATCCTCCAAAGATTAAATGATGTAAACTGAGATTGGGAAAAGAAGGCACATGAAATGTGGCAAGTGCTGACAGCATAGGTTTAAGCAGTCACACATTTTGGGTACCATTTACATGCAGAGTATGATGCCCACAATGCCATCAAGATTGGAATCATGTTGTCTCCCTTCACTCACCTTCCCTAGTGGATGAAATCCAAGGTTATTAGTTGTCCCGAAAATAGATGACATTAGAGTTCATCAAAACAAGCTTATGAAGATAACTTCAGATTGATGGGGTACTGAGTTTTGGATCTCATAGTTTTAGTGTGTTGAGTGGAAGATGAAATGAAGAAAATTTTGTGGAGGGCTTACATAGAGCTGGTTCTTTTACTAGTAACTTAAAGAAATGGCCAAAGTGATGGGGAATGATTTGAACGTTTGGTGACTTTATTTTATCTTTATGTTTGGAATAGAACGCTTGGTGATTGTTATTAGTCTTTTTTTGAATAATAAAAAAAGGGTAGATGTCGTGCAGGTTTACCTTTGTTGAAGGGGTAGGTGAAATTTTTGTATCTAGGGATGTAACACATAGAATATGCACTCAAATGTATAGAATAATGTATAAGCTTTAGCCACACATTTTAGACGTAAGCGCTCCTCCTATTGGCTAAAAATTGCTTACATTACTTAACAATACATGTAGGTCATCATGTTGACCTACAAGTAGGGCTTTTGTATGGGTTGCATCCTCTTGATGCTCTGATCTCTCTATTTAATATATTAACATTTTGAAATTAGAGTGGCACAAAGAAAGCGCAGAGAACGGAAGGAAAATAAATAATCATTGAAGTTACATAATTCTATATTTAAATGTAACAATTTAAATATAGAATTGGAAAAACAACAATGATAAGAATGAACATGGTGCTTTATTTAAATAGATTTAAATAGATTATAGGATCAAGCCCTTATAGTTGAAGTAAATGATGAAGAATGGTCTAGAGCATATTCCAGTTGGTATTCGGGTTGGTATTTGCTCCAAGAAGTCAAGAGTTCGATTCCAGATACACTCACAGTGTGGGTGTTCCTCTGCTGCTAGGCCGAAGGCCTGGTTTGTGATGGGACACCTTGTATGAGTGACTGTGTAAGATCTCATCCAATATAGGAGACTGCTGGGCCCTTGATTTACATCATCTATATATGTTCTTTGGGCTGGATCCAGAGGTGATGAGTTTCACCATTTACTCCGAGTAAATGATGTAGAATTAGTTGAGTGTGTGGAGGACAACCTACCTAATCACGTTTCTACTTGCCCCATGTAAGATTAATAATTGTTTGTTAGGTGAATATCTTTGATTGTAAGTCACAGCATCATGGGCAATAATTGTTTCCTTCAGAAGTGGTTGAGACAAAGGGGGAGTATATGCGGTTGAGATCACAGCAGGTAGAAAATGAGGTAGAATATGAGGTCTCCAATCACAAGTCGCCACGTGTACAAAAGAGTAGAGAGATTTAAATTTTTTTATTTTTTAAAAAAAGCAATTTGTACACGTGGCAACGCGTGATTGGAGACCTCATATTCTACCTCATTTTTTACCTGCTGTGATCTCAACCGGAGTATACGATACCCTTTTCCTACTTTTGATATTTTCTAATTTTGAAGTGAAATGTCTCTAATGGAAGTGGTTACGCCACCAGGGATAATTAGTTGTGGATCTAAATTTCATTGGGCACCTTGTTTTTATTAATGTGAGTTACGTATTATCAATGTGAGTTGTCTGATAAATTCCAGTAGATTAACGTAATTAATGTTTATTGATTTGATAGAGAAAACATGTTTTGTATAAGTTTTGTCGGGCCTTATGGTAATTTTGGTTCTGCTTTCCTTAGCTGTTGAGCTTTTGACGTATTATATATATATATGTATATATATATATGTGTGTATATATATATGTATATATATATATATATGTGTGTGTATATATATGTGTATATGGTAATTTTGGTTCTGCTTTCCTTAGCTGTTGAGCTTTTGACG
>AP025058.1:35111898-35177019 GCA_036186865.1 Eustoma russellianum | reverse complement strand
GCATTATATATATATATATGTATATATATATATATATATGTGTATATATATGTGTGTGTATATATATATGTATATATATATGTGTGTGTATATATATGTGTATATGGTAATTTTGGTTCTGCTTTCCTTAGCTGTTGAGCTTTTGACGTATTATATATATATATATATGTGTATATATATATATATATGTGTGTGTGTGTATGTATATGTGTATATGATATATATAGATGAATGATATGCGCTTCTCTCTGGCGATTTCCCGGCGGCACTAGCCGCCGCTGACCGCTGCTGCCGGAGACCCCAATCCCTCATCACTCCGTTGCCATCTCCGCTACTCACGCATTATATTCTGCTCACCCTTCTTTCAATTGGTCCGATACAGCCCCTGCGCAGGGTTTCATCTTCGCGCATCTCATGTCAGCGGCGCCGACTTTTGCGGCGGTTGTTACCGGCGCCGCCCACTCCACCTCCAACAACATCCACATTGCCCCAAAAGCGGTTGCTCGTCATAAAGGCCTTCCATTGGTTACCTTTTTTGATGATGAAATTGACGCCTTGGCTGAGCCCTACAGGTATTCTTTGGTTGGCACTTTTTGGTATGGCAGGCCTCCTATGAAAGTTATACGTGAAGTGTTTGAAAAAATCGGTTTTCATCAAGATTTACGTATTACACTGCTTGATAAATCGCATATCCTTCTCACTTTCGGTAATGAAGCGGATTATTTGCGTTGCTTTTATCGCCGATCATGGCAGATCTCTGGTTGTCATATGCGGATTACAAAGTGGACTGTTGATTTTGACCCAAGTGCTGATGTCCCTGTTGTGCCTATCTGGGTTGCTTTGCCGTCCTTACCAATACATCTTCATCATAGGGCGGCATTGTTTGAGGTGGTCAAGCCGATAGGTACGCCATTGAAGTTAGACGTCGCAACTTCGGGTGGTCTGCGCCCATCAGTGGCTCGCGTTTGTGTAGAGGTTGATGTCTCACAGGAATTACCTCAGAAAATTTACCTGCAGGCAAAAGGCCGAATGATACTGCAATCCATAGTATATGAGGATCTCCCTCTTTTTTGCACCTCTTGCCGTCGTTTAGGGCATGCAGCATCTGCATGTCCATCTACAGTCAATGGTCAGGCTCCTCCCCCGCAACCTCCTCCGCCTCCACCACCCCCTCCAAAATTGAATCGTCCTCCTCGTCAGAGATGGACCCCAATCAAAAAGAGTGTGACGTCATCAGGTGTGCCTGAGTATACTGCTCCTGCGACAAATAATGATGCCCCTACACCGATGGACCAGCAAACGTTGCCCACTGCCATGCAGTCTGAGGTTGACGTTCCTCATATGCCTTCCCCGTTCCATCCTGTTGCGGTGGTTCATACTGAAGAGGAATTTGTGATGCTGCGGATCATCACCTACCTGTCGAGCCCCCACATGTTGACATAGGTCACTCTTCGGATACTGATTTGCCGTTAGAAGGAACAATAGAGGATGTTTTGGATGTTACGGAGGACATTGCACGTAAAATGCAATCTATACCGCCCTCGCCGGATGAAGATGTTTTGATATCACGCTTAACGGATACTCAGTCGGCGACAGATTTTGTAACCGTAGTCCCAAGACGTAAGCGCCGCCCCCGTAAGGACCTGCCACCTCTCCCACCTTCTACGATCTTAACTCGGAGCGCATCTCACGTTGTTCAGGGAAGTTCCTCTCTTACTCAATGAATATTTTAGTTTGGAATATTCGAGGCATGCATGCCTCATTACCTAGATTAAAACATTTAATTACGGAACATCGGTTGCATTTGCTAGCTTTATTAGAGCCTAAACATGCACCTTCAAGCATTTGTCGATTCATGTTGCAGCTTGGTTTTACGCACTCTTATGCTTCTGTTTCACAACGTATTTGGTTTTTTTGGCGTGATGCTGAGTTTCAATTGCTTGCTACTCAGGATCAGGGTCAAGTGGTGCATTTTACACTTCAGTCTCTTTCGTTACAATGGAAATTTGTCTTTTCGGTGGTTTATGCCAGCACGACGCCTATTCAGCGCCGTCCTCTTTGGCAAGCCTTGGGTGACTTTGCTTGTTCGTGTACTTTACCTTGGCTAGTTGGTGGTGATTTTAACACATTTCATGCGTTAGAAGATCATCGTGGTCGCTCGACTCCATCATTATCCGCCTTACAGGATTTTAATGATTGTCTTGAACAGTGCTCGCTTATGGCCCCTCCTCACCAGGGATCAAGATTTACTTGGGCAGATGGAAGAGGACTGGGTCGCATATGTCGCAGATTAGATTGGTTATTTGTTAATTCATCATTTCAGGATAGTTTTACGACCCTCCAGTTATCTCATCTTCCAAGAGTTGCCTCTGATCACATGCCACTATTGTTTTTATGTCGCCGCCAGGGCGTACCTTCTCGGCGCCAATTCAGGTTTTTAGATCCGTGGTTGCATCACTCAGACTTTCATCATTATATGCAGCAGGCATGGAGATCTTATCCTACTACGGGTGGTATGTATGGTTTCTATAACAAGCTATACTCTTTCAAAAAAGATATCCAACGGTGGAATATCGACATTTTTGGCAATATTTTTCATAACCTTAAGTATGCGGAGACCCAATTAAATCTTGCTGAAGCAGCCTTAGAAGCTCAACCTACAGAGGAACATCGTGCCCACTATCATAAGACTAAGGCCGAATATCTGCAAGCCTCTGCCGCGGAATTACGTTTCTGGAGGCAAAAGGCTAGAGTAAAATGGCTTCAAGAGGGTGATGCTAATACCCAGTATTTTCACTCTATTGTTAAGGGGAAGCGGACGCAATTACGTATTCAGCAAATACAAGATGCTGGGGGTCACCTGCTAACGGAACCATCAGACATCATGACAGCTGCGGTTTCTTTTTACAAAGATTTGTTTGCCCCATCTTCAACACAAAATTATGCGGCAATATTATCATACATTCCTCGGCTGGTCACAGACGAGGACAATACACGGTTGACCATGCTTCCTACTGCATCAGAAATTAAAGAGGCGGTATGGCACCTGGATCCTCACAGTGCTGCTGGCCCGGATGGTTTTCATGGTATGTTTTATCGTTCATGTTGGTCGGTCATACATTCAGATGTGGAAAAAGCTGTGCAGGAATTCTTCCTAGGTATTCCGCAGCCTGCCATTATGGCGAGGGCAGTTATTACTTTGATACCCAAAACATCCTCACCACAGTCTTTCAGTGATTTCCGCCCAATCTGTTTGACGAATTTTCTCAGTAAGGTCTGTACCCGGATTATTGCAACGCGTTTGGGCCTACTTCTTCCTAAGCTGATTTCTCCGGAACAAACAGGTTTTCTTCCTGGGTATGATATCTCCACACAAGTTTTATTGGCCCGAGAAATGGTTCACATGTTGGATAATGGCAATTCACATTTATGCTTAAAATTGGATATGATGAAAGCTTTTGATCGAGTCAGTTGGGATTATTTGGAGAGATTATTGTTGACCTTTGGTTTTTCAGGATTTTTCACTAGACTAATTCTTAATCATCTCCGAGCTACAACATTATCAGTTTTGATCAATGGCCATCTTTTCGTCCATATCGAGGGGTGAAACAGGGGGATCCATTATCTCCTTTGCTTTTCATCCTGTCCTCTGAGGGATTCAGCCGTGGCTTATCGTCTTTAGTAGCAGCAGGCAATATTCAATCATTCAGACTTGGTCGTATTCCATTTGCCATTTCTCATTTAGCGTATGCCGATGATCTCCTTGTTTTTCTGCGAGGTACACAGCGCAATATCCGTCGATTCAAAAAGTTTTTAACGGACTATGAAACTGCTTCTGGACAAAAGGTTAATTTTCACAAGAGTAGTATGATTCCATCGGCTCGACTATCTGTGAGTCGTGTTCGGGATTTACAGGAGGTTCTGGGGATGAGGCTTTCGTCACTTCCTTTCCGTTATTTGGGATCTTATCTTCACAAGGGTATTAATCGCTCTCACTATTGTTCTACTCTGCTACAGCATTTCGATGATAAATTACAAGGGTGGCATTCCAGGCTTTTATCTTCTGCGAGCCGTTTAGTTTTATTACGTTCTGTGATCTCTGCGCTCCCTCTACATGTCATGGCAGCAGGGGGTCTGCCAAAGTCAGTCATTAAGATGATACAAAGGAAAATGGCGACTTTTTATTGGGGGAATCGCCATCATTGGGTTGCATGGTCCACTATTACATTGCCTATAGAGGAGGGTGGATTGGGGCTGCGAGATCTTCATTCCTTGCAGCAGGCATATCATTGCAGAATCTGGTGGCAATATCATAAGCAAGATACGTTATGGAGTCGGTATATGCACACTAAATATGGACGTAGGGGAGATTTTCGGCCACGTCTGCCAAATTCGCCAGTTTGGAAGCTTATTTGTCGTATTAATCATATTTGTGTAATGCATACAACTGGGACTAATAATTTCCTCACTTGGCAGCCCTCGACAACAGGGGAATTTGCGCTTAAATCTGCTTACGATATATGTCGCTCATCTAGACCCACATTGATTTCAGCAAAGTTCATTTGGTTCAAACACCATTCACCATCCATCAGATTATTCCTATGGCGTTTATTCCATGAGGCTTTACCCTTTGAAGACTATATAGGTTTTTATTTGACAGCACGTCCAACGCAGTGTACATTTTGCAAGCAGCATTCTTCCTCTGTTGATCATATATTTCTATATTGTTCGAAAATCCAGCACTTGTGGATATTCTTTGCCTCGGAATTGCAGGCCGTACCTCCAACTACTCTATCGCTGAGACAATACTTATTAGCTTGGTGGTACAGGTCATCCGCTTCTTCTTTAGATGGGGTACTTAAGATTGTGGTCCCTGGCATTATAGTTTATAATATATGGCGCTCCTATGCCAATATGGTATATGGTGATCAGACCTCCTTTTCTATATCTGCACTTCAGAACACAATCCATTTTGATCTTCATATGTGGGGTCATACCATTCAAGGTACCAAATTGGCAGCCGGTCCAATCACGCCGTTATCATGGCTTCCAATGCCTCGCCCTCCGCGTCTCCAAGTGATTAAATGGCTTGCTCCACCATCAGGTCGATTTAAACTCAATGTTGATGCAGCGGTTGGACGCTTCAATGCGGCAGGAGGTGCCATTCTGCGTGATTCTAGTGGCGCATGTGTGCGTGCCGTCGCCTTCCGCCTCCCATCATGTCCACCGTTGCAGGCTGAAATCCAGACAGCGCTGTTTGGCTTGCTATATTTCCTGCCATTATATAGATCCCTCATTATGGAAACTGATTGTGCACAACTACTGCAACGTCTACGTCAACAGCAACCTGTGTTCGGAAACTTCCATCTGAAATTCCTACAGATGTTGATCACTCGACATAACTTGGAAACTAAACACGTATTCAGGGAGGCAAATATGCCAGCGCATTATTTGGCTCAGCATGCAATGATGTCGCCATGCACTTCATTCTTCACATCCTCCAGCCTGCCATCAATGGTCCGGGCGGCAGTCTCTTTGGACCTCACGTCCGCTACTTTGCGTAGGCAGTCAACATAACGTCTTCCAAATGGATTGGCACACTCAATTTTTCTCTGCCTGTACTCGCTTGAGTACAGGCAGGCCGGGTATGTTGGCTGCCCTTTTTCAATTAATTATCATAGGCATTCTCCATGCTTACATACATTTTGTTTTTCCATGTACACATATTATCTTTGGTGAGGATACTCGAACTGTTTTGGTACATGCTGCCGTCAGTAAGCTCATGGACGTTTGCATTGATTGGCAAAGGTGTACGGTTGCTGCCTGTGCTTTTCCTGGTGCAGGCAGCCTTGGTGGGTTCAATATCTTATCGATTTATTTTATTGGGCTGGTTTTGCTAGACCTGTGTGATATATATTTTGATTTGGCTGCTGCATGTATATTTGTGTGCCGGCTATCTTTGATGCATGCTGTTCTCGGGAACCTCCATTTTGCTGGATATTCATCTTGCGCAACTGCTTATGCGTTGATGGGCACGCATTTGGGGCGTGAGCTTTGGTGTTGGCTCACTATGTATGTCTTCCACCAGGATTGACGCTTTCTTGCACATCCTGCCTGTTTCCTTAGGGATTCAGGCAGGCTCGGTATGTCTGCTTATCTATTGGCCTGCATTTTATATTTTTCTCCACTGTGTTATAACTACCGCTTGGTACTTTCTATTTCATGTCTTGGATTATGTCCGGCGCTGCCAAATGATGGTTTTTCCTTCTTGGAGAACTTAACACTCATTGACAAGCCTCAGCCTTGGTTTGATTCGACGGGACTACTGGAGGTGACACTGATGCGTCGTAATTTCAACTTTATCCGACAACGGCACCAATTTGCAGGATATCAACATTTGTACTCATATTTCCATTCTACGCATTTCAATGATAGTCATATAACTATGTACGCTTTTTCCTTCGCTAGGGTTTTGTCCACAAGGGTGGTTTTTCCTAGCAAGGTTTTAATGCGGCATATTGTATATGACTGGAGATATGTACTTCTTAGTTCGTTATTTCATTTGTTCACTTACTCTGAACTGATGTAATATGGTTTTCCTCCGCCATAAGTGAGGCTTTATTTTAATCAAATAAATTTTTATCAAAAAAAAAAAATATATGTGTATATATATATACATATACATATATATATATACATATATATATATACATATATATATATATATATATATATATATATATATATATATATAGACACATAATTGCTAGCCAATGTTAGCATTGAGAAAGTGGTGATGCACGATAATTACGGTTGTGTAAGTTTTCTGCATACCATCATTTTCTAATCACTATTTTTTTTAAAAAAAAATTGACCATCGTGTAACATCTTTAAGATCATATTGTTGGTATTTTCTCTTCAATAATAGACTAGAGGAAACAGTTTTTAGTAACTATAAGCATAAAATGTTATAAAGGCCCTCAAAACACCTTTTTCATATATGAAAAGACTAAAAATGAGGTAAATTATGAGATATCCAATCATGCATCGTCACGTAAAGTAGTTTTTTAAAAAAAGAAGTGCTGCACTTTTAGCCTTCTCCGATCTGAATCAAACAAAACACTTTCAAGAGTTAACTAAGTCAATGGTTGACTATTAGCCGTTGGTTCTCGCTTTTACAGGTCCCAAAAAAAGTTATCCGAAGTTAACTTTTTTTTATTTAAAGATTTATACACATTCTGTATGTCATTGATATGTACATGTTAATCTAAAATCAGCCATCGTGTCCCTGTCATATTGATTCTATCCCACCGAAACTTTCAAGGCAAGCATATGTCGTCTTGAACCAAATGCTGGAGCAGTAAAAAAAAATATTCACTGCACTTTCTAAACAACATTTACTCTATCCATAATCCGGGTTAAAATCCATCACTCATGTTGGAATCCCTCAACCGCATAATTTTTTTTTTTTGACATTGTATAGACTTCTTATGTAGCACTAATGTTTGAAAGAGGGTGAACCCTATTGGTCCATTTTAATAAAAAAAAGTGCCCAGACAAATTTATGACATTATTTGATGAATGATAAATACACATATTCTTTTTTATAAATACTTACTTTTTATTTTTGCAGTATTAATTTTATTTCATTATTTATTTTTAACTATCGATGAAACAAGATGTGTAGATGTGTATTTATTTTAATGGTGTACTTTATGTATGAAAAAAAGAAGTCTGGTTATGAATTAAATGCAAAAGCATGGGGGGGGGGGGGGAAGTTTTTTAAAAATAAAACGGCAGGATGATTAATGCTCATTAAAATTGTCAATATGCTGGAATTGGGATGGCAAGAAAAAGGGGATAAGGTTACCTGTCCCAGTCTGACTAGACGTAAGAACCCGGGCGGAGCGGGGATTGGTTTGCTGTGAAACCATGGTGCAAGCTATCCGAGACTATCTAAACATTAAATTGTGTGTTTGTCTTTCATTTTTTTATTATACATATTTTCATTAAAATTTATTTTATTTTTTTATTTTTACTAGACAAAAAACGGTGTTTAACAAACCGAACTACTTGCGAACTGTTCGAGTTCGATTCGTATTTGATTCGAGTTCGCTCGTTAATTTTAATTAAACGAGCCGAGTTCGAACACCGAATTAGATTCATTTACCATAACAGGGCAAAATGTTCGCGAACGATTCGATTCGTTTAAAAAGTTATAGCATTTTCGAGCCGAATTTGAATAAAATTTGAAGCTCGTTATAGCACACGAGCCAAGCTGAATGTTCGTTAAACTAACGAATCTAAACTCAAAAACATAATATTTGGCTCGGTTCGGCTCGGTAATACCCCTCGAAAGAAATAGTTTTTACACATTATTGACTATTTTTAAAGAACAAGTTAAAAAGATTAAAATAAATAACATATTGAATTTTTTTATATTGTTGTTGATAAATCCGTCAATCAATCAATCATACACATTATATCCCAACAGCATCAAAAGCTATCGTTAGGGTCTGGGGAGGGTGATCGGCAGTCAAACAATATCTCTATCCCAAGAGATAGAGAGTTTGCTTCCGACGAGAGCCCCGACTCTATATATACCTGCATAAATGACACAATAATAGGAATATGATGTGCTAGTGTGCTAGTGAGGGAATTCAGTAAATACAAATATGAAGCTTCGGATATTAAAATAGTCATAAACATGTATATGCACATACAATGCAAGACAAAGATAAAAACAAAAACAAAAAAAGTGCAAAGTCCATCTAAAGCGTATATAGTATCTAAGCCCCTTAATATACTCTAAGATGCCCCTATATCCTGCCTAAACCTTGTTAACCTTAATCCTCTGCCTCCATGAACTTCTATCCTGAACTATGTCCTCAGAGAGGTGCAAATCTAGTAGGTCATGCCCAATCCGTTTATCCAAGCCAGTTTGGGTCTGCCTTTACTCCTCTTCCCCTATATCATGAGGCTTTTAACTGCTCTCACAAACGTCGTTGTGTGTCTCCTCTTGACATGCCTAAACTATCTCACCCTCTCCTCCCTTATCTTATCTGCTATACTAGCCACCCCTAACCTTTCTCAAAATACCTCATTTTTGATCTGGTCTAGCCTTGTATATCCACATATCCACCTCAGCATCCTCATCTCTGCCACTTCCATCTTCTATGACTATGGCCTCTTGATGGCCCAACAGTCTGTACCATATAACATTGTCGACCGCATTACCATCCTATAAAATTTTTTCTTTAACTTAGTTGGAAAATCCTTGTCACACAGCACCCCTGAGGCCACCCTCCATCTACACCAGTCTGACTGAACTCGGTTTGCTACATCACTATCCATGTCCTCATCATGCATAACTTTTGTATATGTTTTGAAGTTTTGGCATGTTCGCAACTGAATAACTCAAAAATCAATATGCTCAATATCGGTTGGTTATGACGATTATGATCTCGAGCTTTACGGAAGCAAACTGATCAAATAAAACCTCGAATTGAACTTGATTAGATCATGAATGTTTTGGGCTACTTCCGTCCTCGTGTGATATAAAATTGATCTACAAGATAAGATTTCCAGGAAAAAAATTATTTGAAGAACTCCCTGGTTCAGAAGACAAATAGGTTTTATTTTTCTGGCATTCATTCGTTGCAACAAACAATAGGGAGTTTTAGAGGGAGATCAGTTCATAATGAACATCCCGATGATAAAATGTAACACATATATAGTGGAAAGGTTGTAAGTTTTGTTGGAAAAAACACATTAAAGTATTTTAGAGCTAGTAACGTTCGAAAATTTCGAATCCATCGTTTGGTAAAATTGACTAAATATACAGTGACTTCAGACGACAGAGTTTTTCAGTTGTCTTTTCATAAAATGATGTAACTTGAGACACTTCCTTTCAATCTTGAACAGTCATAATCTAAATTCGAAAGGAAAGTTAAATTATGTGGATAAGTGCCAAATTAACTTCATTCTTATGAAATGAAGTCAGTAAATACAAGAATCAAAAGATTTTGAAGATATACTTTTGAAATGGCTTTTGATATACTTTGAAATGATCATTGAAAAACCTTTTCGAGTCTTTTGTGTAAAACCTGTAGAATTTCTTCCTTGCCTAATCTTTTTCCTCTAGTAGTAAACATTTCAAAAAGACAAATTCAATCTTTCCTTTGTAGAGCTAACGAAAGAAAGAAGCCGTTATATCCTGAAAAAATTTGTCGCGTTGTCTACTTTGTTCATTAGTTACCATAGTTAGCATGAATATCCAACAATCTTAAAAACAATTTTGTGGTTGATACGGCTACTAAACAAACATGGTTCCTAATATTTCCAAGTTTGAACCATATGAAGAAATAACTTTTGCCATGAGACTCATTTGGAGATGTCTTTGTACACCACTACTCTATGTTTGTCTTGGAGTCTTAAAGCAAAATTCCTATGGAGGATGATATTGCTCGAAATGAAGAAATTCATGAAGGGAAGATGGAAGAAAAAGAAGTTCCCGTTGTGTGTGAATATGATAATCAAGAAGACAAAGAACAAAAAGAAAAGCAGAGCAAAAATGACTAAACAGTTGTTTACATCTTGGTGCTTACCAACCATATGGAAGTTTGTTCCTTTATTCCACACAAACAATATGCTATGATAGAAGTAGAAGTTGCTCAGATGTTTGTATAAAGAAAGACTATTTTTGCAATTATCACTTCCATTTCTTTTGGCCTATGGGGATTGATGTTTTCTTGAAGTGTTGAACATAAGCTTACAACGAACCCAGTTCTTAAAAGACCTAAGGGGTTCATGGATGTCTAAAAAATGGTAGATGAAAGACAAAGGTAGATTCAACAATTTTTGGCAATGGATGAAGATGAGAAATCGACGAGAATATCAACCTGATGAAAGACAACAAGATCACTACGGTCATCCTCTTTTTCGAAGCAACCCTTGTCAGTAGTACAACGGAGTAGATGGCAGACTTTATACCTACCAAGTACATTGCAACCAGTAGATATTTATTTTTTGAATTTCAAGTGATAAAAAGTGGTAAACAAATTTTGAGAATGCACAGGAAATCCTAGTAAGTATGGCTGCAGGCGAATCGAGTTTTTTACCTAGCTATTAGCGTTCAATTCGTTAGTGACCTAACTCATATTCTATTTTAGCAAATTCGAAACATAATTTTAGTTCGAAATGTTCTACGAATCGATTTCAAAATTAATGTTATTCGGATTGAATGTTCAAAGAAGCCTCGACAAAATAAGCTTCTCAAAGGCTCGATTCGTAGGCTCATAATTTACATGAAAATAATCGATTTTGAGTCGAAGAATAGAAATTGAACTCACCCAATCTGAGCTTGAAAATTGAATAATGCACACGAATCGTAATCAAGCTTTCGAGCCAAATCAAACTTTTCCCAAAACTTATTGAATTTGAATACGAGCTTAATTTTAGGTTCGTCACAAATTCGCATCAAACCTAAATTTTAAATTATTCGCCAAGATTCAGTTCGTTTGCAACCCTCCTAGTAAGATACTTGAAAGTGCTCTTAAAGTTAACTTGGTCTATAAGGCTGGAGTTGGCAATGTGTTTTGTGTTCCTACTATATCTATGAATTTGATTTCTGAGTCGCTGCCAAATACGACTAGTATTGTCTGGTTTTGTACTACGCATGCGATCTTTGACTCCTAATAGGTTTGCATCTAATTTTTATATATGATTGATTCATTTGTCTTATGCTATGTAAGACAAGATCATGAGAATGCAAAAACTATTAAGAGAAAGAAGAAGAAGATGATCACTGTTAGAATGATTAAAAGCTTGTCTTACATGTTTTGTTTATGTTTTGTGGAAAATTTATGTATGCATTTATATGTATTAAAAAATATATGACATGATTTGTCTTGGTTTCTTGACAAAGGTTTCATGTTTAAACCATGTTTTGAGGTTTGCAGATAACTTTGTCATTTAAATTGAGATTTTTTGTAAAAAGAACGTTGCATAGATGTTCAAATGTGAAGCACATTACTTGATAGTTTGCTTTTACATTTTAAGAATAGAGTTTCATGTTGAAAATGAAATAGCTAAGACTGATTATTTTTGTGATTTTATGATGCTACTTATGTGTACATGAAATTGCTTGTCTTAGGCATTTGATTGCTCTGTTAAAATACGAATGAGTTTTGTGAAAAACTTAAAAATCATTTAAGATGGATTTTTATGTTTGATGTTAGAATTTAGATTAACGTTACCTAAGCGTTGTGAATTTTACTTATTTGCCCTAGTTGTTATCTATAAAGTATATTTTAAGAGTAATTGAGAAATATATTTTATGATATATAACACTTGGCCAATTTGGATATGATTTTAGAATCAATAATTGAGTTGATAGTTGGGATTTATCATTTGATTAACAAGCAATGATTTTGAATCATTTGCATGAATAAGGATGTAAGGAAGTTTGTCGATGTCTAGTTCATCATGACCATTAATTTGTTCTATAAGTTAAAAGAATTGCATTTAGTGTTGCATGTAATTGGATACATAAGTTTGGTGCTTATGTTCTTAAATATAGATAGGAAATAATGAAAGCTATTTGTCTAGAGATGAACACTAAACTAAATGTAAGATTGATGGGAAATATGATTATGTTGAATCTATGGTATGATTGAAAGATCAAAAAGTTGTTTCTTTTGATTCTTTAATCATAAGGAAGTTGTTGGAGTTTACTCAAAAGTTACATAAAAAGATGAGCCTATATTCATTGTTAAAAATCTTTTGATTTGAATAATGCCATAGTTTGTTGTTGATTACATGATGACTAAATTAAAGTTGTATAGTTGGAATTATTCACTTAATAAAGTGAATGTTGAATCTAGTACGAGTAGCATTGTTCTATGGTTAATGTGGACATGATATTATGAAGAATTGTGAGGGTTTAGTTCTTCATGCTTGTATTAAAGTAAAAGTTATTTTTAACATTTGAAGTTGAACATGTGAATAATATATTTGTTTGACGAGTTGATTAATGAAACATTATGTCATCTTTGAGTTTGATGGTTTTGTTAAAAAAACCAATGTTGCCAAGCTTGTTTCTAGTTAGTCTTTATGGACTAATGAGATGTTCTGTTAAGTTATCCATTGATTTGTCAATAAAGACAATGATTTTGTAGAGAAAAAGGGGTTTGAGTGATTTCAAAATACATGATTTAAACATGTTACAAAGAAATGCATGACATATTGCATAAAACTTGCCTTATATAGTTCATATATAATGTTGTCGTACTAACGAGCCACGAAGCTTTAAAGCTTACATCAAATGGAAAACATTTATTGTGTTTGAACTATTTTCAGGTGCCACCATTAATGAACCAAACTAGTTCATTAAGTGAAGTACTTAGTTAATTAAACTAAGTAGTTCATTAAAGGAAGCAATATTTGGAAAAGGCACAAAGTCAACAAGTTGAAGAAAGGAAAGTTCTCCCTCTCCTCTCCACACATATTACAAGCCATTACACACACACACACACACACACACACATATATATATACATTTAGATTTTTTTTTGAAAAAGGCACATACACATTTATTCCAACGTACGACCGACACGTTATATATTTTATGTACGTACGTTAACGTCACACCACTATATTTAACTCATATTTTATGAGTATATTCAGGTCTTATATCATATGATATAAGTCATGGTGATGACAAATTTAATACGACACGTTAAAAGGTTATAAACCGAAAATTGTCGTATCGGGCAAATATCGAAACTTTGCCAACGTGTCACGTACTTGCCATAAATAGATGGCTAGCCCCTACACTTCAAAAATGGCCACAAATTTCGTGGCTTTCATGATATGTACAGCCATAAAATCATTCCATGTTGGCACACACAAATCACCCCACTTTAAGGCCAAATTGTGGAGATTCCAATTTCAATTTTGTCACATGGTTTAGGCGCCACTTTAAGATCAGCCTGAGTGCTGAATATTAAAGTTTAATTTATGTATATTATGTGTAACATAATATATATAACATGTGCAAAAAGTTAGAATTTAATTAGAGAAAAATCGGATAATCGATAAACGTCGAACATTCGGTTTTCTACGTACACCACACATGGAACGTTTTTGGCATATCATATAACATGTATCTAGACACTTTTTACATATTTCATACATCTCAAAGTGTTCTAGAAAATTCAATTAAGGGCTAATTGGAATATACCATGTGTGTATAATTAATGTGCACTATTTTACAAAGTTTGCAAAAATAAAATTCAGCACATGTATCTACACATTCACACGCCTAGCTCAGCTGAATTGGAGCATATGTGGAGTCTTGTTGGCAACTTTATTGGTCAAGAATGAAGTATACAATTTTGGTGACTTAAAGAAAGGAACTACAAAAGGTAACATTTCAAATCTTGTCACAATTGTGACACATGCTGAAACTTCAGCATGTATACAAATAGCTGGCCGAAATTCTCACTTTAATGAGCCATATTTTGTTGTCTTGAATCATTTGGATAATTGAGAGATAGTATGGAAGTATTTTGAATTAATTATGAAATTAAAATGGTGATATTTTTGAATATCACACATGCTGAAAATTTCAGCATGTGTGCGAATGTATATGACCGATTTCTAGGCCTTGTTGATGATAAATTCTTATTCCAAAAATGATAAGAATGTCTTGCACTAAATGGTGATTGATTTCAAGGATTAAATCAAAGTAAACTTGGCAATATTTTGAATGAAATGTAAATGTTACACATGCTGAAATTTCAGCATGTGCAAGTGGTGTTATGGCATATTTTTACATGGTATTTTGGAGTTATTTGCCTAGCTAATTTTGTGTGATGATCTTGTGAATTATGGTAACTATTTTATGATTATTTTGTCACATGTTTTAAGTGTTATTCTCAGATTTGTCTAGTCATCAAGTGATGACAACATCCAACCAATCAATGAGTGCAAAGTAAGCAAGAGCTTAATGTATCATCCAATGAGGAGATGCCAAGTAAACAAAGACATGTCACAATGATGCAATATACTCTTCCAAGGACTTAGAAAATAATTTTCAAGAGGGAAAGAGCAACAAGGGGGCGGCCAACATGTTAAAAGGAAAGGAAGAGAGCAAAACAAAAACAAGAACAAGCCTTGCAAATTTGAAAGATCAAAAACGTTTTAGCCTTCTCTTCTACACTCTCTTTCTTTCTTCTCTATAAAAGCCTATTGTAATCATATTCATATACTTGAATAGGCTTCATATAGTCCACCACATATTCTTTATCATTGTAAAAGATTGATCAAGGTGTGATCAATCTTGCACTAGCGAGGTGGTGGTGTTCGTGACAATTGTATTCTCATACAAGGTTTGTAAAGAGTTGGAGTTGGTGTGTAACTCCATCAACCCTATGGTAAAGTGTTACTTTGTGTTGTGTGTTTAGTTCTAACCGAGGAAGGTGTTCTTGAAGACTGGAGTCGGTTGTTTATAGCTGAACCAGTATAAAATTCTTGGTGTCATTTACTTTCAGCACTTACTTTCAGGTTCAGCACTGTTTATCGTTTTTGATCACGTTCGTAAAAATAATAAACGAATTTCAGAAATTACAAAACTTTCCAGAATCATAGCCACACTTCTTAAGGTTAATTTGGCACAAGTTTCAACCCTTTTAGACAAGTATAAGTCATCCAAACGTCCAAAGTTCTGAGACTAGTGCAGTCTGATTTTCAGGCTTGCAAAGGTTGAGACTTTGATCGTATTTGACTAACTTCCCAAAATAATTTTTCAAAACTGCTTCAACACATTTAAATACAACTAATAAGGGGTTAGTCTTTGAATTTTCAGAGCATTTGGAGTTATGTACAAATAGGAATTAATTTTTCAAATCAGTCTACCATTTCTGACAGATTTGCGCAATCTGACCACCAACGAATTTTCAAGGGGTTAGAGGTTGAATTTAAATCTGAAGTTTTTAGGAGATACTCATAACATCTGAAGTTAAGTTCTCTCCAAATTTCAGAATTTTTGAAGACATGCAACCTAGTTTTCAAAACGTTTTAAAACTGGTCCTGAAAATAGAAACTGTTTTCAGAAGTTGAGTTCTTGGTTTAAAACTATTTTAAAAACCACATTTTCCGCACCAACTATTCAACCCCCCTTCTAGTGGTGCCTTGCTGATCCTACAAGTGGTATCAGAGCAGAAACACTCACATCAAAAGGACCTAACAATCTAAGTGAGATGGCAACCACAAACTTCAAAACCAAACAAGAAGGTATGTCCAGTCAAAGGCCTCCTCTTTTTGATGGTGAGTCTTTCATTCAATGGAAGTTAAGAATGAAACTTTTTCTTATGGAAATTGATATTGATCTTTGGTCAATTATAGAAGATGGTCCATTTGTTCCATCAAAGTTATCCACTGTAGATGGAGTCACACTAGAGGTCGTTAAGCCTAGACAAGAGTATACTAGTGAGGATAAAAAGAGACTAAGCATGAACACTAGGGCTATGCAGTTACTTTTAAATGGACTAAGTAAAAGTGAATCAAGCTATGTTTCAAACCGTTCTAGTGCTCAAGAAATGTGGAGAATACTTGAAATGAAACACGAAGGCACTAGTCAAGTAAAAGAGTCCAAGATCAACATGCTTATGTCCACACTCGAGTCATTTAAATTATTGCCTAATGAATCTATTGTTGACATGGATCTTCGCTTGACTAACATTTACAATTCTCTTGAGTCTCTTGGCAAAGCCTTTACTATGCAGGAAAAGGTACAAAAGGTCTTGCGAAGCCTTCCATCCGAGTGGGACCCTAAAGTAACGGCAATAGAAGAAAGCAAAGAAACTAAGTCAATCAAGATGGAAGAATTAATTGGATCACTTAAGGTTTATGAGAACAAACTCACCATAAGGAAATCGGAATCATCAAAACAAGGTAAAGCTATTGCATTTAAATCGAACGAATACGTCTCTACTTCTTTCGATCACATAGATGAGAGTGATTCTGAATCAGATAATGATGACTTAATTTTATTGGCTAAAGGCTTAAGAAAATTCATGAGAAAGTCGTTTAGAAACAAAACTAAGGCTACTTCGACTAACAGAAATAAGAACAAGACAAACGACAAGTATGTTAAATGTTATGAATGCGGTAAAGTAAACTTGGACATCTATCATATGACTGCCCTAATAAGGACAAGCAAACAAATAAATACCCTGACAAGGAACGGAACAAGAATAGACTCGTCTCAGAACCTAAGCAAAGGAAACGATCTCTCAAAGCCTCCACTTGAAGTGATACATCGGATTCCGAGACTGAAACAGAAGAGGAGACTGCACAAGTATGCTTTGTGTCCAAAGCATCAAACGAGGTATCATCTGACTCTGATTCTGACTTTGAGCCTTCTTATGATGATCTTTTTAGTCAGTACTTAGAATTGCATAAATTCACTAAGACTCTTGCGAAAGAAAAGAAGCGATTAATTGAAGACAAGAAACTGTTAGAATCTTCTAACGAGAATCTTGTTGATCAATTAAACGATTCAAAAGAAGAGTCATCATATATCATTACTGCATTAAAGACAGAGATCTCATCATTGACCACACAAAATAATGAAATGAAATCCGAGATTTCAAGTTTGAAATCAAGGAATACAGACTTAGAGAAAATGATGAAACAGTTTGATACAGGATCTAACATGCTAGATCGTATTATCTTAACACAAAAGCATGATAGTGATAAAACAGGTTTAGGATACATTGAGACAAATGAAGTATCCATTAAACCAACCAAGTTTGTAGTGTCTAAGAAAGTAGACACCCCAAAACCAAATACGGCGTCTAAGATGACGCAAAGACCCCCTCTCCCCTCATCTCGTCATACTTCTTCCTCATATCATGCGAAATACAATTTTGTGCCATATAGATATGAGAAGAAACAAGTGATTCATACACGACATTCATTTCATCCATCTAGATCACGCACTACGCACACTAACACAAGGACAAACCAAAAACGTCCTACATATAATGAGTATAAAGGAGTTCTTGGCCAAAGGCCTAAATGTTGGACCATATGGAAGATAGTTGGAAAAAGCCTTTGGAAAGTGCTCCAAATTTATACAAAAACATGTAAGGAGGTTGATTGGAGAGTGAAGTGAAACTTGGAGCAGATGGGTGAGACGATACTCTGAATTGTAAGGTGTTCGAATGCTTGGTGAGGTGACACCGAACATTCAGTGATGAACTCTGAGTGCAATCTCTGCGTTCGGTCCAATTCTGAAGTTCTTGTTTTACTACTGAAAGCTTCACTGAACGTTTAGTAAAGCCGTTTACCAAACATTTGGTAACAAGTTCTGACATTTGAAAATTCCGAATCCAGCGTTCGTTGAAATTGACCGAACATCCGATGACTCCAGACAGCAGATTTTTCTGATGCCTTTCGATGAAATGATGCAACCTTTGTAACTTGACACATATACTTTCAATATTGAACAGTCATAAACTAATTTTGAAAGTTAAATTTGCATAGAGGCATCAAATCAACTTTTTTCTTTTGAATTGAAGTCTATAAATACAAGGATCAAAAGATTTTAAAAATATATTTTCGAAATGGCTTTTGATATACTTTGAAATGGTCCTTAAAAAAACCTTTTTTGGGTCTTTTATGAATACCTACATGATTTTTTCCTCGTCCTTCTTTCTTCCTTTAGTATTAAACACTTCAAATAGACAAGTTCAATCTTTCTATTGTAAAGCAAATGAAAGGAAGAAGCCGTTATATCATGTGAATCGTTTGTCGCGTAGTCTACCTTGTTCACTGGTAGACACAAAATTACCTTTAAGGATTACGTTCTGGGTGTTCTCTTCTCCGTTGTATTTCTCTCCGTTGTGTTACCATATTTTGTCTAAATTTTCAACAAATTTTATATTCCTTTTTTGAATCCAGAACTCAATTGATTATATGGAAAATCCAAAATGTCTAAGTTATTTATCAGAATACTTTTAAACTCTCTTGTTGGCTCTCGTCTTTAAGTTAATCTTTACGTGCTTTTTTTTTTTTTTTCTGAAAAAAAGTTTCGCATGATTTGATCAATAGCCTAACAAAAAGGAGAATATTTGTCAACAAACACAAACTGCTTGCAAAATGGAAATTGAATCCATAATATAGTCTTGAATGCGTTTTTGACCGTTAAGCCACCTTCATTGGCTTGGAAGATGTTATTCGTGGGCCAGACTGCATAATCTTGAATTCATTTCAGATTCTTTAACCCAGTCAATATTTAACACCAGGGGCATATAAGAAAACCTGAAATATGGAAGATAAAATTGTTCTCTATGTTTAATATACTATCTGACAACTGAAATTTAGAACAAGTGTTTCATATATGTTTTCAGAATAAAACTGGACTAGTGTATTAAAACATTCAAAGACGCAATTTTCACCTTCAGTACACAAGAAAAACCTTGCGGAACAACATTGTGAAAGTAACAAAGTAGTATTATTGCACTAATGCAGAATAACAAAAAATCGACATTGAGCTGTGAAGACTAGCTATAGTGGTTGTGTGCCTGTGGGTGGTGGGTGGTGGGGTGGGGGTGGGAGCGTGTAATTTGCATTGGCAAACTTGAGTGCGAAGAAAGCCCTTTATGCGTTCATCAAAATAAGCCTACTGCTACACCATGCACTTTGCTCTTCAATATCAAGAAATTAATTTTCCAACTAGTAGAAAGATCACTCCTTCAAATTCTATGGACAAAAAGGCAAATCGGGGCGATCATAATGGCTAGGAATAATAAAATGGCGTAATCTTCCAACTTCCTCTTTCCAATATCCCTCGCAAAGAAACGCCATAGAAAATTTATTCTCCACCCATCTATCAACATCATGAACAAACACATTCGTTTCCCCTTCTTTTCTATTTCTTGCCATCAATCCAGCCGTATATATTGCACTCATTCTTCCCGGCAAATCGTCGCGGAATCCGGTTGGAGCATCCACCATGATCAAGTCCCAATCTGTGTTATAAACTTCATCTGGAAATGTTCTTATAGAAAGTCTACATTTTGAAGTCCTTGGATCTTCCACTATTTTGCATTCTTCTACTTCTTTGCCCATGTGTAAAAGTTGGCTTGCTTGCGACACTTTTGTGTCGTAGCCCACATGGTAGGCTTCCATTGATGGCGTGTCCTTCTTCATTTCACTCAACCATTCGTCGTTTTCTTCCAGAAATACCTAAGACCAATTTAGCAACACAAGTATTTTCGTCAATTCACTGAGTTGGATAGGAAATTCTTACAGGCTCATTACTATTTTTGTGTTTTTTTGGTGTATAATGTTTGCGTATCTTTGTCTCATACACTAAAAACACATGAAATGAGAAAATACAGAATAATAAACAAAACATATATAAACCCTTCAAAAACATATAAGGATATGTAAGAAAATATAAACGGAAGAAAAGTTCTCATTCAGCTTGGTAAATTAAAAAAAAAAAAAACCCATGTAAGTTGTAACATAGCAGAGCAGGTTAACCACCAGATTATGATATCATTAATTACTGCCACTTTCTAACTTCCATTCAAGTGACATCATATGTAATATAGCAAGACAAGTGTACGTATAGTATCAATGCATGACACAGTATCTAGGTAAAACTTATAAGTGTTATCATTGTACTTTAGCTGTCTACACAATGCAAAACAAGAGTGTCTCAGGGCTATAATAATATTAACACGTGATATGGTATTTATCTTCAAGTGACTTAACTCGAAAATGAGTGTTATAAGTGTATGTATTATATATATGCTATATGCAAGTGAAAGGTAATAAAAAATCAGATAAGATAAACTAATAAAGTTACCGTCCGGCCGCCGTAGTTAAGGGATGACCACATGAGACTGTCATTGCCAAGGCCAAATACCAAGAAATTGCAAGGGGACTTCTTCTCAAGGACCCTAAGTGTTATAGACAATTCAGGCAAGGTTTGTTGAGGGGTGAAGTTTGAGGTTGCATAATGGACTAAAGATTCTGCCAATGATGGTGGGATTTTGTTACATAATTCGGTTGGTAAAGAAAAATTTGTTTGAAGATTTTGAAGAGTTGATGATGAAAAGATCAACCCTAGCTTCACAAGGGCAAGGAATAGGAAGAATGAGCATATGAAGATGAAGAATTTGTTGTTTGTTGAGTTCTGGGATTTGGAAGATCTCATTTTTTTTTCTTTGTTGATGTATATGAAGCTCACTTGATCTATGTTGAGCTTGTTTTATAAGATGGTGGTGAAATTATTGCAAAGATATATTTCTATAGATAGCTAAGAGCACAAGAAACATCTGATTATTGTTTTCACGGGCAATGATCAGAGGCCAGAAAGAGTTGCAAATACTAGTTTCCACTAATGAATTTATGGCAAACTTTCACGTTTGATTTCATTTTGTAATCAATCAAGACATAACAAATTAGGTATTAATATAGGTCGTTAATGTATTATGAATTTATTGCGAAGATATCTGGAAATCGTGGCCTTCAGGAGTACAACAAACAAGGAATGCCAAAACGATCAGATTTGTTATGACATAATTTAATTCATCGACTATTTTGGTTATTGCAAAATCGCCCATTGCCAAATGGATGGAGGCCATGTGATCAATAGGTTTAGTATCTCTATCGTTGGTACTCTAACAACTAAGATGTGCTTCATTTGTGTGTGAATGCATACGAATATATATGTTAAGATATTAAATGTTTTGATGATGTAAAGATGTTTTAAATAAATTAAATTTACACTTGAAATTTGATGCAAAATGAGAAAAATATACTATGTCAAAAATGGTTGAGATTGGAACTCTACTGTCCAACATCGATCTCTCAGACTGAGTGTTAGGTCCGAAATACACTCTAGAGGGGGGGTGAATAGAGTGTATTGGCTCTTTTGCGGAATTTTCTCGTTTGTCTCAACTCAAAAAGGATATTCAAAATCAGAGCAAGAATTGGAGATGAGAGATAATGAATGAGTACACCGGATATAGAGTGGTTCGAATCGTAAATGATTCTACTCCACTACCACTTTGTTTCCAAAGTGGATTTTCAACAACTACTCTTCTTATTATGAACAATAAGAACAACCACAGCAACACTTACACTAACACTTTAGTGTAAGCAACAACAACAGCAACTTCTTGCACAAAACAGACTTGTGCAACTACAGCAACTACAGCTCTTAGCAAGAACAACTTCTTGCTTCCTCACTACTTCAACAAAAGTTCCCTCAAGAACTTCTCACAATGGGTTGAAGAAATATAGTAAAGGTTCACATTTTCTCACAAGTCTAATCACAAGCAAGAGATCAAATATTTATGGTTCCTCTTGTGCTTGACTCTCTTTCTCTCAATATACAATAATGAAGATCAAAGAAAAGCTAGACAAGCTTTAAACAAATTTACAAGTATGAGAGAAATATACAACAATGGAAAATGAAACTAGATGATGTTGAAAGTGTATCTTTGCTTCATCCAAGCCTCCTCTATTTATAGATGAAGTTCACCACGTTTTTGAGGCTCTCCACCAAGTCTTCATCTTCAAAAATGTCAAGATAATGCCTAAATAGTCTCTAGCCACCCTATGGAGTGATTTGATCTTAGATAGCCATCCTAGAGAATCTTAGACATGTATACAATAGTCAAGGAAGCATGTAATAGGTTGGGTTAAAGTCCACAAGAAGTTTGAAGAAGATTGGAAAGAGAAAACCTTAAAAATCTGCCTTGGATTTTGTTCTAACGTTCAGAAAATTTGAATTATGGAGGACATCGATCGATCGAAGTCCCTGGAAGGGAGAGATCGATGTCCTCAGAAGATTGCAGAATTTGAAACTGCCTGACATCGATCGATCGATGTCAGGGGCTGCTGGTTTAGAGATCGATGTGTTCTGATCAACATCGATCGATCGATGTCAGGGGCTGAAGTGACATCGATCGATCGATGTCCTTGTGGTTGAGGGTTTGATGTTCTCAGATTGACATCGATCGATCGATGTCAGGGGCTGAAGTGACATCGATCGATCGATGTCCCCAGCTTGAGAGATTGATGTCAACCAGTGAGTTCCAATCTCAACCATCTTTGGACATAATGTGTTTTGCCTATCTTGCATCAAATATCAACCACAAATTTAACTCATTCAAAACATCTTTCATCATCAAAACGTTTTTACAACTTAACACTGAGGACATCGATCGATCGATGTCACTTCAGTCTCTCCAAGAGAGACTTCGATCAATCGATGTCAGGCCAAAAAAGTTTCTGTCCAACTTTGATCTCTCAGTCAGGTGACATTGATCGATTGATGTCACTTCAGTCTCTCCAAAGAGAGACTTCGATCGATCGATGTCAGGCCAGAAAGTTTCTGTCCAACATCGATCTCTCAGTCCAGGAGACATCGATCGATCGATGTTACATTTATCTCTCCAGGAGAGACTTCGATCGATCGATGTCAAGCAGATTCAAAACTGCAAAAGTTTCTGGAGGACATCCATCTCTCAACTAAGCACTTTGATTGATCGATGTCCCCCAGAATTAAAATTTTTATGAACGCTGGAACACAATCCAAGGAAGATTCATGGTATTTTCTCTTTCCAATCTTGCTCAAATTTCTTGTGGACTTTACTCTAACCTCACACATGCTTCCTTGACTATTATATCCATGTCTAAGCTATAGTAGGTTGGCTATTGAGGATCAAATCACTCCATAGGGTGACTAAAGACTATTTGGACATTTTCTTGACACTTGATGTAGTTGAAGACATAGCAGAGGCTACCAAAACATGGTGAACATCTTCTATAAATGGATGAAGCTTGGATGATGCAAATACACACATTCTCCATCATCAAGCTTCATGATTCATTGTTGTATATTTCTCTCATATGCGTAAAAGTGCTTAAAGCTTGTTAAGCCTTTCTTTGTTCTTCATTGTTGTATATTGAGAGATAGAGAGCCTAACACAAGAGTAACCATAACTATTTGATCTATTCTTTGTGTTTAGACTAGTGAGAAAGTATGAACCCCACTACTTCTTTTACACCACTGTGAGGAAGTTCTTCAAGGGAACTTTGTTGAAGTTGTGAGGTAGCAAGAAATTGTTCATGCTTAGAGCTGTGGTTGCTGTAGTTACACAAGGGTATTTTGTGCAAGAAGTTGTTCTTTTGGTTTCTTACTCTAAGGTGTTAGTGTAGGTATTGCTGTGATTGTTTTTATTAGCTTTAATAAGAAGAGTAGTTGTTGAAAATCCACTTTGGCAACAAAGTGGTAGTGGAGTAGAATCATTTACGATTCGAACCACTCTATATCCAATGTACTCATTCATTGTTTCTCATCTCCTATTCTTTCTTTGATTTTGAATTCCATTTGAGTTGAGCCATACAAGAAAAATTCCGCAAAATTGCCAAACACTCTATTCACCCCCCTCTAGAGTGTGTCACGGACCTAATAACTGGTATCAGAGCCTAACCTTGATTTATTGACCAACCTTTGCAAGTAGCAAGGTTAAAGATCATGACAATGACAACCTCTTAATCCCACCCTTCAACTTCCAAGCCAACTGCACTATTCTCAGGATCAAATATTAAAGCACCTATATTTGATTTCCAAAATTATTTTTTATGGAAATTTCGAATGACCAGTCATTTGAAAGAATGTGGATTTGATATATGGAGAGCCGTTGTCAAAGGAATCGAAGTTCCTATGATTACAAACTCAAAAGGAGAATCAATGTTCAAAGATGAGGATGACTATACCGACGAAGAGAAAATAAACTTCGCTATCAATGGTAAAGCATTCGATATTCTCTCAAGTGCTCTTACAACCACCAATCTCATAAAACTTCAAGGTCTTGAAACGGTCCATGAAGCATGGAAAGAACTAGAAATGATACATGAAGAGACTGAGCAAGTAAGAATGACCAAAAGACTTATGCTCATGAAGGAGTATGAAATGTTTGGTATGAAGAGCGGTGAAAAAATTGAGGAAATTATTGATCGATTCACTCGAATAGTGAATCAACTTTCCATGGTGTACAAGAAAATCTCAAATGAAGACCTTGTCTCAAAACTCCTCAACTATTTGCCAAGAAAATGAACACCTAAAGTCACTGTCATCACTGAATCAAAGAATCTCAAGACTCTTACTCTTGATGAGCTATCCGGTAATCTTCTTACTCATGAAATTCTTATTGATGAACAAAATAGAATGAACCCTATCAAGCCCACACAAGCATCACACAAAGAATTAATGGTAGAGTCCGATAAATCGGATGATGAAGTTGCTCTTCTTGTGAGAAAATTTAGAAGAATGGTCACAAGAAACAAGGCCCATGCAAAGAAGTTTTTCAAAGGACCAACCAAGGACAAAGAAGCAAGTGAAAATTACTATATGTAATGGTCGATCCAGTCACTTAATTGCCGATTTCCAAGCAAGAAAAGAAGGTCTTTCTTCAAAAGAAGAAAGCCCTTAATGTGGAGGTAACCACGTGGGATGATCTTCTCTCCGAATTGGAAGGAGAAAAAAGTGAAGACTAAGATGTTGGACTTGTTGCAATAGTTGAGAATCCAAAAACACAACATACATGTCTCATGGCAATCGAGAATGACCTGAGATAAACTCTAACTCTTCTAATTTGCAAGATGAAATAGGAGATTTGCAAGATGATTTTGATAAACTAAATTTAAAATATAAACACTTGAAGAAAGAATTTAAAAAATGCATATTAAAAAACAAGATCTTGCATGATAAGAATATTTTGATGTTTCAAGATCATGACATCATACTCACCATGCATAAAACCGTAGCTCTTGAAAATGTGAAAATTAGAAAAGAATGTGAGAGACTAAGGTTAGACTTACAAAGACTAACCGATGGTAAAAATAATCTAGACAAATTACTTGCAAACCAAAGAATTGGAAATGATAAATGCGGTTTAGGATTTAATTCATCACATTCTTCCATTAAGCCTAAGTCATTAATAAAAAAGGCAAATAAGAGAAAAACACAACATGACTCGTTAACTTACAAACCAACGTATGTACCCACTTGTTTTCATTGCAACAAAGTAGGACATGTAAAGAGTGCATGTAAAGCTAGATTTGATAGTATGTATGTTTGGAAGCCTAAGGGTTGACAAGCTAACCCTAAAGGACCCAACTATCAAAGGGTACCAATGTATCAATTTCTTGGTTTTGTAGGCTCTCAAGATAAATGGAGTAGCCAAAGAAGAAGGAACCAAATGGCTTATGGACAGCGGATGTTCAACATACATGATCGGAGACAAAACTTTGTTCACCAAGCTCAAGCTCCAAGATGGTGGAACGGTGCATTTTGGCAATGGGAGAGCCAAAATCCTTGGACGTGGAGAAATTGGTAATTCTTCTTTTACTATTAATAATGTATTATATGTAGAAGGGCTTAAATATAGTTTGATAAGTGTTAGCCAACTATGTGATGCTAATTTTCAAGTTGAATTTGTGAAAAGAAAATGCATTGTGAAAAAGAATGATAAGATTGTTTTTGAGGCTATTAAGGAAAAATGATGTTCACAAATTTAGCATACATGATTTGATAGCACAAAAGGTTTCTTGCCTAGTTGCTAAAAATGATTTCACTCAACTATGGCATAGACGACTTGGACATATTAGTTTCAAAAATTTCAAAGAGATTTGCAAAAATGAAAAGGTCCAAGGTCTTCCAAAATTGAATTTCGAAAACCATGGCTTATATGTCACTTGTCAAAAGGCAAAGCTTGTTAAAGCAAGCTTCAAGCCCAAAAGTGAAATCTCCACCACCAAACCTCTACAATTGCTTCATATGGATTTGTATGGGGATATTGGTACAGAAAGTCTAAGTGGAAAACATTACACCTTTGTGGTGGTAGACGACTTCTCTAGGTACACTTGGGTAATATTTTTGGCTAAAAAGAATGATGCATGCCAAGAGTTTATAAAACTTTGTAGAAGAATTAGAAAATCAAAAAGAAGACACAATTAAGGAAATTAGAAGTGATAGAGGTGGTGAGTTTGATGGTGAGTTTCAAGAATTTTGTGTATCCAAAGGGTATGGACACAATTTCTCGGCTCCAATAACTCCTCAACAAAATGGTGTTACAGAAAGGAAAAATAGAAGATTTCAAGAAATGAGTAGAGCCATGCTAAATGAATTTGAGCTACCCAAGTACTTTTGGGCCGAAGCGGTAAACGCCGCTTGTCATGTAATCAATAGAGTTTACTTGAGACCATCTCTCAAAAAGACTCCTTATGAGCTTTGGAAAGGTAAAGTACCAAATATTGGTTATTTCAAGGTATTTGGTTGTGAGTGTTTTATACTTAACACCAAAGATAACTTGGATAAACTCGATTTCAAAGCGGATGAAGGAATCTTTATGGGATATGCTCAAAATAGCAAGGCATTTAGGGTATATAATAAAAGGAGCATGAAAGTTGAAGAATCAATTCATGTCAAGTTTAGTAAACTCATTGAGGATGAACCAAATACTAATGATGATGATGATGAAATAATTAAAGTAAGTCATATAGAGAAATTTGAGAATCCAAAAGGTAATATTGTCATTGACCTTAGGATCGATCTCCTTGAACGTAAAGTTGAAGATGAAGAAGTAGGAGGAGATACCTCAAATTTACCGGATTCATATAAGTATAGGAAAGATCACCGTAAAGAATTAATATTAGGTGAAACTAGTCAAGGCATAGACTAGGAGAAAATTCAATGAAAATGCCTTCATTTCACAACTTGAGCCTAAAAATATAAAGGAGGCAATAAATGATGAAGATTGGGTATTAGCCATGCAAAAAGAACTAAATCAATTTGAAAGAAGTGATGTTTGGGAATTAGTAGCTAAACCTAGTGATCATCCTATAATTGGCACTAAATGGGTATTTAGAAACAAAATGGATGATAAAGGAAACATCACTAGAAACAAGGCTAGGTTAGTAGCTCAAGGATATAGGCATGAGGAAGGCATAGACTATGATGAGACCTTTGCCTCCATATCTAGGTTAGAAGCTATTAGGATGCTATTAACATATGCATGCTATAAGGATTTCAAACTATATAAAATGGATATGAAATCCGCATTCTTGAATGGAATAATTCAAGAAGAGGTGTATGTAGCTCAACCACCGGGGTTTGAAAATCATGATTATGCAAATCATGTATTCAAACTCAAAAAGACCCGTTTATGGACTTAAACAAATTCCTAGGGCGTGGTATGAAAGATTAAGTAACTTCCTTCTTGAAAATGAGTTTTCAAGAGGAAAAGTCGACGTTACTTTTTTTTATTAAAGTACAAAGAAACCATCAATTGCTTGTTCAAATTTATGTGGATTATATTATATTTGGTGCCACTAATGATTCTCTTTGTGAGCATTTTGCTAAATTGATGGAAGGTGAATTTGACATGCGCATGATGGTGAACTCAATTATTTCCTTGGTCTTCAAACCAAACAAACTCAAGATGGAGTGTACATATCTCAAACAAAGTACACAAAGGATTTACTCAAGAAACACAAGTTTGAGGATGGAAGAAGTGTGAGCACACCAATGAACACAAGTACAAAGCTTGACAAAGATGAAAAAGGAAAGCCGGTTGAGGTAATCAAATATAGGGGTATGATTGGTAGTTTACTTTATTTAACCGTTAGTAGATCGAATATTTTGCATGCTGTGTGTTTATGTGCTAGATTTCAAAATATGCCTAAGGAATCGCATCTAGTTGCTATTAAACGTATCTTTAGGTATTTGAAAGGAACCTTGAACTTTGAGTTGTTTTATCCCAAAAATGGTTGTTTTGATTTAAGATAGTATAGTGACTCCGACTACGCTGGAAACCTAGTCGATAGAAAAAGCACCACCGAGATATGCCCATTCCTAGGAGATTGCTTAGTTTCTTGGTTCTCCAAAAAACAAAACAGTGTGTCACTTTCAACTGCGGTATCCGAATATGTATCGGCCACTTCATGTTGTGTCCAACTACTTTGGATGCTAAACACCTTAAATAATTACAATATTAAGTTTGACAAAGTCCCAATATTATACGATAACACCTCAGCCATAAGTATAACACAAAATTCGGTACACCATAGTAGGACCAAACATATTGAAGTGAGACATCACTTTATAAGGGATTGCATTCAATAAGGATTAGTAAGCGTTGAATTTATTCCAACCAATGACCAACTATCGGATATTTTTACCAAATCCCTCCCTACTGAGACAATCGAATCAATTAGAACAAGATTAAGGATGATAAGCAATGGTTAGAGGGTCAAAATTGTCAAAAAGACAGATTTCAGCATACATCGATCGATCTATGCAGCTGTTTCAGAGACTGATGTAAAACCCACATCGATCGATCGAAATGGAAGATATCGATCGATCAAAGTCCCAAACATTGATCGATCGATGTCGTAGGGGGCAGAAAATATAAAAGATGTGAAATTAGAAAATCCTTCACTTTCTCTTTATCTACTTCGAACCCTAACTTCCTTCTAGCGAAAATCAACTCCAAATCACAATTTCTTGCACTAAACTCCATTTTTCCTTCAATTCAATCACTCTCTTCATCACCTTCATCACTTTCATCGCTATTTCCGGCAAGTTTAGTGTCCTAACCCTCCAAATGGTCCCACAAACAAAAAGAGCAAGAACAACCCATGAAGAAGAAAATGCACCTCCAAAATCTCATCCCCAAGTCCCATCTAGGTCTAGAACATAAGGATTAAGGAACAGGGCAACCCCTTCTCAAGACAGCATGTTAGCTGAGGTAAGGGAGAGGCTTATACTCAATAATTTTTCATGGTTCAAAACAGAAGAATATGAGGATGCATTAAAGGAGCCAACTGGTACAGGTACATTCAGGTACATATCACTTAGAGCACAGTTGTTATTTAGTGAATGGGATAACCATAAAAGGTCTCCCATTCCATTAAAATTCCTCAAAATTGGAGATATTTTGAGCAATGAGCCGTTGAGGCCGATCATCAATTGGTTTAATGATAAAAAACGGAGACCAGTTTGGTATGTATCGGTAATGAGTTACATGTCCACCCGATACACACGAATGTTCTATGCTAATATGTGGATAGGATATCTAAATGGAATGCCTTTTTCATTAAATTCGGTTATAGAAGGTCAACTTGTTTCCTTTGATTCAAAAACCATAAATGACCTTCTTGGTGTTCCTGATGAGGGGCTAGACGATTTTGATCATTGGAAGTGGGATAACTACAAGTACAAGGTGTCCAAAGATGAAGTTAAAACTTTTCTTGGTTTCCACTTCACCAAAAACACTAATGACATGCTATTAGCGTATCGATTCTTGCTTGCCGTTGTCACCTTTTATGTTAATGGTAAAATCGGCTAAACTCCCAAGCAACTTGAATTTTTACATTGCTTATCATATAGCCATGAGGGAGCAACTAAATTTTGGGGAGATTGTGTTTACAAATATGTTGGAGGCGGTAACGAAAAAATCAAAAGCGTTACCTTATAACAATCTCATTTATAGATTGCTACGAAAGTGCAACGTGGAGTTGAATGAGGAATATGTTAACAAAATAGCCTCCCGAGACTATTATACAAAAGCCAACATTCAACAAATTCGTAAATCCCGAAAGAAATCACAGAGACGGGAGGTCAAACCGAACCCAAAGAGGAAGAAACTGAAAACGTCCCTGTTGAAGAACCAATCCCTCTAACACATCCCACCGATCCTCCCACTGAACCTCCATCTCAACCCCAAACACAACCACCAACACAACCAAGTCCTACCTTCCGAGTGGACAAGGGAAAAGCTCCAATGGAGGAAGATAGTGATTCGGAGTTGTCATTTGATGCGGAGGCAGAGATTAACGATTTACACCGTTATCTTGGTCAATGGGGAGAAGACCTAACAAAGGAAGCAGTTCGCATTGATGATCTTGAGAAATACTACAAAAAACTCCATGAGAGAGTCAAGACGTTAAAAACAAAGGTCGACACTCAAGTCACGACGCTGCAAACAGAGCTTAATGATCAAAAGTCCAAGTATCAAAAACTGAAGACGAAACTGAAAGCTGCTCGATCCGGACTGTGCTTCTCTTCCGATGAAGAATAGAGTTCTTAGTTCTCCCTATTTCCCTCGTAGCTATAGGATTGTCTTAGAAGTTGAGTTTACTTATGTATCTCAAAACTTCGTATTTTATTAATGATATTTTAATCCTTCATTTTCTTATCTTTTGCTTTTTTTTGATGTTTTCAAAAAGGGGGAGAAGTTAGTATTTGGCATAAGTTGGTATTTGGCATGGTTTGGTGTCATTGTTTTTGGCATTGCTATGAGAAGGTGTTAGTAGTAGTTTTTGGTTATTGAAGTTGCTTGGTCTTGACATTGTTTGCTTGGTAGCATGAGTTGCATGATGTGAGTTGCATGAGTTGTTTGATATTGGCATAAGGTTATAACATTGGAATGGTATGAGAATATAGAGTTTGATGCATAATTTGATTGAGGGAGAGAATTTTGATATTGTCATCATACTTATTGATTTTGGAAAGATTACATGTTGAGGGAGAGTTTTTGATATGTTCATATGATTTATGTAATGAGGATGCATGAACTAAGGAAGAGTTGTAAAACGTCAAGTTTAGCTAGCTCAAATGTAAATTTTTCAAGTAAAAACATCTTTTAAATCATGGTTTTGAAATCATCAAAAAGGGGGAGATTGTTAAGATATAAAATGTTTTGTTGATGTAAAGATGTTTTAAATAAGTTAAATTTACACTTGAGATTTGGTGCAAAATGAGAAAAATATACTATGTCAAAAATGGTTGAGATTAGAACTCTATTGTCCAACATCGATCTCTTAGACTGAGGACATCGATAGATCGATGTCACTTCAGTCTCTCCAAGAGACACTTCGATCGATCGATGTCAGGCCAGAAAAGTTTCTGTCCAACATCGATCTATCAGTCAGGGGATATCGATCGATCGATGTCACTTCAGTCTCTCCAAAGAGAGACTTCGATCGATCGATATTAGGCCAGAAAGTTTCTGTCCAATATCGATCTCTCAGTCCAGGAGACATCGATCGATGTCACGTCAGCCTCTCCAGGGGAGACTTCGATCGATCGATGTCAAGAAGATTCAAAACTGCAAATTTTCTGGAGGACATCGATCTCTCAGCCAGGCACTTCGATCGATTGATGTTCCCCAGAATTCAAATTTTCTTCTGGACTTTACTCTAACCTCACATATGCTTCCTTGCCTATTATATCCATGTCTAAGCTATTCTAAGTTGGCTATTGAGGATCAAATCACTCCATAGGGTGACTAAATACTATTTGGACATTTTCTTGACACTTGATGTAGTTGAAGGCATAGTGGAGGCTACCAAAACATGGTGAACATCTTCTATAAATAGATGAAGCTTGGATGAGGCAAATACACACATTCTCCATCATCAAGCTTCATTATTCATTGTTGTATGTTTCTCTCATATGTGTAAAAGTGCTTAATGCTTGTTAAGTCTTTCTTTGTTCTTCATTGTTGTATATTGAGAGATAGAGAGTCTAACCCAAGATGAACCATAAATATTTGATCTCTTGCTTGTGTTTAAACTACTGAGAAAGTGTGATCCCCACTACTTCTTTTACACCCACTTTGAGGAAGTTCTTGACGAGAACTTTGTTGAAGTTGTGAGGTAGCAAGAAATTGTTCTTGCTTAGAGCTGTAGTTGCTGTAGTTACACAAGGGTATTTTGTGCAAGAAGTTGTTGTTGTGGTTGCTTACACTAAGGTGTTAGTGTAGGTATTGTTGTGGTTGTTCTTATTAGTTTTAATAAGAAGAGTAGTTGTTGAAAATCCACTTTAGCGACAAAGTGGTAGTGGAGTAGAATCATTTACGATTCGAACCATTCTATATCCGGAGTACTCATTGTTTCTCATCTCCTATTCTTGCTTTGGTTTTGAATTCCATTTGAGTTGAGCCACACAAGAAAAATTCTGCAAAATTGTCAAACACTCTATTCACCCCCCTCTAGAGTGTGTCAGGGACCTAAACAATATACACACATATATGTACGTATACACGTGTGTATATGGATATATATAATGATTAAAAAACTAAAGATCCGGCGTTGATGCCCATAATGCCTCACTGAACCCGTTACTCAATAATAACAACATTACCCAATTGTCTTAGAAGATCCTGCATATGGCAGGGTATGAGGGTCAAATGTATGCAACCATACCCATGTGTTAGAAACACATAGAGGTTGTTCCAATGACGCATAATGAAAATTGCATGAAGCTTTGTCGATCAACTACTACTCCATAATATAAGAAGCGCATACAATTTAATGTGTCATTTTGCTTTATTCCATTATATACCAAAGTTAAGGAAGAATGTGGAAATGGAAATAAATTGACCGGTTAATCCTTCCAGCGTAATCTCCAGGGATCTACGTCATCGAATTTCTTGAATTAGTTATTTCTCAGTCCTTTCGTTTCCATAACTTTTGTTTGTGAATGAGTGTACATTCAATCCATTTTATTTTTGTTTGCCCTAAAAGTCCGTTGTTGTTGTTAATTTGTTACCTTTTAAGTTATGAACTTGAAAATATCGCTTGTGATGAGCATAGGCTTTTTATTGCCGGAATTTATGCTCTATGAGTTCATATCTCGTATCACTGGAACGAATGATGCATTTCCGATTTCGTAGTGTTCGACGTTTTTGCAAAAAGTATCAATCTTAGATGAATTTGTGCTTGATTTTGGCAAAACTTGAGCTCTTGCGTTTAAGCTGGAATTTTGCTGCGTTGTGTGTTGGAAATTTGTGCTTTTGAGGATTATTTCTGCATTCTTTTATTTGAGAACTGTTGAAATGCAGAAAGAAGGTGTTGCAACTGAAAGGGTTGGAGCAATGACTGATGAAGGCAGGGGTCGTCAGTTGGTGTGCAACAAGAGCAAACCAGCTATTAAGTTGAAGAGGAAATGCTGCACCACAGCCGAAACAAGCTATCCACCATCACACCCAAACACTCATTCACGCTTTGGCTTGATGGACTGAACAAGTTACCTACCAAAGTCAGACTTGGTTATTTAAAAGACAACACATGTCAGCTTTGCTCAGCAGGACAAGAATCCCTGAATCACCTCTTTTTCTCCTTCTCAGCTGCCAACAAGTATAGCAGATCATCTCGGCATGGATTGCTTTGCCACAATGACCTTCGGACACTGAACAGATTGCTAGGTTGGGGATCACACAGGCTCAAGGAGAAAGCTCTAAGAGCCAAGGCAGCCAAGATCACCCTAGCTGCCACAGTCTACTTTATCTGGCAAGCTAGGAACAAACACGTATATGAAGCAACACCATTTGTATCTATGTATATAGAACATAGAATACGCACACATATATACAGAGTTATGTATATCTATACCTACAATTTTTAGACAAAGGCGCTACGATACATGTGGTTTAAGAGAACTATACATTTCTGAGTATTACACGTAGGTCAGCCTGTTGACCTATGAGTGGGGTTATTTTACGAGTTAGATCTCCTTGATTCTTTGATTTCTCTGTTTAATATGTTAGCACTTTAACCAAAAAAAAGAAATCATCATTTGTAGGTGAAGAAAAGAAAACAGCAAGACAATCTCAAGAAATTTGGGGTTCTTCCTCAATTTCTACAGGAGGGGTTTTCGATTTTTCTCAGTTGATTGCGTTTTAAAGATGAAGGGAGAAATTGGTTCTGCCTTTGTCGCTCTGCAGTGCCACTGATTTTCTCGCTCTTTCGCCGGCAAAATTCAAATCGCAGGACTTCAACCAGCGGAGATTTTCTTTTTCGGTATCTTTTTGGACAACGCTGCTTTCATTTTTCACTCTTTTACACTGCTTCTTCTCACCGGCGACTTCGCGTTTTCATTCTTCCTATCGACTCTTTTTTGCCGTTAACTTTCCTCCTTTCTGTTGATTCCTGCCTTTATTTCTTTAACTCTTTCCTTAGCAATAATTTCACAAAATCGATCTGAACTTCTAACCTCTGTTGTTCTTGTAAGCTTTACTATTTTTGCAGAGGGCTTTCTTGTTCTTTATCATATTTCTGGTGTGTCTCTTTAATTCAGTTGCAGCTCTTAGTCATCCCTTATATAATTTAGAACTCAATTTTTCCTTCTCTTTCATCAATTGGATTCGTGATCCACGGGGTTCTGCAAGTTTTCATGTATTGCTTGGATATGCTTCTTGCCAACCGATGAAGCCGGATCTTCACCAAGAGTCTAAGATGATCACAAATAACGTCGTTAACTGATTTATTGAGAAATAACTGGAATAGCTTCCTGGAAGTCCTGCACAAAGAAGCAGAAATCAGAGGTCCCGGGGGATGACCCCGGGTAAAACCCTCCGACGCTCAAGTCAGTTTGAGCCATTTCTCACTGAGAATATAATTTGGTGTGTGGAGTTAGAAAGTTCTCACAGTTCTTGGTTGAGGAGAAAATTCAATGTATTAGCTCCAGAAGATATGAAAAATGGTTTTCGGATCCCCCTTCTGGTCTGCGTTAGCTTGCTTTTATTAGTTTTCCCCTTATCCTCGGCTTCTGACACCGGATGGGACGTTCGCTTAGGGCAGAAGACCTGTGATGCAGTAGGTCTGCTGATATGACCGGTAGGCCGGCTGATGTGATTAGTAGGTCGGCTGAAGTGACCTTGGCGTGTACAGACTGAATAGCCAGACGTGTACTCTTTTTGTGAATTGCACTTCTGCTTGACGGTCCCATGATATAATGCTGTGCTTGACCCCTTCGCCGAAGTGCAAAACCAAGCTTTGCCGAAGTGCAGTGTTGAACCTAACCGAAGTGATCTGAAGCGTAACACTTAGGCTGAAGCTAAGGTTGAAGTTGGATGCCGAGGTGAAACCCTTGTAGTATATTCTTCGATAAAAAGGATGCCATGGGGCACAGCCGAAGTGTAGTCAAGGCTGAACAGCAGTGCTTGGGTGCTGAACTGCAGGAGTTGTGCCGTTGACTGTAGTTGACTAACAGAAGATTAATTCTGGTTTATCATTTGCCCCAGATTTTGTGTGGCTGAGCTGACCTGTGAGGGCGGACAAATCTATTCTGAAGAGTCCGTGACGTGTCTTCATCAATCGGGCGGTTATCCTCATATCTGCGCCGTAATTCCCACTAATTGTGTCCTTATCCTCATAATTGAGTCGTTATCCTCCTTTTGATATCAGCGCCAGTTTCAATGCATCATCATTACTTTTTCGGCGGTTTCAATAATCGAGAAAGAGGGGGAAAAGTTGAACCGTCCCCCTTTTGAATTTCATCTGAAAAGTTACCACCTTTTCTTTCCCTTCTTATAAATAGGGGTAATTGCCCTAATTATTATTTCTTCTTCTTCTTTTATTCTGCGCGTTGCTTATTCTGCATTTCTGCTCCTAGTCTTCGAAGCTACAGTCTTATTCCGGTGTCCTTCCTTCCAGCTCAGCCCTTCAATCCTCTGTAAGCTTTTCTTCTTCCTCATGACTTTTGTTATTCCATCGTCTTCCTCTTCTGACTCCTAAAACAGATCAGCTCATTCTTACCAAGCTGATCTGGAAGGTGACCAAGAGGTCCAATCCTTCCACGAGAGGTCTGACTCTAGTGAGGATAATCGTCCTTTGAGGAGGTTACGCCTTGCTGGTGAACCTCCTAAGCTTGCCTCCACTTCCATAGTACCCCTGCCGTCTATCGACAGGGGTTCACCTTCTCCGGTAGTGCAGAGTTCAGCCTGCACTTTAAAAATTGCCGACCTATCTAGATTCTGTACTGAGTTTAGCATAGATAGAGACACCTTTTCTCCAATTTTGCCTCTTCCTCACCAGACTGCCTATGATCCACCCGCTGGGTATGAGGCAGTTTACGAAGAATACTTTAAATCTGGGTTTGACCTCCCTGTTCCTGGTCCTTTGTTTTACATCCTTGATTTTTATAATCTTAGATTACCCCAAATTATGCCCAACGGCTTGAAGGTCATTGCCAGCTATCTGCTTTACCTGAGAGCCGCTGAGGCAGAATTTGACCTTTCTGTCTTCAGGGGGATGTTTGTGTGCAAACAAAAAGAAAGCTGGTACTACTTTAGTAGGAGACATCCTAATAGAGTTGTTAACCATGCCATAAACATCCCCTCTTTCACCAAAAACTGGAAGGGTCGCTTCTTCTATGTTAAAGCCATTGGGTTGCCCGAAAGGAATTACTGGAAATCCGGCCCCGCAGATAACAGTAGGCCAAGCGAAAGATCTTGCAATGAAGCCTCAAGGTTACTGTGTCTTCCCCAGGCTATAGACTGGAAAATGGTGGACAGATCGGTTGTAAAGGCGGCCGACCTGTACCACATGTGGCCATCTCATCAGTTTGAATCTATTGGCTCCTCTGCTTTAGCCTTGATTTTGTGTATGTGTTCATGCTTTAGATATCCCTGACTTTTCTTGATGTTGCGTATGCGTTTTGGCTGATCTGCTGTTGAATCTTGCAGGAACCATGGTGTGTGAGAACCTTAGCAAACTGAAGAAATTGGTTCCCAAGAAGAGGAAGGGAGAGGACGGAAAATCCTCTTCCTCTGCTCAGCCAACCGCCACAACTTCTACTGAAGTGCAGGCCCTGCCTACTCCTCCTGTTGCTTCTCCACCCAAACAAGGTAAAGATTAGCAATTTTGACGTTGATGCCTTATTTGTTTTATTTCAGCATTTTAACTTGGTTTTTGTTGTAGCTAAAACTTTGGTTGGCAAAACTCCAGCTGCAGCCAAGAAACCTGTTTAGGCTGCAGCTCAGCCCCCAAAGAAGAAAACTCCTGAGGCCTCAGCCTTGCCCCCCAAACCTGCTGCAAAGGCTGGGGCAGGGAAACCTCAGGTTGCAGCTCATCCCAGAAGGCTTCACAACACAAGCCTGCTCCTCCCGCTGCTCCACCAAGTTCTACTCCCACTCCTGCTGCGCCAGCTTCGGCGGCATTAATTTCTCCTCCAGGGGGGTTAATTATTAGGGATCCAAAAGATGCCCCCATTGGAGGAGTTGTTATAACCACAGGAGAAGATGCTCCCCAGCATCCTCATGGAAAAGCTCCATCTGAAGGGGAGCCCTCTCATCAGCACCGCCGTGCCTGGAAGAACTTGGTTTATAGCTTCTCTGATACTGCTGCCAATCCAGGGGTGGCCAAGAAATTGGCAGATCTGCCAGTGCTGCCTATGGATTGGGACCGTTTTGCCCTCCAAGACTGGGATTCTGCTCTTAACACCTACTTCATAAACATGTCCATGGTAGGTTTCCTTCAAAATTTCCAACCTTTTTACTTGAATTGTTGAAATTCTTATTTGACCATATTTGTTATTGCAGTACCGAGTTCAAGAATGTGACATGCTCAGAAGAGCAGAAGAGATGCGCAGCATGGTGGTTGAACTCTCTGAGAACAACGCTGACCTGAAGAAGGCTAATGGGGAGTTAGCTGAGATAGCAAAACCAAACAATTCAAGGCTGGAAGAGATTGATGCTAAGCTGAAGACATTGAGGTCAGAGATGGACTCAATGAAATCAGAGATGGATTCCTTGACGTCTGAGAATTCCAAGCTTAAAGAAGACAAGGAGGAGTCTGACACTCGACTTGCAGTGGCAAACTCTCAAGTGGATGAATTGAAGGAGGTTATTACCAACATAGAATTGGTGTCCACCAAGACCCAGGCTGAGTTGGAGTTCTTCCAGAAGGAATTCAACAATTGTGAGCAAGAGTTGTCCCAGCTGAAGAGCCAAGTTGAAGCAGAACAGAAGAGCAAGGATGGTCTGGCCCAGCAACTTGAGGCAGAAAAGAAGAGCAAAGCTGAGCTCATCTCCCAGTTTGAGCTTCAAGCTGAAGAGATCAAGAAGTCTGCCGTTGTTGAGTTCAGAAAGTCTGAGTACTTTGTGGATAATCTAATGAGGATGCAAGGCTCTATTTTGGCAATGGGACAAACTTGCGCAATTGATGCTTGCTGCGAAGTCTATCCAGCCTTGGATAAGGATCATCCTCAACTTGCTGATCTCTACAACCCCGAAGCTGAAGCTGTATTTGATAAACAACTTGAACAATTCAAGGAAAGGGTTGATCTCAGAGAGGCTGATGAAGAGGAGGAGTAGAATAGGATTTTTCTCTTTTGTAATTTTTGTAGTTGTAATAGATATACTCTTCAATGAAAATCCAATTTTCTCCAACTTGTGCTCTTCAGCTTGTTATAATTTTCCTGATTTTGTCTTTTGCATGTGAGACTTTACTTGCTCTATTTCCATAGTTTGTGCAAGTATTTGTCTTCTGCTTGCGAGACTTTACTTGCTCTATTTCCATAGTTTGTGCAAGTATTTGTCTTCGGCTCTGCCAAAAAGCTTTTTAATCACTTTCACGTTGGATTTTTCCACAAGTGTTGGACTTCAGCCTTGACCTTTGGCTCTGCCAAAAACGTCACGCTGCATGACTGAACTGTAGCTCTACCGGGCTTTAACTTTGCCATTTGCAATAAATTATAGATAAAGTAAGCTGTTACTTGATCTATTTAGGCAGAATGAAAGAACCACATATTGGCTCTGCCATAAAACATTGTTTTATTCAATTCTCAATACTGCTGATAATTACATAAATGATTTACATTTTTCTAGCACTGCTAGTAAATGAAAACTGTGAAAGACTTCTTTGGGAAAACCACTCAGACCTGCTGAGGTGAAATTCGTCATTGATGTAGAAGTCTTAATTAGTAGAATGCCAAGTTCTTGGTAAAGTTTTGCCTTCCAAGGTTTGTATTCTATAAGCCCCATTTGAGCGCACCTCCTCTATCCGATAAGGACCTTCCCACTTAGGGTTAAATGTCGCGGTTGGTACTACATGACTTGCTTCATTATTGCGCAATACCAAATCTCCCACTTGATAGGATCTTGGCCGTACTCGAGAATTGTAGTATTGAGCAATTAGATTTTCGTACTGAGCCATGCGAACATGAGCCTGCTCTCTCTTTTCCTCCAATTCATCCAAATTTAGCCACAACTCTGAGTTATTGGTTTCAGCAGAATAATAATCTGTTCGAGTAGAGCTGGAACCAACTTCGGCTGGGATGACTGCCTCAGTGCCATCTACTAAAGAAAATGGTGTTTCCCTAGTAGAGGTAGAAGGAGTAGTTCGATATGCCCATAATACGTTTGGGAGCTCCTCTACCCAACTTGCTCCAATTTTGTATAAACGTTTCCTCAGACCATCCTTGATTGTTCTGTTTGCCAATTCAACTTGTCCGTTAGCCTGAGGGTGTGCTACCGCAGTGAATCGCTATCAATTTTGAGCTCTGCACACCAACTCTTAACAGGTTCATCAGCAAATTGCTTTCCATTGTCTGATATAAGGACTTGTGGAAGGCCGAAGCGACATATGACGTTTTTCCACAAGAACTTTTTGATCTGATTTCCTGTTATTGTGGCTAAAGGCTCTGCTTCCACCCATTTAGTGAAGTAATCGATGGCAACAACCAAGAATTTGACTGAACCTGGAGATTAGGACAGAGGTCCAACAGGATCTATCTCCCATTGTACAAATGGCTAGAGACTCGCAATAGAGGTGAGCTCTTGACTTGGCAAATGTGACATTGGAGCATTAACTTGGCATGCTTGACATTTCTTGACCAATTCTTCTGCATTATGTCGCAGAGTAGGCCAGTAATATCCAGCAAGATAGCATTTTCTTGCCAACAACCGTGCACCAAAATAATTTCCACAGATACCTTGGTGCATCTCTCGATGGATGTAATCTCCCTCGTCTTCAGTCACGCACTTCAACCAAGGCTGTGAAAATGACTTTTTGTAAAGGTGGTCGTTAAAAAGAGCATACCTTGCTGCCTTCGAACGAAGGCACCGAGCTGCACGTTTGTCCTCGGGCTGGACTCCATGCTGCAAGAGATTTACAATTTCATCCATCCAGGTATTGTAATAATCAACTTGCAGCACTTTATTAGCATCATATGCACGATGCTTTACTAGCTCCACAACTATCTTTTTTCCCAAAGTTGTTGAAGTGGATGATGCTAGCCGAGATAACGCGTCAGCTCTTTTGTTTGCGGATCTGGAGATATGTTCAATGCTGAAATGCTCGAATGTTTGACTGAGCTGCAGCACTTTAGCCAAATATTTTTTCATGTTTTCCTCCTTGGCTTCATAATCCCCATTGATCTGAGAAACAATCAATTGCGAATCACTTCGGAAAATGATTCGTTTTGCCCCCAACTTCCTTGCGAGGCCTAGTCCTGCTATGAGGGCCTCGTATTCTGCCTCGTTGTTAGTTGATTCAAAATCAAAGCGCAAGGCATACTCAAATTCTTCTTTGTTGGGGTTGATGATTAGGAGTCCTGCTCCACAACCATCTTTGGAGGAAGACCCATCCATATATAATGTCCAATCTGCAGTTGGCTTAGCATCTTCCTCCACGAATATCCCTTCAGCCAAGAAGTCTACTAAGGCTTGGGCTTTGATGGAAGTTCTTGATTTGTACTGGATATCATACTCGGCAAGCTCCACAGCCCATTTTGCCGCTTGGTCAGATGTGTCTGGCCTTCAAGATTTGTTTTAAGGACTGGTCAGTGACCACTACAATAGGATGAGCTTGCAGGTAAGGCCTGAACTTCCTTGCTGCCACTACGAGTGCTAAGACTACCTTCTCAGCATTGGGATACTTCACTTCAGGCCCATGTAAGATTTTGCTTGCGAAATAGATGTGCCTTTGCACATTATCCTGCTCCCTGAGCAGAACTGCGCTAACAGCTTCTTTGCACGTCAAGAGGTACACATATAGCTCTTCACCAGGAAGAGGTGAAGTCAGCATTGGCACCTCAGCCAGATGGGACTTCAGCTCATCGAAGGCTTTTTGGCATTGATCATCTCACTGGAAAGCTGTTTTCTTCTTCAAGACCTGGAAGAAAGGAAGAGATCGTTCGGCTGACTTGGATAAGAATCTACTTAGCGCGGCAATTCGGCTTGTTAGCCTCTACACTTCCTTTACATTCCTGGGGGGATGCATGTTCCATATAGCCTCGACTTTAGCAGGGTTTGCCTGTATCCCTTCTTTGGAAACCATGTACCCCAAAAACTTTCCAGTGCGTACTCCAAACGTGCACTTCTTTGGGTTTAGTCTCATGCGTGAGTCTCTCATCACGGTGAAGACTTCCCTTAAATTTTGAATATACTGATCAAGAGATCTGCTCTTGATTAGCATATCGTCGATGTAGACTTCCATTATCTGGCCAATTTGTTCACTGAACAAAGAATTGACCAGTCGTTGATAGGTGGCCCCGGCATTCTTCAATCCAAATGGCATAGTTACATAACAATAAGTACCTGACTCTGTTATGAAAGTAGTTTTTTCCTGGTCTTCTATTGCCACGATGATCTGATGATAGACTTTAAAGGCATCCAAGAAATCAAAGATTTCATGCCCAAGTGTTGAATCCACTAACCTATCAATTTTTGGAAGTGGGTAACAATCTTTTGGACATGCTTTATTGAGATCTGTGTAATCTATACACATTCTCCAAGATTCATCCTGCTTGGGGACCACCACTGGATTAGCCAACCAGATCGGATAAAACACTTCAACAATGAATTTTATAGCCAACAACTTTTTGACTTCCTCTTCAATGACTTTATTCCTTTCTGGGGCGAAGTTCCGCTTCTTTTGCTTTACTGGCTTTGCCAAAGGATCAACATTCAGTTTATGTTCAGCCAGATGTGAAGGGATCTCAGGCATATCTTCGGCAGTCCATGCGAAGATAATTGCAAATTCTCTCAGCAGATCCTGCAGCTGAGCTAGCAATTCGGACGGCATCCAAGTCCCAATCTTTATGACATTTTCAGGTCGGCTCGGATCAAGGACAAAGTCTTGTACTGCATCATCCGATTGCAAGTGTTTCTCGTCTAAAGGTATCAGTTCTTCAAGGCTAACTTGCTGAACTGCCTCATTTCCTTGGGTGACAATAGCATAGCAACTCTGTGCCACTTGTGTATCACCTTGTATGGTTACCACTCCCCCTGGAGTGGAAAACTTCATGCTGACGTGCAGAGGTGATACAATGGCCTCCAATGCCACCAAAGCTGGCCGACCCAATATGACGTTGTATGCAGACATCTCCTTAATGACCACAAAATCTATCCATATACACCGATAGGCCAGGGGTTTGCCAAAACTGCAGCTGAGCATGACCAGACCTGCTGGCCGCACTGCAGCTCCAGTGAAACCATATAAAGAAGAAGTGACAGGCCTCATCAAGGAATTGGGCAAACCAAGCTGCTGATATACCCGATAGAACATTACATTCACGGCACTGCCAGTGTCCACATAAACACGTCGGACCTCCACAATTTTATCGGGAGCTAATTGTATACACAGGTCTATCACTAAACCTGTGTTGTTGGAGTCCAGTGGAATGGGATCTTCTGGCCCATAAGTCAGCTCCCTTGCCATCTTGGCTCTTTTAGATGGTGGTCTCGATGAAGTTCCTGAGGAATTGGGTTCACCTCGGCCCGTATAAGGTGGTCCTCCTGAGATAGTGTATATAATGGTATTGACCTAGGGCCGACCTGCAACTCCAGGCCTTCCTTGGTCCTCATCATCGTCAGTCCTGCGATGCCGAGGTGGGGACTCTAATCGGCACTTGTCCTTCTGGGGGTCCTTGTGTAAATCCAAACGGTTGTGCAGGCGTGAACGCGGGTCATAAAACTGCTTTAAGTGACCCTGTTCGATCAGTTGTTTGATAGCCTGAGCTAGCTGCCTGCAATCCTCTGTGTCATGCCCGATATCTCTGTGATATCGGCAATAAAGTTTTGGGTTTCTCTTTCCCATAGGCCCATACAGAGGCTCTGGATCTGTCCTCAGACCGTCTTTCTCTATGACAGGCCAACAGGGGTAAGCCCTCCTTACCACCTTTTGCCTTTTCCACCTATGCGATCAAACGCACTACGCCGATCACGGTCTTTTCCTTCATTGCGCCGCTCCTCCTTTTTGGAACTGGATCGGCTTTCTTGCCGGGCTCCTTGCTCGGCTTCCCTCTTCAATCGGTTTGCCTCCTCACCTCGGGCAAACTGATGAGCTTTCTCCAAGCATTCTCTTAGAGTTGTGGGCCCCTCTTCGGCCAGTTGAGAAAAGAGACGGCCGGCTCGGAGACCGTTAATAAAGGCAGCAGCTTTAATGCCCTCATTTCTGTCACTGACCTGCAGTGACTCATCTGAGAAACGCTACATATACTTCAACACAGATTCATCTGGACCCTGTCTCAAGGTCATCAGATGTGATGAGTTCTTCACAAAAGGAGTGCTGGACACAAATTGTGATTTGAACTTTTGGGCCAACTACTTGAAGGACTTCACTGATTTTGATGGGAGCTCTTGGAACCATCTCCTGGCCTTTCCCCGTAAATATAGCGGGAAAATTTTACAGCGTAAGGGGTACAGAACATTCTTCAAACTCATCGCAGTTTGGAACTGGAAGAGATGATCCGTAGGGTCCGTTGTCCCATCATAAGTGTCCATTTTTGGCATCTTAAAACTGTCTGGTGTCAAATACTCTATAATATCCCAGGAGAAAGGACTTTCCTATGCTGCTTGCACAAACTCTTGCCTGTGCTCTTCGTAGTAAGCTCTTGGCCTACGAAGAACTTCTTCGTCCCTGGGGACGCTCTTTAAAGACTTTGACCGTACACTTAAGTGCGGTCTGGATAAATTTTCTGACTCCACAGTTGGAGCCTTGAAACTGTGTCTTCTAGCATCCGCCATAAAACCTCTAGGTGGTTTAGAGGACTGGTTTTGTGATACTTCTTTAGGAGGAAGAGGTGGATCTTCTTCCATCTCTTGCACCTCCGGCTGTTTGCCTTTGAGTTGATGTACTATAGCCTCAAACACTTCTATGTTCTCTGCGACATACCTCATCGCTTTATCCCTATCCTCCCTCGAGATTTCTATGACAGGATTAGGCGACTTAGGTACCCGAGAAACCTGTTCTGGGACACCTGAGCGCGTAACCATGCGTCGTGGCTGGTTGGATGACTCATCCAAACCTTCACGGCGACCTTTCGTCATAGAAAGATGTTGGCTGTTTCGTTTTTGAACTTTTTACTGGATTAAGGGATAAGGGCCCTCCTTCTAGCGTCAAATGATGAAGCCGGATCTTCACCAAGGGTCTAAGATGACCTCAAATAACGTCGTTAACTGATTGTTAAGAAATAACTGGAATAGCTTCCTGGAAGTCCTGCACAAGGAAGCAGAAATCAGAGGTCCCGGGGGGATGACCCCGTGTAAAACCCTCCGACGCTCAAGTCAGTTTGGGCAATTTCTCACTGACAATATAATTTGGTGTGTGGAGTTAGAAAGTTCTCACAGTTCTTGGTTGAGGAGAAAATTCAATGTATTAGCTCCAGAAGATATGAAAAATGGTTTCGGATCCCCCTTCTGGTCTGCGTTAGCTTGCTTTTATTAGTTTTTCCCTTGTCCTCGGCTCCTGACACCGGATGGGACGTTCGCTTAGGGCAGAAAACCTGTGATGCAGTAGGTCTGCTGATATGACCGGTAGGCCGGCTGATGTGATTAGTAGGTCGGCTGAAGTGACCTTGGCATGTACAGACTGAATAGCCAGACGTGTACTCTTTCTGTGAATTGCACTTCTGCTTGACGGTCCCATGATATAATGCTGTGCTTGACCCCTTCGCCGAAGTGCAAAACCAAGCTTTGCCGAAGTGCAGTGTTGAACCTAACCGAAGTGATCTGAAGCGTAACACTTAGGCTGAAGCTAAGGTTGAAGTTGGATGCCGAGGTGCAACCCTTGTAGTATATTCTTCGATAAAAAGTATGCCATGGGACACAGCCGAAGTGTAGTCAAGGCTGAACAGCGATGCTTGGGTGCTGAACTGCAGGAGTTGTGCTGTTGACTGTAGTTGACTAACAGACGATTAATTCTAGTTTATCACCAACCACACTTTCTTGCAAGATCCAAGTAACCGGTGATCTATTTTTTGGATTTTGGTGTCTCACAACTCAAACATGTGATAAAATTCTATTTTTTTTGTCTTATTATCATTGAAGTGATTTTGATTGTTTACATTTAGTTTCAAACTTTCAGCATCATTAGCATACCTTGGATTTTTAATCTTAGTTGCAATAATTGATAGAAGACGTCATGATTTAACCGTGAGACCATGTCTAAGGAAGAGGGGTGTAGGTAAGGGGAAGGGAAAGGAAGATAGTCTAAGGATAGCCTCTTGGAATATAGGAACCTTAAATAGTAAATTTTTGGAGGTTGTAGACACACTTAAGAGACATAAGATAGATGTAGCATGCCTCCAAGAGACTAGGTGGAAAGGGAATAAAGGTAAATAGTGTAATGAGTATAAGTTGTTGTATTCAGGGTCAGATGAGACTAAGAATGTGGTAGGATTTCTAGTAAAGTTAGAATTACATACGAACGTGATTGATGTGATTAGATATAATGATAGAATTATGGTGTTGAAATTAGTACTAAATAAGGAGGTAGTGGCAGTGTTTTGCGCCTACGCACCCTAAGTGGGACTAGGAGAACAGGAGAAGAAATGGTTTTGGGATTGCTTAGATGTAGTGTTAAAGTCAATACACAGGGAGGAACGAATTTGTATCAGATGTAATTTTAATGGACACATTGGAAAGGATAACGATTGTTTTCAGTCGGCACATGGCGGGTCTGGTTATAGAGATAGAAACAAACAGGGTAGAGATCTGCTAGACCTAGCAGTGACCCATAACCTAGGCATTATAAACTCGTTTCTTAAGAAAAAAGAATTGTATTTGATCACTTTAGCAGCGGAGGACGTAACAAGCAGATCGACTACTTTCTGATGATGTGTGAATACCGACGGTTGTGGAGGGACTGAAAGGTTATACCAGAGGAGACAACGGTGACGCAACACCGTTTATTAGTGGTAGTTATAGCATTGAGCCAAATGCTGAGTAAGGGGTTGGAAAATTCTATCCAGGATTCGATAGGGAAGTTTGAAAGACGAAAAAATTAATATATTTAGAGACAAGGTCATCTCCGTGAAACTAGATTGTCTGGGTGATGGCACAAATCAGATGTGGGAGGTTATATCGACCATTATTACTCACGCGGCGAGAGAAACGCTTGGGGTAACAACAGAAAGGACGTTCGTACATAAAGAGATGTGGTGGTGAAATGAGGGTGTGCAACAAAAAATAAAAGACAAACAAAGGATTTTTAGAGTGCTGTTAAGATGCACAAATAGGGAAGAGAAAGTGAGATTGAAGGAGAATTACAAAATTGCCAGGAAGGAGGCGAAGAAGGCATTGACAGAGGTAAAGACTGCAACATATAAAAGGATGTATGAAAGACTAGAAACAAAAGACAGAGAGCACGATATGTTCAAGATTGTCAAAGCTAGGGATTGAAAGAGGCAGGACCTAGGAGACGGAAACTTTATAAAAGGAGAAGATGGACATGTGCTAGTCAAAGCACAAGACATCAAGTTGAAATGACAAACATACTTTTACAATCTTTTCAACGGTGGTAGTGTCGACTACGAAGAACGAACGAGCATCACTAACCAACAACAACAATACAATAACTCCAACTGTCAGAACTGTAGGACCTGCAAGGCAACACTAGAAAGGGGGTTGAATAGTGGGTGTGGAAAATTTGGTTTTTAAAATGTTTTGATCAAAAAACCCAACTTCTGAAAACAGTTTCTGTTTTCAGGCCCTGTTTTGCAACGTTTGAAAAACTAGGTTACAGGCCTTCAAAAATTTTGAAATTTGGAGAGATTGTAGTCTCAGATGTTCTGAGTATCTCCTAAACATTTTAGATCAAAATTCAACCTTTAACCCTTTGAAAAAACATTTGTGATCAGATTGCGCAAATCTGCCAGAAACAGTAGTCTGATTTGAAAAATTTATTCCGATTAAACCGTGGCTCCAAATGGTCTGAAACTTTAATGAAAAACCTCTTACTATATGTATTTAATTGGGCTGAAACAGTTTTGAAAACTTCTTTTGGGAAGTATGTCAAATACGTTCAAAGTCTCAACATTTGCAAGTCTAAAAATAAGACTGCACTAGTCTCAGAACTATTGATGTTTGAATGACTTATACTTGTCCAAAAGGGTTGAAACTTGCGCCAAATGAAACTTAAAACGTGTGGCTATGTTTTTGCAAAGTTTTGTGATTTTTGAAAATTCGTTTGATATTTTTACTACTGCAATGAAAATGATTCACAGTGCTTGAAACTGAAAGTAAAATGCTGAAAGTAATAACACCGAGAATTTTATACTGGTTCGGTTAACAAAACCTACTCCAGTGTTCGAGGACACCTTCCTCGGTTATCACTAATCACAAAATAACACCTTACCACAAGGGTTTCTGGAGTTACACGCCTACTCCACCCTTAAACAAACGATACAAGCAATCACATCGATCACGAACACCACCACAATGAGCGTGTATGGTGGTCTATACAAAGCCTATTCAATATATTTGAATATAAGAACAATAGGCTTGAGAGAGAAGAAGAAAGAAAGGTAGAAGAAGAAAGTAGAAGACACTTTTTGCACTTGAGAGAATATGAGAATTGTCTTGCATTTGAGTGACTCTCTTTTCTTCTTTTTATCATGCTTTGGCCGCCCACTCTAGGGCATTTCTCCATCTTGAAAATTTTCTTTTAAGTCCTTGGAAGAATGCCTTGTATAGATGTGACATCAACTTGCTTACTTGGCACCACTTGATTGGATGATTGTCTTGGCCTTGCTTACTTGGCACTTCTTGATTGGATGAGATTTGTCATCATTTGATGAATGTACAAATCTGAGAATTACACTTAAAACATGTGCCAAATTAGTAGTAAAACCTTGCCAAATATCACATATTTTGGAAAATACATTGTCTCCATTATCACCAAAAATTCGGCCATCTCATTTGTATCACATGCTGAAATTTTCAGCTTGTGCTAAATCATTTCAAGACTTTGAAATGTTGCCATATTACTACACATTTATCCTTTGAATATTGAGAAGCAAATTAATCACCATTAAGGTAGTAAAAATCAGCCATATTAACACACACATGCTGAATTTTCAGCATGTGTTATATTTGTGACATAGTTTGAAACATTGTCTTGTGTAGCTCCCACCATTACGTCACCAACCTTGTGTAGTCCATTCTTGACCAATCAAGATGCCTACTAAGCTCCATATAAGCTCCATCAAGGCTGAGTAGGCATGTGAATTGAGCTTGAACATGTGCTGAATTTATTTTTGTAAACTTTGTAAAATAGTGCACAATAATTATATACATATGGTATATTTCAATCAGCCCTAAATTGAATATTCTAGAACACTTAAGTATGTATTTAATACGTAAAAAGTGTCTACATACATGTTACATGTCATGACAAAAATGTTACATGTGTTATGTTCGTAGAAAACCCAATTTTCGACTTTTGTCGATTACGCGATTTTTCTCCGATTAAATTCAAACTTTTTGCACATGTTATTTATATTATGTCACACATAATATACATATAATAACTTGAATATTCAGCTCTAAAGGCTGAAGTAAGTGGCGCCCCATGTGCTTTAAACTTTGAATTTGAAATCTCCACAATTTGGCCTTAATTGGGGGTGATTTGTGTGTTCCAACATGGAATGATTTTATGGCTAAATATACCATGTAAGCCATGAAATTTGTGGCCATTTTTGAAGTGTAGGGGCTGGCCATCTATTATGTGACACGTTAGCAAAGTTTCGGTAGTCACCCGATACAACAATTTTTGGTTTAGAACCTTGTAATGTGTCGTAATAATTTTGTCATCACCCTTCAGCATTTTACTTTCAGTTTCCAGCACTGTGCATCATTTTTATTGCAGTAGTAAAAATATCAAACGAATTTCAAAATCACAAAACGTTTTAGAAACATAGTCACACGTCTTAAGTTTCATTTGGCCCAAGTTTCAACCCTTTTGGACAAGTATAAGTCATTCAAACGTCAATAGATCTGAGACTAGTGCAGTCTGATTTTCAGATTTGCAAAGGTTGAGACTTTGAACATATTTGACATACTTCTCAAAGGATTTTTCAAAACTGTTTCAACCTAATTAAATACATATAGCAAGGGGTTTTTATTAAATTTTCAGACCATTTGGAGCCACGGTTTAATCGGAATAAAATTTTCAAACTAGACTACCGTTTCTGGCAGATTTGCGCAATCTGACCACAAATGATTTTTCAAAGGGTTAAAGGTTGAATTTTCATCTGAAATTTTTAGGAGATACTCAGAACATCTGAGACTACAAGCTCTCCAAATTTCAGAATTTTTGAAGACCTGTAACCTTGTTTTTCAAACGTTGCAAAATAGGGCCTGAAAACAGAAACTGTTTTCAGAAGTTGGATTTTTGGATCAAAACATTTTAAAAACCAAATTTTCCGCACCTACTATTCAAGCCCCCCTTTCTAGTGGTGCCTTGCAGGTCCTACAAGTGGTATCAGAGTGCAGGCGCACTCACAACAAGGAGATCCAACGATCTTAGTGAGATGGCAACCACTAGCTACAAAACCGTGCAAGAAGGAATGTCAACCGTAAGACCTCCTCTTTTTGATGGTAAGTCCTTTATCCAATGGAAACTTAGGATGAAACTCTTTCTTATGGCTATTAATATTGATTTGTGGTCTATTATAGAAGACGGTCCATTCGTTCCTTTTAAGTTGTCTATTGTTGATCTTGTCACACTAGAGGTTATAAAAACGAAACAAGAATACACTAGTGATGATGAAAAGAAGTTGAGTATGAATGCTAAAGCCATGCAACTACTTTTAAATGGGCTAAGCAAAAGTGAATCTAGTTACGTATCTAATTGCTCTAGTGCCCAAGAGATGTGGAGAATTCTTGAGATGAAACATGAACGGACTATCCAAGTAAAGGAGTCTAAGACTAATATTCTTATGTCCACACTTGAGTCTTTCAAATTATTGCCAAGTGAGTCTATTGTTGACATGGATTTACGATTGACTAACATCTATAATTCTCTTGAGTCTCTTGGCAAAGCTTTCTCTATGTAGGAAAAGGTCCAAAAGGGATTAAGAAGTCTTCCATCTGAATGGGACCCTAAAATCACAGCAATTGAGGAGAGTAAGGAAATGAAATCAATAAAAATGGAGGAACTAATCGGATCACTAAAGGTATACGAAAACAAACTCACTTTAAGAAATTCCGAATTTAGTTCTAAACATGTTAATGCTATTGCGTTTAAATCAAATGAATACGTCTTTACTTCTTATGATCGCGTAGAGGATAGTGACACATATTCCGATGACGAAGATTTAATCACGATGGCTAAAAGATTAAGAAAGATCTTGAGAAAATCAATTAAAAACAAACACAATCCTACTTCATCTAAGAACCATAGAAATAAAAATAATGAAGAAATAAAGTGTTATGAATGTGGAAAACTTGGACACTTGTCATATGATTGCCCTAACAAGGACAAACAAACAAACAAACACCTTGACAAGGATCGGATCAAAACTAGACTTGTCTCAGAACCTAAACAAAGGAAAAGAGCCTTCAAAGCCTCCACTTGGAGTGACACATCCGACTCTGAGACTAATACAGAAGAACAAACGGCACAGGCATGCTTTACATCTAAGGCATCGAATGAGGTATCCTCTGACTCTGATTCTGATTTTGAATGTTCTTATGATGATTTATTTAGTCAATATTTAGAGTTGCATAAGTTCTCAAAGACTCTTGCAAAAGAAAAGAAACGATTAATTGAAGATAAGAAGTTGTTAGAATCTTCTAACACGAACCTTGTTTCTCAATTAAACGATTTAAAAGAAGAGTTGGCTTGCATAATCAATACATTAAAATCAGAGGTCACATCATTAACGAAACAAAACAATGAAATGAAATCCGAGATTTCAAATTTGAAATCAAGGAATACGAATTCAGAGAAAATGATGAAACAATTTGACACGGGAACTAACATGCTAGATCGCATCATTCTATCACAAAAGCATGATAGTGATAAAACCGGATTATGATACGTTGAGAAAAACGAAACCTCAATTACACCAACCAAATTCATTTTGTCTAAGAAAATAGACAAACCTAAGGCATACATGGCGCCTAAGATGACGCATAGGCCCCCTCTCCCTTCATCTCGTCATGTTTCTTCTTCATATCATATGAGATATAATTTTACGCCGTACAAATATGAAAAGAAGCCATTGATGCATATGAGAAATCCATATCATAAAAATACATCTACATCACGCCCCATGCATGCAAACCGAAATTCTTATCAAAAACAAAGATCATACTATGTGCATGATGGCATTCTCGGCCAAAGGCCAAACGGATTTGCACCAAACGTCTATTATATTGCATTTTCATCTCTTTTCTCATCTTTTGGAAGACCTAGAAAGGTCACCCAAATTTGGGTACCAAACGGAACATTTGCAAAGGAATAAATGAATAACCCTTAAAAACGAAATCGAAATGCATGAGTTTTTTTCTTCTTTCTTATGTGCACTTTTGATTTTATTTCCAAAATAAAGGGGGAGAGAATGCATGATTTAAGAGGGAGAGATAGATTGATTGCACAAATCAAGGGGGAGATAATTCAAAATTCAAAATTTGAATTTGTGCACGATTGGAGGGGGAACGACTAAATTTAAATCATGAACTTAGGTTATTTGGGAGAGAGAGAGTGATTGCACAAAATCAAGGGGGAGAGAATTCAAAATTTAAAATTCAAAATTTGAATTTGTGCACGATTGGAGGGGGAGTGACTAAATTTAAATCATGAACTTAGGTTATTTTGTAAATCATCAAAAGAGGGAGATTGTTGAGAAAAAGGGGTTTGAGTGATTCACAAAATTCATGATTTAAATAACGTGCACTAAAGAAATGCATGATATATTTTATGACTTGACACGTTATTGCAACAAACCTGCCTTATATAATTTATATATAATGTTGTTGTACTAACAATCCATGATGCTTTAAAGCTTTCGTTAAATGGCAAACATTTAACACATTTATATATATATGTATATATATATATATATATATATATATATATATATATATATATATATATATATATATATATATATTCAGATTTTTTAAAGGCACTATACACATATATTCCAACGTACTACCGATACGTTATATATTTTACGATAACACCGAGAATTTTATACTGGTTCGGTTAACACAACGTACTCCAGTCTTCGAGGACACCTTCCTCGGTTATCACTAATCACAAAATAACACCTTATCATAAGCGTTGCTGGAGTTACACACCAACTCCACCCTTAAACAAACGATACAAGCAATCACACCGATCACGAACACCACCACCGAACGAATGAAGGATTGATCACACCTTGATCAACCTTTTACAACAATGAGCGTGTATGGTGGTCTATACAAATCCTATTCAATATATTTGAATATAAGAACAATAGGCTTGAGAGAGAAGAAGAAAGAAAGGTAGAAGAAGAAAGTAGAAGACACTTTTGCACTTGAGAGGATATGAGAATTGTCTTGCATTTGAGTGGCTCTCTTTTCTTCCTTTTATCATGCTTTGGCCGCCCACTCTAGGGCATTTCTCCATCTTGAAAATTCTGTTTTAAGTCCTTGGAAGAATGCCTTGTATAGATGTGACATCAACTTTCTTACTTGGCACCACTTGATTAGATGATTGTCTTGGCCTTGCTTACTTGGCACTTCTTGAGGATGAGATATGTCATCATTTGATGGCTGTACAAATCTGAGACTTACACTTAAAACATGTGCCAAATTAGTAGTAAAACCTTGTCAAATATCACATAATTAATCTCACATAATTTAGAAAATACATTGTCTCCATTATCACCAAAAATTCGGCCATCTCATTTGTATCACATGCTGAAATTTTCAGCATGTGCTAAATCATTTCAAGACTTTGAAATGTTGACATATTACTAAACATTAATCCCTTGAATATTGAGAAGCAAATTAATCACCATTAAGGTAGTAAAAATCAGCCATATTAACACACACATGCTGAATTTTCAGCATGTGTTATATTTTTGACATAGTTTGAAACATTACCTTGTGTAGCTCCCACCATTACAAGTCTATCACAATTCCTCCTGAAGCTCTTATTTTCACATCCAAATTCTATTGCCTTTCATATTCAATCTTATACTTCACTTGATGCTTTAGCTCTTAAATATAAGAACTATATTTTCAATATTAGTTTAGAAAGGGAGCCTGTAACTTATCAGGAAGCAGCCAAATTTGTAGCCTGATAGAAGGCCATATAACTTGAGTTGGCAGCATTGGAGGCCGATCATACATGGCCATTAGTACAGTTGCCCCCTGGCTAACAGCCCATTGGGCGCAAGTGGATGTATAAAGTCAAACATAAAGTAGAGGGAACCATTGAGAGATATAAGGCTAAAACTATAGCCAATGGCTACACACAACAACTGGGCATATACTAGAATGACACATTTCTCCTTTATGGCTAAAATGACAACAGGAAGGCTTGTACTTGCTTTAACAGCTATCAAGGGGTGGCTTGTTCACCAGTTGGATGTGAATAATGTTTTTTTACATGATGATCTTCATCAAGAAATCTATATGGTACTTGAATGAGTCCTTATCACAAAGTCCAACACTGTATCCCAGTTGCATATGTCAATTTATAGTCTTAAACATGCTAGTAGAGAGTGGAATAAGAAATTCAGTTAGTTTCTTCTTTCTGAGGGTTACAAGCAATTTAAACATGATTACACCATGTTTACCAGACAAACTTCTACGTCCTTTTTGGCTCTGTTGGTGTATGTTGATGACATTATTGTTACCAGTAACTCATTGCTGGACATTCACTCTCTTAAGACAACCCTTCATCAAATATTCAAAATAAAGGATCTAGGTGACCTTAGGTACTTTTTGTTTGGAAGTGGTCAGGCCACCGGGGAGATCATGTTATGCCTGAAAAAGTATACCTTGGAATTACTAGAACAAGCTAGATTCATGGGTTCCAAACCTGCCAAAACTCCTATGCAACAAAACTTGAAGCTGAGCCATAATGATTCTGACTTAATTCAGGATGTGTCAAGTGCATAAGATTAATTGGAAAGCTCTTAAATCTAACAATCACAAGACCATATATACACACACACACATATATGTAAACGCATTGTACAGAACTTAATTGAGTGAATGAGAAGAATTATTCCAGAAAATCTTTGTTTCTTCTTCTTTATAGTTCTTCCGCGCTTATCATTGGAATTTCTGTTTGCGTTTATTTTGCTTCATTTGATTCAGTTTCATTTTCTTCTGTAGTCAAGTAGGTTGTTTGATCATTGTATAAAAGGTTGGAAGTATAGTTCGTGACTTTTGCCAATAACTAAATTTTCTTAGTTTATTGGAGGACATTAGCTTATTAGGATGTACCGTCTCTTTCCAGCTTTCTCTAAACTCCAATATAGGTATGTGGGTTTGCATGCTATAAGTGTTGGGGAAACGATCACGGAATCAGTGAAGAACAACTACAACGACAATTACAAGAACGCACAAAAGTAATGAATAATCAACAAAGAAAGAAATATATGAAGAACACAAGATTTCACGTGGGAAAACCCTCAAGGGGAAGAAAAACCCACGGCGGCGGCAAGCCAGAAAATTCACTATCACCAACTCAATTTCGGGTTACAATTCATGCGCCTAAACAAGGGATTTATAGCAAAGAGATTGGCAACGATTAAGGGGTATGCCTTATACATCACAATCATACCATGAATAGGATTCTAATAGATATTCCTTATATAAAAGATAGACATGGAAGTTTCCATCTAAACAAGATTCGTATCAACCAAATCTCCAATCAAGATATATCCAATCCCGTGACTTTCTGGTACATGGCCGAGGTTGTAGCTCTGCTCAGCACTGCATCTGTCCAGCTCCAAGTCTTTGAGCTCGGCCACTTCTGCTCGGCCTGCTGAGCTTGGCTGCTTCAGCTCGGCTGACTTCAGTTCCACCAATCCCAATAAAATCTCCCACTTGGAACTGACTAACTTAGTCACATCATGAATTTCTTCTTCTTCTTCAGACTGCCGCCACTTCAGCACTTTCATCAAGTAACAAGACCAAGAGAAGTCTTGCAGAGATCAAGCTTCTCTTTCGGAACAATCTTTGTCATCATGTCTGCTGGATTCTGGCTTGTATGAATTTTCTCCAAGTCGAACTGTTTGGCCTCAATCATATCCCTTATATAATGATATCTGATGTATGCTTCGTCCTTGCATGATATGCAGAGTTTCTAGCCAAGTGTATCGCACTCTGACTATCACTGAATAACTTGTAGCTGACCTGAGGGTTCTTCAACTCATTCAGTAAACTCTTCAATCACACCAGTTCCTTGGTAGCTTCAACTGCTGCTACATACTCAGCTTCAGTTGTTGACAATGCTACAATCTTCTGCAATCTTGATACCCAAGTGATTGCAGCACTGCCCAGCTTGAAAACATACCCTGTAGTACTCTTGCGTTCATCAACATCTCTAGCCATATCAAAGTCTACAAAGCCGAGCAGGTTTAGATCATCGTTACCGAACTGCAGTGTCAAGTTTTACGTTCCCACTAAGTACCTTAGTATCCACTTCACTGCAGCCCAGTGATCTGGACCAGGATTAGACATGAATCTGCTCACAACTCCCACTGCATGGACTATGTCTGGTTTGGTGCACACCATAGCATACATCAAACTCCATACTGCTGAGGCATAGGGAACCTTCTTCATTTGTTCAAGTTCATCCTTTGTCTTAGGACATTGCTTCTTTGACAAATTCTTGAACTGTCCTGCTAGAGGTGTAGACACCGGTTTTGCATTTTCCATATTGAATCTCTTTAGTACCTTGGAGATGTAATCTATTTGGCTCAGCCTCAGCATTTGATTCTTTCTGTCTCTTTCAATGCTGAGTCCCAGTATCTTATTCGCCGGGCCGAGATCCTTTATGGAGAACTTTTTGGCCAATTGTTCCTTCAACTTCTTGATCTCATCAGTGCTTCCTCTTGCTATTAACATGTCATCAACATAAAGTAGGAGAATAATATAAGAACCTTCGAATCTCTTGAAGTAGCAACAGTGATCCCCATGGCAGCGCTTGTAGCCAACCTCTGCCATGAAGTTGTCAAACTTCTTGTACCACTGCCTTGGAGCTTGTTTTAGATCGTACAAGCTCTTCTGCAATTTGCATACCAGATCTTCTTTGCCTGGTACCTCATACCCCTGTGGCTGCATCATGTAAATTTCCTCTTCTAGATCTCTGTGGAGAAAGACAGTTTTCACGTCAAGCTGTTCTAAGTGCAAATCTTCTGCAGCTGTAATGTTCAGAACTGTTCTGATAGTTGACAGCTTAACCGCAGGTGAAAAAATCTCGGTGAAGTCAAGCTCAGATTTCTGTTGGAACCCTTTCACAACAAGCCTTGCCTTATACCTCTGAGTGCCGTCAGCTTCTTGCTTCAACCTGTACACCCATTTGTTCTAAATAGCCTTTCTCCCTGGTGGCATCTTTACAAGATCCCAGGTCATATTGCTCTGCAGAGAGTTCATCTCATCTTCCATGGCTGACCTTCAGTCTTCCCTTTTGTCAGAACTCATTGCTTCTTCATAGTAGCTCGGCTCATCACAGTTAGTAAGAAGCAAATAGTAAAGTGAAGGTGAGAACCTGGCAGGTGAAGTAATGGTTCTCCTCTCTCTCCGAACAGAAATGGGTGGTGTAACTTGATCTTCATGAGTTTCATGATCCAAGGTCGGCACCTCAGCAGTCTGGTGAGCAAGTTTGCTCGGCTCGGCATGACCACCGTCAGTTTGCTCAAAGTACTTAGGCTCCACGGGCTGCTTCTCCTTCTTTACTCTGTCCTTGTAAAGTATGTTTTCGTTGAAAACCACATCTTTACTCCTGATCACCTTCTTCCCTACATGATCCCACAGTCTATATCCAAAACTATCACCTCCATAGCCAATTAGAAAATATACCTTAGACTTGGAGTCATGTTTTGACCTTTCATCCGGCTTTAGAAGTGCATAAGCAGTGCAACCAAATATTCTGACATGGGCAAGTGAGATCTTCTTGCCAGTCCACTCTTCTTCAGAAAGTTTACAGTCAATCGCAGTAGATGGTCCTCTGTTGATCAGATAAACAGCGGTATTCACCGCCTCGGTCCAGAAAGATTTCGACAGGTTGGCATGTATCCTCATACTCCTTGCCCTTTCATAGATCGTTCTGTTCATCCTTTCCGTGACACCATTATGTTGAGGTGTCTTGGGCACCGTCTTTTCTCTCCTGATTCCGTTCTCAGCACAGTAGTCCTCAAACTCTTTGCTGCAGTACTCTCCACCATTGTCCGACCTCAAGCACTTCAGCTTCAGCCCTATTTCATTCTCACCAAGACTTCTCCATCTCTTGAAGATATTGAATACGTGAGACTTGTGTTTCAGAAATTACACCCACAGCTTCCTCGTTGAGTCATCAATGAAAGTAACATAATAGATGAGCCATTCAGTGAGGGTACATCTGAAGGCCCCCAAACATCCATCCGTGTGTACAAGTTCCAGCTTCTCTGCTCTGAGACTTCTCTTGTGCGTTGAGAAACTGACAGCTTTTTGTTTCCCCATCACACAGGATTCACACAATGGTACATCAATGTTGGTTAGATCTTCCAGCTTCCTTTTAGACGCCATTTCTTTCATCCCTTTGACACTCATGTGTCCAAGCCTCTAATGCTACAGCTCGGCATCACTTGCCGAGCTGACCACATTTGTCGAGCTTTGGTTTGAGAACTTATAGAGGGTTCCTTCTCTCAAACCCTGTGCTACAATTAAGGAACCTTTGACCAACTTCCAATGTGTTTTGCTGAATCTTCCTTCAAGGTCAGAATCATCAGCCAGCTGCGTTATTGAAATCAATTTCTTGGTTAGCCATGGTATATGTCTTGCTTGAAGCAGCTTCAGCTGCCATCCATCTGGTAGAGTCAGTATGATATTCCCCTTGCCAATGATATCACAGGAGTCATCATCCCCGAGGTGCCAAAGTTTCCACTTTTGTAATTTGTAAAGTATCCACTGTTGGATGTGGCATGAAATGAGGCCCCAGTATCGAAGATCCAGAGGGCGTCGGCTCGTCTTTCACAACTCAGAATCAACCCATCACTATTAGACCCTGACGCTTGAGAGACATGGATCTCATCCCCATACTTGTCCGTCTGATCAGCCTTCTTCTTGACTCAGTAATCGCGTTTAAGGTTACCCTTCTTCTTGCAGTTCCAGCAGGTCAGATTTGAGCCCTTTGACTTGCTCTTCTTGGACTGCGATCTCCCACCTCTGTCACTACCCCTCTTAGCAGATCTGCCGCGCTCTTCTGTGTTCAATACGGCTCCAGAACTTTCAGGGGTGCCACTATTTCTCCTCCTTGAATCTTCATCAAGTAGCACATCTACCACGTTTTTAAACTCTAATGTACCTTCTCCAGATGAGTTGCTCACAGCCATAACAACTCCATCCCAACTGTCAGGCAGACTTGACAGTATCACCAAGGCTAGAACTTCATCGTCAAAGACGATCCCAACCGACTCAAGTTGATTAGTGATCGTGTTAAATTCACCCAAGTGTTCCTGCATCGTTCTATTTTCCGTCTTTTTCATGTTGAAGAGCCTCTTCATTAGATGCACCTTGCTAGAGGCAGAGGGCTTCTCATACATCCTTGTCAATGCATTCATCACATCCTTTGTGGTCTTCTCCTTTGAGATATTGAATGCTACGGTTTGGGTCAGAGATAACCTAATGGCACCAAGTGCTTTGCGATCAAGAATCTCCCATTCTCGATCCGCCATGTTAGTAGGCTTCACCTCTTTCCCTTCAAGAGGCAGATATAGATCTCTTTGGTATAGATAATCTTCAACCTGCATCTTCCAGAAACCAAAGTTTGATCCATCAAATCTCTCAATCCTTGATTTTCTGTCGTCGGCCATTGCTCCCACTCGAACAAAGAACTCTCACTCTGATACCAGTTGTTGGAGAAACGATCGCAGAATTAGTGAAGAACAACCACAACGACAATTACAAGAATGCACAAAAGTAAAGAATAATCAACAAAGAAAGAAATATATGAAGAACACATGATTTAACGTGGGAAAACCCTTAAGGGAAAGAAAAACACACGGCGGCGGCAAGCCAAAAAATTCACTATCACTAACTCAATTTCGGGTTACAATTCATGTGCCTAAACAGGGGATTTATAACAAAGAGATCGGAAACAATTAAGGGATATGCCTTATACATCACAATCATATCATGAATAGGATTCCAATGGATATTCCTTATATAAAAGATAGATATGGAAGTTTCCATCTAAACAAGATTCGTATCAATCAAATCTCTAATCAAGATATATCCAATCCCGTGACTTTTCTGGTACATGACCGAGGCTGCAACTCTACTCGGCACTACATCTGTCCAGCTCAAGCCTGAAATTTCACTATCACCAACTCAATTTCAGTTGCAATTCATGCGCCTAAACAGGGGATTTATAGCAAAGAGATCGGCAACAATTAAGGGATATGCCTTATACATCACAATCATACCATGAATAGGATTCTAATGGATATTCCTTATATAAAAGATAGACATGGAAGTTTCCATCTAAACAAGATTCGTATCAATCAAATCTCCAATCAAGATATATCCAATCCTGTGACTTTATGGTACATGGCCGAGGCTCCAGCTCTGCTCGGCACTGCATCTGTCTAGCTCCTAGTCTTTGAGCTGGCCACTTTCGGCTCGGCCTGCTTAGCTCGGCTGCTTCAGCTCGGCTGACTTCAGTTCCACCAATCCTAACAATAACGTCTGTAGTTTCCTCATGGAAAAGTTGTTAAAGATTATTTTGACACCAAACATACATAACCAAAACATGCATAACAAAGAGCTTCCTTTCCAGGTTTTGTCATTTCTGTATAATGCATTTCTAGAATTTCATTAGTTCTCTAAACATCGCATGCAAGCCCCTATTTTGTCTACATGATAAGACATTAAAGGTGGAATATTACTTGAGTGTAAAATTGTAAGGCTTCAAGAATCTACAAGAATAATAAAAGCGCATAAGCCTTGTTTTCTCTAGTCGGGGTCAGTTACATGGATTCTTTATCTCTTTCAATTTACTGTATTCTGTATTCTTGCCAATATCGCTATATGCCATAATTTTTTAAATGGTTTGCATCATATAATTTTGCATTGTCTGCCCGGTTTAGCAGGTATGATCTCTTAGAGCTTGCAATGCCTGATGATTGTGCTTGGAGGATGCTTCTAATTAAAACATTAAATGCTTCGTAATTTTCTTTCTACAGTGCTAATCAGTTTGCTCATAGAAATTGGTATATCTGAATGCAATTTATGTTCAGCATGTATCAAATTCTCGGTGCCTAAACTCCGATTAGTTATTTTGGTGGGAAATCTGTTGGAATTCAGAAGCGCAGATAGTAAATGTATGAAGCGTGTATTTGGAGACTGAAGTGTAAAATATTATTCAGGCTTCATCATAGTCAAATGTACAATGATTGGCGTTTTATAAAGCTTGGGTAAAGAGGTAAGAAATCTCAAATCTAACAACGGCTATCTAACAGCTATATTCTGTTTACAATAGGTAGTTTCTCTAATCCACTAAGCTAGAGGATGTATGTGAATGTAAGTATATATAGTGTATTTTTATATGTAGTGTTTTTTTCCGTATTTTGAGATGTGTTATGTCCAGCTATAAGTGCTCTATTCAGCTCGGTACATCTGCTCAATGTTGCCTCCGAGATCTATGTAAATTGCTGGATTGTCTTAGCTTGGCATGCTTGCTCATTGCGTTACTTAGGTCCTTCTTTTACTCAGTTGTAATCGTGCTCAACTGGGCTCACCTGCTCAACGGTGCCGCCATCTTTATTGTCTTCTTGAGATTCTTGTTCTGCTCGGCTGTTATTATGCTCAGCAGAGCTCTTCACATACGCTTATTGATGTTCATTTCTTTAGTTCCTTCACATCGTCTCCTCAGCTCGGCATTCCATCCTTGGCTCGTCACCTAGGCTCGCCATTCCATTATTGCTGTTCATATTCTTAGTGCCTTCACCTCGTCATCTCAGCTCGGTAATCCATCCTTCACATTGTCACTTAGGCTCGGCATTCTATCACTTTACTCAACCACTTTATCACCTCGTCACTGCTCATTCTAGCTCGGCACTACATCATCTCTCTCGAACACTTTGTCACTGCATACTCCAGCTCGGCACATCATCACCTTGGCTTGAGCACTTCAATTCTGTATTCTTCACCTCGGCTTGACACATCGGTTCGACACTGTATGTACTTTTATTTTTGCAAATGATCTTTCAATACTCTCCCTCTATCTATTTATACAACCCAAATTGACAATGTTTCTGCCGACTTTCTCGATACTCCGCCTTAAACTTGGTATATTAACATATACAACCAAGCTTGACTTCTGCTTGGCTCTGGCTCTATCCATGACATCTATGTTACCTCGACTAGTTTCCTTCTCTGAGTACGTAACAAACTTGAAAATATTCATTCGTGTAATCATGCATACACCGGCCTATTTTAACCGTTATCAAGAGTAGTATAAGATAATATGGTTTTCTAACCAGCTTTTATAACCTAATCGATAGTTATGTAAACCTGATCCTTCTTTAGGCTTATGTCATTAATAACTTATAAATTAATATAATGAGAATTTATTTAAACCATGTGAGAATTTATTTAAAATAGAAAGGAAAGTGAGGTCTGCTCAAAAAATCTTAATAACTGAATGAATTCTTAACTTATGCAAATTTCTTAACCACAAAGTCTGAGCAGACCACAAAGTCTGAGCAGAGTGGATGTAATTTTTCCTTTTAAAGACTAGCAATTTGTTATGCTCAAAAGCATTCAAATGACATAAAATTTTGTGTGTTCAGATGATAGTGAATTTTATTTAGTGAATAAGATTCACATTTTTGCATAACTTCTACTTATTTTTAATGTCATGGGTAAATTTTTTATTTAAGTGATAAACAATTTCATGAGACATTTCAGTTTTTGAATTGCATATCCAATCATACAAGCGAATAGATTAGTATAACTGTTTTTGTAATTCAGGAATAATAAAGTCATAAAGCACATTAGTAGTCATAATTGTTTCTGAGTTTATCTCATACCCAATTATTAGGCATAATTGTTTCTTTGATTAATACATCCTGCTCTGCTGTTGCCACCTTGTTAAATATGTTGCCACCTTGTTAAATATGTTCAGAAAGATGGATTTGTTCCATTCTCTCAAATCTTTCTTTAGGAGTTTGAATTTTTGACAAAGGCCATTCATCCCACCAGTGGTTGGATAAGTTCTCTATGAGGAACCCATAAAATGAAGGAAATTCAAATTTTATATCATTAAGAAAGACATACATATATCTTTCTTGTAGCTACTATTGTTGATGTTGCACAAAGCATTTATGCAATAAGCTGTTGTTGTTATAGTTGATGTTGTACAAAATGTCTGTACAATAAGTTGTTACTTCTGCAATTGTCGCTTGCACTGATTGCTAACGTAAATTTGTCGTTGTTATTCTTGTTTCCTTGTTAAAGGTAATAAATAAGTTGTTACTTCTGCAATTGTCGCTTGCACTAATTGCTAGCGTAAGTTTGTTGTTGTTATTCTTGTTTCCTTGTTAAAGGTAATAAATAAGTTGTTACTCTGCAATTGTCAATTGCACTAATTGCTAGCATAAGTTTGTTGTTGTTATTATTATTTCCTTGTTAAAGGTAATAAGAAAGTTGCTGTTAAAAATCCACTTTGTAAGCAAGGAACAAGAACAACAATAATAACACTTACACTAACAATTAGTGCAAGCGACAACTGCAGCAGTAATAACTTATTACACAAACACTTTGTGCAACATCAACTAGAACAACAACTTTTTTTTGGACAAACACTTAGTGCAACATCAATAACAACAGCTAAAATAAAGAGCTACTTCTTGCTTCTTCATAACTTCAACATCGATCGATCGATGTGCTTTAATATGAGAGCTCGATTTGGACAATGTGATTTCAATTTTGAACGGTCCTTACATAGATCGATCTATGTCTCATTTTAGGGGCACCTTAGAGTATATTTAGCGGCTTAGATGCTATCTATGCTTTAGGTAGACTTTGCACTTTCTCGTATTTGTTTTTATCTTTGTCTTGCATTACATGTGCATATACACATTTATGACTATTTTAATATTGGAAGCTTCATATTTGTATCTATTAAATTCCCTCACTAATACACTAGCACATCACATTCCTAATATTGTGTCACTTATGCAGGTACATATAGAGACATGGGTCTCACTAGAAGTAAACTCTCTATCCCTTGGGATAGAGGTATTGTTTGTCTACCGCTCACCCTCCCCAGACCCTAACGATAGCTTTTGCTACCGTTGGGATATACTGGGTATGATTGATGATGATGATGACACACACACACATGCATATATATATATATGCATATAAATTTTTTATATATACATACATACATACATACATACATACATATATATATATATATATATATATTATCTATATATATATATATATATATATATATATATATATATATATATTGTGAAGTAGCAATTGATCGACACATCTTGACGCAATAGGTCATCTTCCCAACCTCTATGTGTTTCTAACATGTGGGTATAGTTGCATGCATCCGACCTTCTCATACCCCGCCATAGGTGGGAGCCTCTAAGGGAATGGGGTAATATTGTTGTTGTTGTTTTTGTTGTTGTTGTTTGTGTGTGTTTGTGTATATATATAGTTCCCCTTGTTAGTGTATGTGCCCTAGGCCATGATTTGGATATTTTATGTTATACATTTATTATTAATAAAGAGGTTTTATTATCATTAATGTTGGTTAGTATGTTACACAATTATGATATAT